>CM023536.1:22252268-22852268 GCA_013350335.1 Chimonanthus salicifolius
TCACTTGATGAGGTGGATTTTGCATTATAATACATCTCATATCCACTCACATGCCACCTCACTTGATGAGGTGGATTTTAATGCATTAAATACACCTATTATCCAATTCAAATAATTTAATTAAACTTACTCAATTACTTTAAAATTAAGCTCATTTATGATCCATTGGGTCCTAATTAGGTAATTGACCCATTTACTTTAAATTTACCCAATTACTTTGAAATCAAGTTTAGCCATGATTCATTGGGTCTTAATTGGGTAATTGACCCAATTCCTTGCCCATCTAATGTCCATTTCGACCATTTAATCTCAAATTCATTTAATTCGCAATTCAAATGGACCAATCTAATACATTGATAATCTAAAGAAAATTTGGGGTGTTATAAGTGCTCTTGAATTCTAGGTCATATTCGATTTTTACCGTTGGGGTAATGGGGTATTTATATGTTTTGAAAAGAGATGGATGGCTTGGATTAAATCCACGTTTAAGTTGGGAAAAAAAAGGACTGGGTTGGATCTAAATGGGAATAGATGATGGCAATTTTAGCTTGGATTTTAGGATTGCACAAAGACAGTCACACGAATTTGGTGTGGCTTTCCTTGGTGGCTAAGTCAAAGTGGAGAGAAGATAAGAGATTAGGAGAGAAGTTAGGACTTGGATTTGCACTAGGAAATTCGAATTTGGCTATCTAGTTTTAGGGTGTGTGCAATGAGATGATGAATGAATGGATGAGATTAAGAGATGAGATGAATGACTGGATGAATGATGGGAATACGAAATGGAGGGATTGCCTCGGTGTGAAATTCGAATGGATTGGATTGGGATTGAGAAATCGGCGTGAGGTGTTGTAATTGGGATGATGAGGTGTGTTAAGATCCTAGGAATGTATCTAGATGCTTTTTAGTCTAAGTGCATGGAGAGGTTTTAGGTTGCAAAAATCATGGGATGATGATGTGTAAAATGCACATGGAGGCTAGCTTGTGGTTCAAGTTGTTCATTGCTTAGGTTTATGAATGGAGGGATTAGATTAATGGGGTTTTGATCTAATCGCTCCAAGGTATTTTCGGTGAAATAAATCTAGGAATGGGTAGATGGTTTATGGAGGGTTTAGATTCAAAGGTTGATCCTAGGGAGATGATGCAATGCATGACCTAATTTCAAGATGATGTATGTATGTATAGATGCATGTGGAGGCTCTAGGGTTTCTAAGAGATGAATGAATGAATGAAATTAGATTACCTAATATCTAATGGCTAAGATGATCAATTCATGAAATGAATGCAATGATTCCTCAATTGATTTTATTAGGAGTGCATGAACCATTTTACTATCTTATTTTTCTAGATATTGTGAATGCAATCCTACTTTGCCACACAAACATTCAAACAAATATGCAAAACAATAATAAAACAAATGTAACTAATGCATGAATCTAACATCCTAATATGCATGAGCAGATCGAATATGCAATTAAATTAAAGAACAACCTAGAAAATTTCTATATGAATGCATAATAAAATTGAAAATTAAAGTAAACTGATTAGGCACTCACCTTAGCCTAGCTCGCTTGTTTTACAACAATTTTTAAGCAACTTTTTTTTTTTAGCAATTTTCAATCACTTTGCAAATGATTTCAAACGATTTTGAAGCACCCATCCTACAAAACCACACAAGCAAGCTGTGGTTTAAAGTCTAAATCAAAGAATGCATGATACCTAAACTAAAAGAATTGTTCCTAATCTATAATTAAAAAAGGAGATGTGATATAATCTATAAACAAAAATTCCAAACTATGATAAGATTATGAAAGTTAAATAAAAGTTCACCAAATTAAAAGTTTATTCCATGATTCCCAACATTTGACATCTTATTTTGAAGATTTCATAATTTAAATAAAAGTTCCATGTTTGGAAATTTTTTCTAATTTAAAGGTTTTAAAAAATGGATCAATTATCAAAAATTGATTTTTTAAAAATAGAAAACTTTCCAAAAATAAATTGATTCAAATATTTGAGATTTTCAAGATTTTCTTATTTAAGGTAACTTTCCAAAAAAAGAAAAAGTTTCCATTTTTAAAGTGTTGCCAAAAATAGAAATTTCCAAAAATTACAATTTTTCCTAAGAATAATTAATTTTTAAAGAGATCATAATTTAATGATTTTCCCCGGCAACAGCGCCAAAAACTTGTTGATATTTGAAATTTGTAAATCTCGCAAATTCACGAACCATTCATAGTATAGTAAGTGAGAGCGAGGTCGAACCCAATAAAAATCTCAAAGTATATGGATTTAAATTTATGTCATCTAGAAAAGAATTGTTTTTATGAAATTGAATCATTATATGAGTCATGTATCTAACTTAGAAATCAGCAAATAAAATGTACGATTTCATATTCTTACATGGTGAATTAAATTTTAACCTTAATCATAATTAGGATTTATAATACAAAAATTATTTAACACATCTTCCTAACCTTAATTGAATGAATTTTTGAGAGAGAGTGAATAAAATGAATTTAAAGAATGAAAAAATGAATAAAAGAATTAAAGAATTAAAGATTAGATTATACAAGATTTGGGTTAAAACACCTATTACACAACAAACATGAGATTTAACATAATTAAAAGACAGAAAATTAAATTGCATGAAAATAAATGACTGAAATTAAATGTACAGTAACTTAAAGGTTGGTTGTTTAGAATAGACGATTCATCACCTAAGATGTGCAAACAAAGTAAAGGCCTAGATCTGAAATTCACATAAATATCTAAAATACAATTCATGCTTATTAATAAAACAAGATTCACAGTTTTTTAATTTAATTAATCAAAACCTTTGTAATCATGATTCAAGTCTTACATTCAAGGTCCTAACTATTCCATACGCTAATGTTCAATCAAATAAATAAAAGTTGTGTTCTTGAAAATAAAAATAAAATAATCATAAAGTTATTTTAGATATTGGATGTTCCAGGGTTCTAAATGAACGCTTCACTTTATTAAATGGAAGAATTAAAGTTCAAGGCTTTGGAAGAAATTACATAGAAGAAATAAAATTACAATGGAGAAATTAATTGCTCACTTGGAAATCGTGTGGTGCTCTGTCTTTTCTCTAGCCTTTATTCCTCTTGAATTCCAGGTCATATTTGAATCTTACCCTTGGGGTAATGGGGTATTTATAGGTCTTGAAACAGATGGATGGCTTAGATTAAATCAAGGTTTAAGGTGGGAAATCAAAGGACTAGATTGGATCTAAATGGGAATGGATGATGGGGATTTAAGCTTGGATTTTAGGGTTGCACAAGGAGAGTCACAAGAATTTGGCGTGGCTTTCCTTGGTGGCTAAGTCAAGGTGGAGAGAAGATAGGAGATTAAGAGTAGGAATTGGACTTGCACTGGGAAATTCGAATTTGGCGATGTAGTTTTAGGGTTTGTGCAATGCGATGATGAATGAATGGATGAGATTAAGAGATGAGATGAATGACTGGATGGATGATAGGAAGATGAAACAGAGGGATTGACTAGGTGTGAAATTTCGAATGGATTGGATTGGGATTGAGAAAATCGTGTGAGGTGTTGTGATTGGGATGATGATGTGTGTTAAGATCCTAGGAATGTATCTAGATACTTTTTATTCTAAGTGCATGGAGAGGTTTTAGGTTGCAAAAATCATGGGATGATGAGGTGTAAAATGCGCATGGAGGCTAGCTTGTGGTTCAAGTTGTTAATTGCTTAGAGTTTATGAATGGAGGGCTTAGATTAATGGGGTTTTGATCTAATGGCTCCAAGGTATTTTGAGTGAAATAAATATAGGAATGGGTTGATGGTTGATGGAGGTTTTCGATTCAAAGGTTGATCCTAGGGAGATGATGCAATGCATGACCTAATTTCGAGATGATGTATGTACGTATGGATGCATGTGGAGTGTCATAGCCCGGATTTTCAATGCAATAATTATATTGGCTATTATCTATTTTAATTGTTAAAAATTAATATTTATAGATGGTTAAGTATTGGGGCAATGGCCCAAGTATGGTCCAATGGATCATGGATAGGGTTAATTCTAATTAATTGGGTAAATGTGGCCAATTGGGTCAAATGCCCAATTGGGACCCAATGGGTCAAGATGAATTGATGTTTAGGGTAAATGGGCAAGGAATTGATTTAATTGGGTCAAATGCCCAATTGGGACCCAATCGGTCAAGATGAATTGATGTTTAGGGTAAATGGGTAAGGAATTCATTTAATCGGGTCATGTACCCAACTAGGACCTAAGACATGGGATCCACCTCATCAAGTGAGGTGGCAAGTGTAGGAGGTGACATGGAAGTGGCATAGCCAAGTGGGACCCAAGTCCACCTCATCAAGTGAGGTAGCGAGTGGTCTAAGGTAGCTTGTGGGGTCGGCTACTATGGTTGACTTGGTCAACCATGGGTGAGTTCATGGGTGAATTCAAGAGGGTCAAGTGAAGTGAGTTGAGTTAAATTATTTAATTAAAATCACCTAAGTTAAATGGAAATGAATTCAAGTGCTTGAGTTAGGGGAATGAGTTTCATTTAAATGAAATGAGTTGAATGGGTGGTGAGTCACATGGAAGATGAAAGGATTTAAGTGAGTCAAAAGGGAGGTGGAGGGTTTCCATCTCATGGAAACACTAGACACAAAATAGTTGGAAAGGGAGTGATGGCCAAGTGTAAGCCATGTGCCCTCTTGGTTAGCCAAGGGACACATGGGGAAGACCACACCTTGATGAGGGTGGTTGGGAGTTTAGGGTTACACAAGACCAAGCCCTCCTTGGCCGATCCTTTCTAGACAAGAAAAGACTTAGGGTTTTTCCCATCTCAACTTCTTTCCCTCTCACCAAAACCCTAGGGCAAGATAGAAAGGGCTTACACAAGACCAAGCCTCCCTTGGCCGATCCACCCTTGGGAGAAAAAGATAGCAAATTCCCATCTCATTCTTCCTCTCTCCCTCTCTCAAAATCTTCAAACCCTAGGCCGAACCCTCCCTTAGGGTTTCACCTCAAACCCTCTCCCTCTCAAGCAACCTCTTTGGCCAAATACATCAAGAAGGCTCTCAATCTCTCTTCCTCTCATTTCGGCACTAAACTTGGAGAAACCGAAGAACGGAGGAGGAAGAAGAAAGGACTAAGGAAAGAGAAGAACGAAGGAGCAAGATGGAACGAAAGAAAACGAAGGAGACGCGGAAAAGGTAAGGTTATGTTTTATGTTACTAAAAATATAAGAAATCAAGGGAACCATGGTTTCGGCTACGGAATGGCCGAAACCTTGGGGTTCCATATGGGATTGAAAAAGGGTTGGCCAAATGGTTATAGGCCATGGATTTAAGATCCATTCAAGGAAAGACAAAATGAGGTTCGACCATGTTGTATGGCCGAACCCCATCAAGTGATAAACATGTTGGATGTAAATACCTATGAGATGGGTTGAACAAATGAAGTAATGGTGATGAAGATTAGGGTTACATATATGATTAATGGATAATGTTAAGAACTATGGGTATACATGATTTATGGAGGATCTTATGCATGTTCAATGTAAGGGATAAAACTTCCTAGGAGAATGATCAAAGATCATGGTTCGCCCTTGCATGGCCGAACCCTAATTTGTATATATGGATCATTGAGGGCAAAAAAGAGAATGGATGAGGTTCGGCCATGATGTATGGCCGAGCCCCATCAAATGATCTAAACATGTTTATGTAATTTTTAAGAGAAAAATGATGAACCATGGGTTTGGCCATGTTGTATGACCGAACCCCATGAAGGAAGTTTTATGAATCTAGGTATATTTATGATTTTTATGGATTACCTAGTTAAGAAATAAAAGGAAAGAAATGATGATTTAAAATGAAGAGAGGATGGAAAATGATGGACCATGGGTTTGGCCATGTTGTATGGCCAAACCCCATGGAAGAATGTTTATGGATTTAAATACATTTTAAATGATGAACCATGGCTATCAAGATCAGAAATAAATGGAAATGAAGAACCATGGGTTCGGCCATGTTGTATGGCCGAACCCCATGGATCATTTTTGGGATCTAAGTATGTGTAAATAAATTAAGTGATCAACTACGAAAAGATGGCTAAGATGGGAGATGATAAAAAAAATAAAGAACCATGGGTCGGCCATGTTGTATGGCCGAACCCCATGAAGGACTTTCATGGACCTAGGTGTATGATTAACCATGGGTGATATGTATCGACTTAAATGTGTTTGCAAAGTCAAATGATTTTAACTAGAGATTATGAGATCAAGAAATAAAAAAATGAACTGACGTTGAACTCGTTGTGTTTAAAGGATTAAAAGAGGAATCAAAATCAAAAGAGTGAGGTTCGGCCATGTTGTATGGCCGAACCCCACTGTAACGCCCCCCCTTTTTCACTCGCTTTCCGAAAATCAGAGTCTACATATTTTTTTTTTAAAAGACAGAGTGAGCAAGAGCGGGACGTCATGACGCGAGCTAAGTCCGAACTTCTAAAGTCCGACCCTTAACTGGCCAACCTTATGTGTGCATGGACTAAGTCCATGAAAACGGTTCACACATAGCAATATAAATATGTGGATTAAAATCATAACTGCGGAATTATAATAGAACCTAATTCCATTCCATTTTAGATAGCATAGTACGTCAAGTCTTTAATCATAATTAAAGTTAACTTAAAATATCCAATAAACCATTCAGCCCATAGCAATGTTATCTAAGTTATTACATGCCGAATTCTATCTACTCAAATTACAAGTCCATGAGTATCTTAAGCAAAATAAAAACTAAAAGCATCCAAGCTCCTATGCTTGGCCCTTTTCGCGTTCATTGTTCTCCTCGTTTCCTATATCATCCACTAGGGTAGAAGTAGGGTGTTAGAACAACGCGCCCAGTAGGTATTCCATTTAGGGCTAACACATGGTTAGTACAAAACATATATAATAATATAATGTCCAAAATCCATATAAACAATGTCATGTCATGATGTCAAATGCAATAAGTCCCCACCCATCACAAGTACATATAAGTACCCCCACATAGGCCTTTCGGACGCCCCGACGGAGTGTGGTCCCTTCAGTTTCTTCTTGATGGAAAAGCACATCAAGGTATCCCACATAGGTTTTTCGGACGCCCCGATGGAATGTGGCCCCTCCGGTTACATATCCTTCACCCCATGCCTGTAACCCTCAGCCCTCTCCGAGAAATTAGAGTCTAATTTTTTTTTTTACAATAACAATATAATCACATCGAAAGAGAGCGGGCGGCATCACGACGCGAGCTAAGTCCGGACTACTCAAGTCCGACCCTTAACTGGCCACCCATGTGTGCATGGACTAAACCCACGAAAGACAAACCACACATGGAACTAAACAAGTTATGCGAATAAACTAGACTAATTGCGGAATTAGACTGAATAGATAACAAAGCACAAGTCATTCTTTACAGATTACTTAAACCAAATTAAGATTCATCAAGGCACTCTCAAACCATAGCAAATAACTACATTATTACATGTCCATAAATATGTATTCAAATAACTGCAATTATCAATCCATTCCAGCACTCAAGCATTTACGCTTGGCTCCCCTCCTGGTTATCAACTTTCTCTTTCCCCTACCTTGTTCCTGCATTCTCCTGTGAGGATAGAATTAGGGCGTTAGATCAACGCGCCCAGTAGGATTTCCGATCAAGGCTACCACATGGTTAGATTATAAATCATGCATATATCAAATGTATGATTATCAAAAACATATAAAACCATGCTATGCATGTATGCAAATGTAATGAGCCCCACCCCATCACACATACATATAGCCATCACTTGAGATGTCTTATATCAACATATTAATCCTCCTGGCGGGACTCTCACCGCCTAAGGAGGCCCCACAATTGCATCACGGGCATTCCGACAGAGTGTGGGCTCTAGTGTCCATAACCGTTAGATAATCCTCCTGGCGAGACCCTCATCACCTAAGGAGGCCCCACAGTTGCATCATGGGCATACCGACGGAGTGTGGGCTCCGGTTTCCACAATCATCACCCCATGTCCATGCATGAGATGCCAATGTACATATAAAACATGTAAATAATATCCATCATTCAAAACCAATAAAATAAACATGAGTCTCATAAAAACCAAGATAAAATTGTGGTTACAAGTAGGTAGGAAACCTACTTAAGATTAGCTTCGGTGTTTGTTCTTTCTTAAAGCGTCACTTGCTCACGACTTGCATGTCGTTCAACTTCCTTCACCTTGTGATGTAACAATAAGTAAATCATACTATCAATTAAATGTCCATTCACATCTAAGATCCAGAAACCATCTTGTGGGGTTCGGCCATACCCATGGCCGAACCTCACCCATTTTAATTTGATCTCTTTTAATTTGGATTAACACCATCCAAATAATTTATTGACAACCTCAATCCACAAAATATCACTTGGTGGGGTTCGGCCATACTACATGGCCGAACCACACCATATTGGTTTGAGCCCCTTTTTCAAGTCATTTGCTCTTTTCCTTCATATTTACAATTATGCCACTAGGCTAAGTCTTGTTAAAACCAATATTTATAACCAAACCACCTTAGTGGGGTTCGGCCATACAACTTGGCCGAACCTTACCAATCCAATTTGGATCTCTTAATCCATTCATAATTGTATCATGCTTAAACTTTAGAACCACTAATCATTTCCATGAAATTGATTCATAAAACCCATAGACATGGTCATGGGGTTCGGCCATGCATATGGCCGAACCCTATGGCTTTCTCATTTGAATCTTTTCATCATAACTTAGCCATAGAAACCCTATGATATTGCATGGTTTCTATCTCTCCAAAGCCATACCAATCATCAAATTCTTTCATGGGGTTCGGCCATCCAAGGTGGCCGAACCCAATGCTCTAAGTTTCCATCCTTTTCAACCTCATCATCATATTTCAAACCATTGATAAATTCAGCATAACATGAACTTATTAAAACATGTAAATACTTCCACCACCGGTATGGTTTGTGGACTTCACAACCATAGCCCAACCAAATGAATTTCATGGGGTTCGGCCAATCATGGTGGCCGAACCCAATGGTATATTTTTTTTACCATTACACAACCTTTATCCAAGGTTAAATTCCTTGATACAATCGGCCATTCCATGGCCCAAAACATGGCACTGAATTTTATTGTTTAAACCTTTTTAAAACATGCAACTTAGGTCTAAATGTAACATCCAAATCAGTCCATTATTTGCATGGTTTTATCTTACAAAAACCATCAAAATTAACCAATTCTTTTCATGGGGTTCGGCCACCTTGATCCATTTCATCATTTTAGTTTAGACCCATGATGCATTCGGCCATTCATGACATCCAAATCCATGTTTTAAACCTTTTCAAAACATGCATCATAAGTCTAATTAAACATCTAAAACAGTCCCCTATTTGCATGATTTTATCTTACAAAAACCATCCACATGATCATAACATTTCATGGGGTTCAACCAGCCAAGGTGGCCGAACCCTATGATCCATGTTTCCTATCTTTTATGCATCACTTTATATACTTCATACCCTTGGTAGATTCGGCCAACCCATGGCCAAATCATGTTCCATTAATCCCATTTTATTAAACAAAAACTCATGGAAATACTTACCAAATTTTCCAAGCTTTTCCTCTTGCCTTTACTCTTTACTTCCTACCTTTCTTAGCCTCCCTTCCTTTGCTGGTTTATGCTTGATCAATTGGTGAAAACACCACTGCTGGTTCAGCCAAGAGAAAGAGTTTGGAGAGAGGGAGAGAGATGAGGATTCTTAGGATTTTCCTTGTGTGAAAATCGGCCAAATGGGGTGGTCTTCCTCTTTTGTAAATCAGCCACTATGACCTCTCAATTTCCTCATAAATTCTTGATCAATTCAAAGGGTCACTTGGCACAACCAAGACACCCATTGGTACCAGCCAATGCAACCTTTGGTAACCCCATGTAATCTTATCTCATTTAAATCAATTCCATTTAAGACTTTGCATGGAAGCTCACACCACAAGTCCCCAACCTGTGGGACTTGTATTGTGTGGCTTGAGACTCATGCACCTCTTCATCTCCCCTTTAACTCACTGATTTTACTACCCTTTGATTTCCATTTTGACTCAACCAACTCAATGGCTTAACTCACCACATTTAATACACTTGAGTCAACCCAACCATTTAATTTAAATGCAACTCATTCCAATCCAACTTAACCTGATTTGACTCACCATTGAGCTCATTTGAGGGCCCACACGGTCAACCGTGGTCAATCTTGGTCAACCCGACCCATTGGGTCCCCATTTAGCTCCTTGACCAGTTTTGACAACATGACCCATTTATGGGCTGTTTTAGCCATTTGCATTTGGTTTTCACATGTGCATCAAGCCTACCCATTTATGCTCCACTTAATTTCCAATCAATTCAGCTTAACCCCATTAAATTTGGGCTCACCCAATGGTCTAATAAGTCCATTATGACCCATTGGGTCCAATTGGGTCGTTTGACCCAATTACCCATATTGACCCAAATTGATGTACATTACCCATCCAATCAAATTTGGCATTTATAATGTGCTCATAGGGTCTTAATTTGAGCAATGGGTCCCTCTATTTTCTCATTTAACATCATAATTAATAAATTTACCAATCCAGGGGCATTTTCGTAATTATCCATCTTATTGAGAAATTGGGGTGTTACAATGCCAAGCATGAGATGCTAATGAGACACATGCTATTTTATATTGTAAACATAGCATTAAAACTTCACATTTGAAGCATATCTTTTACAACGCAAATTCATCAAAATAAGATAAAACATTGTACATAAACCCTGGTTTCAAAGAGGTGGAATCCTACCAAAGACCACTAACGTGTCCTTGCGCTTTCATCCGAGTAACCGCTCACGATCAGTGCACACCTTGTGAGGTCCCGTTACCTTATAATATATCAATCAATTAAAACCATGTCCCATTTGATTTACAATAATGTCCAAGTCCATAAACTCAACTTTGTGGGGTTCGGCCATACAACATGGCCGAACCTCACTTCCTTAATTTGGTGCCTTTCTTTTAGTCTTTTGATCTTTAAATTAAATCCAAGATCATGCCACCTTGATTCATAAATTTAATCACCTATACAACAATTACTTAACCTTGATAACAACAAAGTCCACAAAACAATCCCCATGGGGTTCGGCCATACACCATGGCCGAACCCATGGTCCATTATTTCACTTAATTACAATATGGCCATTCTTCTATCCATGGCTAATTACTTAGCTTAATCCTTCATTTATTTAAACATGCATAACACTCCAAATAACCCTTTAAAATGATCCATCAAATAGTTCATGGGGTTCGGCCATACACCATGGCCGAACCCTATGTCCATCATTTTCACCATTTCCTTCATCACCTTATGTTTAGGTTCACAATATAGGTCCATGATTAATTTTTCATGCACAACACCTTCTTCATGGGGTTCGGCCATACGCCTTGGCCGAACCCATGGTCCTTTATTTCCATGATTCAATCATGCATTCATTTAAACATGCATACATGGATCATAACATCCATAAAAATAGTTCATGGGGTTCGGCCATATACCATGGCCGAATCCTATGGTTCAATCTTCTCTTAAAATCATTCATCCAATATCCTTTCCCATGGGGTTTAATCATATATTTAGATTCATCAATTAACCTTAAGATCCATAATATATCTCTTAGTTTTTCTCCATGGGGTTCGGCCATACACCATGGCCGAACCCATGGTCCATGGTTCTTTCACCATTTACAACCTTGATACCCTTTAAAATGATTAACATTCCTTCCTTATTTTCCTCCTTTAAAACCTTTTAAAATCCTTAACATACATCTATAATTTTCATGCTTTGAAACCCAATAAAATTATTAACCACTTCCATGGTTTTCATCCTTAAAATTCCATTAAACATAACCAATGTCCTTCCATGGGGTTCGGCCATACAACATGGCCGAACCCTATGGTTCATCATTCCATTAAATTTCTATATCATTCCCTCAATTTTCTTCCATGGGGTTCGGCCATACACCATGGCCGAACCCTATGGTTCTTTTCTTTAAACAAATTATCAAAATACTTACCGGTTCCGCGACTCCTCCAGTTTTCCTTCGCTCCGACTGGTTCTTCCGATCCTTTCCTTCCTTAGCCTTTTCCTCCTTCTTCTTGGTCTTTAGCCAAGACTGATCTTGATGAAACCCCTTGAAGTGATTCAGCCAAGAGATATAGTTTGAGAGAGAGAGGAGTTGCTTGGGATAGAAAATACTCTAAGCTCTTGTCTTGAGGGTCGGCCTTGTATGTGTATGCCGTGCGCCCCTTGCAACCTTTCTTTTACAATTTCTTCCACTCGGTCCTATCTTTAGAAGATGCCGACCCTTCAATTTAGCACCTTCCTAGTATCGCTCTTTGACAAGGAAAAGGACTCCTTTTTGCGCATCAACATGGATTGTGCATATCTCCTACACGGCAAAGCAATCCATCTTTATTTAGTAATCCCCTAGTTTCACTCTTAACAGAGGAAAGGACCCTTTTAAAGGATCTTAAGCGCATCCTCATGGATATGCATATCTCCTATACACGGCCAAAGCAATCTATACTTAACTTTAGACATCTTCTTTATTTGGATTAGGCAATCAGATGTCATTGCCTAATCCCAATTCATCCATGCGTGTTGCCCATTAAGACAATCCTTGTTCGACTAACTCCTTGATTTTTGAGAGGAAATCTAGCCTTAGCTATGGTGCATGTAACGCCCGCCCCTTTTCACTAAAATCAGAGTCTATTTTTTTTTTTTTTAAATAAAAAGTGACAAAGGGCGCGGGACGTCACGACACGAGTTAAGTCTGAGCTTCTCAAGCCCGGCCATTAACTGGGCAATCCTACGTGTGCGTGGAACTAAGTCCACGAAGAACGGTTCACACGTAGAAGTAAGCTTGCGGAATATTAAACTAAATGCGAAAACTATAATAGAGTCTAACCTACCGATTTTTACATAGCAGGGAAGATATATTCATTTAATTACTAAAATACCTCAAAATGATAACATCCGAACATACAGTCCAAACCATAGCAAGAAATAGAAATTATTACAATCCGACGAGCTAAGCTACTCAATTACATATTCCAAAATAAATTTAAATAAACTAAGTAGCCTGCTTCCCCAAGCTCCTACGCTTGGCTCCCGTCGCGTCCTTCGGTTCTGCCATCTCCTGCGTCATCAGCTAGGGTAGAAGTAGGGCGTTAGACAACGCGCCCAGTAGGACTCCGAGTAGGGCTAACAAATGGATTAGTGATAACAAGCACATAGATAATAATGCAATGAAAACCATAAAATGAATGCCATGCCATGGGTGTCTATGTCATGAGTCCCACCTATCATCCTTACCATTTTACAATGTCCTTTTTCCAATCATATATAAAATCCCCCTTGATGGAAAAACCTCATCAAGATATCCCCATGTTTACTTCTCGGTCGCCCCGACGGAGCATGGACTCCGGTTATAGCACATCAAGCTATCCCCATGTTTGTTTCTCGGTCGCCCCGACGGAGCATGGACTCCGGTTTCTTTATTTTCCCGCCCATGCCATGCATGAGATGTAAATGCATTATGCTATGTAATATATATAACTCATAGCCTTAATATATAACTCACAGCCTTAACATATAATGCATAACCCTTAAATATAATTCATAGCATTAACATATAATTCTCATAGCGTTAAACCCATCATAAGGCAAATCATATAATTATCAAAATAAATCAAGGAAACATCACATAATCCATGGCTTACAAAAAGGTAGGAATCCTACCGAATACCGACTAGCGTCCTTTTTCGTTTCCGTCCGATAATCCGGTCACCGATACGCGCACCGCTTGCGACATCCGATACCTTATTACATATTAATAATCAATCCATGTTTTATCATATCTAAGTCCATTATCCAAGCCTTAGTGGGGTTCGGCCATATACCATGGCCGAACCTCACTATGTAGTTCGGTGGGTCCCATTTAATCTATCAAATACTTGAATCCCATGAGTCTAAAAACCAGCCACCCTAGGCTTCATTTAACCATACATAAGGTCATCTTTAAACACATTCAGGTCCATGATCATCCCCCATGGGCCATGGCCGAACCCATGGTTCTTCATTTTGGCCAATATTTACGGTTTTACCACTACTCTTCCATGGTTAAATCCTCATTTCATCCATGCACACTTAAGTCTATAATTGATCATTAAACTTGGATCCCTTAATGCCTCATTTAATCATGCCACAAAATCATTAAAAATAACCCTTTTTCTTAACTTGATCCTCATTAATTAAGACACATACATAACCCCATGCTTAGTCCATCACATGGCTCATAAATTGGGTCATGGGTTCGGCCATACACCATGGCCGAACCCATGATGTCTTTTTCTTATGTTTCCATGGACCCATTTCCTTCATTTAGCTCCACCATAAGGAGGTTCACACCATGCATTTAAATCACCAATCTTTGATCATCAATTTGGTACATTTTGGTCCATCAAAGCTACCAACACATCCCCCATTTTTTTTTTCCATCTTTTACACTCATCAACATTACACATACATCACCATAGGGTTCAAAAGCATTCCCTCCATAAAATCTCTCCATGGTTTTATTTTTAAAACATTATTTCCACCCCTTTAAAACCTTATAAACTATGCTTAAAATCCATTCAAACCATCAACATTCTTAATCATTTTCCCTCTTTTTACACCCTTTTAAATTTACAAACACATCACCATAGGTTCTGCCATACACCATGGCCGAACCCATGGTTCATGTTTCATTCCCATCTACCATTTTTGAGGCCATTAAAATTCATTTTCATGTCCCATGATTTCCTCATTTAAAATCCTTTCAAAAATCACTGCACTTAATCATTTTGAGCCTCAATATCCTTAACCATTCTTCCATGGTTTTAAACCTTTGAACCCCATTAAAATCCCCTAATTACCTACCATGGGGTTCGGCTATACTACATGGCCGAACCCTATGGCCCATGATTCCTTCCAAAATTTACAAATATCCATGCTTAATTAATTTAAATACATAATGTCCTTAGTACCTCCTTTATTTTTCTTAACCTAATTTACCCATTAGGGTTTGTGCATTCCTCATCCTTTCCTTGGATGGATTTGAGATCCAAGGCCTATGATATTTTTGGCCACCATCTAAGAAATGGATTCCATTTTTAAACCATAAAAACGTAATATCTTGTTTAGAGATACTTACAATCCGACGACTCCTCTGGCTTTTCTTTTTCTCCACTTGAACCCTTAGCCTTTCTCTTCTCTTTTTCTCCTTGATCTTTGGTCAAGATGTGTTTGATCAAGGTGAAAACATCATAGCTTGGGTTCGGCCAACATGGGGTGTGTTTGAGAGAGGGAGAGGAGGAGATGGTGAGAAAGAAGATACTAAGCCTTAATCTTGGAGTGGTGGCTTATGCTTTGAGTTTTTTCTTCTCTTCTTCTAAGTCTTCTTCTTCTTTTCTCCTTAGTTTTCTTCTTCTTTCCTTGGGGTGTGAGGGACGGCAATGAGAGAGTAAGAGAGGAAGAGAGTGAAATGAGAGTTAGATGGAAAGAGATGGAGAAAAGAGATAAGATTCATTTCATTTGGTTGAGTGACCTACACTCCACCATTTAATTCCCCCATCAACCAACATGGGCTAATGTGCTTAGTGGTGGTGGTTGGGATAAACCACCACTAGCCAACCTTTTTGGGCCTTAGAGATAAGGTGGCTTTGGTCTTCCATTTGACCATTTGACCACCTTTTGAATAGTTTAATTATTTAATTAATTAGATAATTAACTTAGGTTAATTAATTCCCACTTAACCTAATTCCATTCTCTTAAATTCCCTCCATGTATCCACCCATGGTTGACCAATTCAACCATGGTGGCCGGCCCCACCAATCCTTGGTCCACACGCCACCTCACTTGGTGAGGTGGAGGTGGGTCCCATTCGGCCATGTCACCCAGGTTTAATAAATTTACTTAGGTGATTTAAATCCATTCCTCTTATTGGATCACCATTGGGCCCATGGCCCAATTAAATTCCCTCCTATCCATTTACCTTAGAGCTTAAGTCCTCTTGGCCCATTGGGTCCCAAATGGGTATTGGGCCCAGTTTGACCATCCTTGGCCCAATTAACTATCATTGACCATTTAAATGAGTTTCATCCAACCCATGGTCCATTGGACCATACTTGGGCCTTTGCCCCAAATTTTGATCCACTTAACATCTATTCCATCAAAATTCTCAATTTCCATCATTAAAATAAATAATAGCCACATATATATTGATTTAAAAATTTCGGGCTATTACAGCATGCGTGTGTGTCATCCTCATCCAGACAATCCCTTATTTATAGATATAATGCAATACCATTTTAATTTAGCCCCATTTAATTTAAATTGAACCTTATACCATAACCGTTGGGTCCTAATTGGGCCTTTGACCCAACGCCTTACCCATCTAAGGTTCATATCCGTCAATTCACAATTAAAATGGCAAATTCCGTAAATATTGATAACATTGAATTTCCGAAGTGTTACACCCACTAATGAGTTTTGTTGAGGACTTAAACATGTTTCAGCGCTAATGTATGGCCGAAACCCTTGGGGGACTTAACCGGCTTAAGGCCTATGATCGTAAATGGAAAAGAATATGGAATGACGTAGGGGTTCATGGAAATCAAATGGATCGTCAGTTTGATTTATTTACGTGTTAAATGTAATAAGTTAACGGAATTTCACAAACGGGTGTACGATCGGTTTGACACGATTGGCGATCGGTTTTGACGAAAACGCAAGGATACGATATTTGGACGTTGGTAGGATTCCTACCTTGTTGATACACTGGATTTATGTACATGGATGGTTTTTATTCCTATGTGTTATGATTTATTTTTGGTATCAATATGCTATGTTTAAAGGAATGGAATTTCAATACTATATGTGTAATACGAAATGGCATGATGCACTCATATGTCATGCATGGCATGGGAGGGAACAAATGAGGGGAGTCCACGCTCCATTCGGGTTTCCAATAAACAACCGTGGGGAGGAATCCACACTGATTCCAATGGACATACGGGAAGAGATGTATGATTGAATTGTAAGAGGAGTCCACGCTCCATTCGGTGGGACCGATAAGGCATACGTGGGGAGAGATATACTGTATTTGAAATGTAAAAGGAGTCCACGGTCCATTCGGTGGGACCGATAATGCATACGTGGGGAGTCATGACAATGTATACCTTGATGTGGCTTGTACATCAAGACGATTACTTATGGATTGTGATATGGTTGATGGGTGGGAATCATGGCATATGACACCCATGGCATGGCATTGATTTGCATGGTTTTGACATTATATATATCTATGTGATTTTTATACTAATCCATGTGTTTATCCCTACTCGGAGTACCTACTGGGTGCGTTGTCTAACGCCCTACTTCTACCTTAGATGATGACACAAGGAATGGACGGAGCGAAGGACGCGAACGGAGCCAAGCTTAGGAGCTTGGATAATTTAGATTTATTCTATTTAAGTTTTTATTTTGGACATGTAATTTGAGTAATTAGCATTTTGGGACTGTAATAACTTAGAACGATTTGTTATGGTTTGTTTTATTTTGGACATTGAAACTTAAGTTATTTAATGTGATGGACTTCCTTGCTATTTAAAATTGGATAGGATAGTAACTCTATTATAATTCTGAACTATGTTCATTCCGCAAGCTTAGCCTTAATGCGTGTGAACTGTTTTAGTGGACTTAGTCCACACACACTATGGTTGGCCAGTTAAGGGCCGGGCTTTGGACTTTGGAAGCTCGGACTTAGCTCGCGTCGTGACGTCCCGCTCTCTCTCACTCTTTATTTTAAAAAAAATAAAAATAGATTCTGATTTTCGGCGAGTGAAAAAGGGCGGGGCGTTACATGGAGGCTCTAGGGTTTCTAAGAGATGAATGAATAAATGAGATTAGATTACCTAATATCTAATGGTTAAGATGATCAGTGTATGAAATGAATGCAATGATTAATAGGTGATGCATGGATGAATACTAATCTAAGGTTAAGATGATCATGATGATGATGGATGGCCTAGATCTAATGATAGACTAATGGATGGACTCGATTTGATGGTGGATCTAAGGGTTGTCCTAATTTGGTATGTGAGATGGAGGGTAAAGATCTAAGATGGAAGTTGGATGGTGTGGGAAGTTGGGTTATGGGTTTTGGACATAGGTAGTCGGGTTGGACTTAGGTAAATTCGAACTTGGACCATGGGGTTAATTGGACTTTGGCTTTGGATTTGGATCTAGGCCTCAACTCAGGCCCATTTTAATTGGATTTGAGAGCTTGAGCCTTAGTTGGACTGTGCATGGGCTTGCATGTGGCTTGGCCCATTGAAGCTTTGTGGAGCATAGCTTGGCCCACTTGTACTGAGTCATGGCCCAATGACTTGAAATTCAGGCTTTGGCACTTGGATTGCAACTTGTAACCTCTAGAATTAAATAATTATTTTGCCACTTTAAATCTAAAAATTATTAATTAATCATAGACACTCATAACTGGATCTAGATTAATTAATTTACATGAAAATCCTAGAATGTGACATAACATAATTATAATAATTCTATGTCTTCTCTTTAAATCTCTAAACTTGCAATCTTCTGTTGTTTTAACTTGATTTTCCTGAACGTTCTATTTTTTACTACAAAACTGACAAACTAGATACAAAATTGATAATTAACTGACCCACCTAATCAGGGGTAAAAATGAAATATTTCAATGCTCAACAAAAACCCCAAACTCAGATTTTGCTAGTCCTCGAGCAAAACTAAAGCTAAAAAAATTCTAAGACACATAGAAATCATATTCTAGACCAACTGAATAAATTGAAAATCCTAGACAAAACCACTTTCGCTGGTACTCTCAATTGCATTCAGCTTATGTAACAAGCCTTTAAATCCCTAGCTCACCACTAGTGGACGAGTTATAGTCTCGTGAGGGCTTTTAGTGATAATACCCACAAATATCAACATGTTTAACGAGAACAAGATGAGAGGTCTAGACATTATACAACTCTAAATTTCATTTTACAAGGTTTATACTTGGAGTGTAGTGTGTGCTTTAGCCAATATTAAGATAGACTTCTTTTTCCAAATAGACCCAAGTTTTGTTCACACCGTTGGAAAATGCTTTTTGACTGCAAACCTGAGTGGATATATCTCTTGGAAAAATTATCACTCAGAGATTTGGGTTCATTTTCTCTCAAGTATATGTGAGTAGAAGTTATGTATCAAAAATCAAAGTATCTCACATATGTATTAACAAAGACAACTTAATTCAAAGAAAATGAATGATCTCATGAATAGATGCCACTTTCCTGAGAACGATGAGTCAAATACCATCATTTTTCTTCCTTTATTCTCAACTTGAAACACCCTATTTAGACCTAAGATCAATATGACTTCTTTTTTAGGATGAAACATGGCTTGGGATTGGGTTAAATCGAAGAAGGATATAAGGCTCTAAAGATAAATACTTTGAATAGAAATGGTTAGAGGTTTTCATTGTTTTGAATGGGATATTTTTCCTCTATTTTTTTTTTTTTGGCATGTTTCTAAGTATTTTATTTTTCTTTTATTTTTCACGTCCTTCTTCTGGTATCTGGATGTTTCCCTTTTTGGATGTTATTTTATTTGTTTTTCTTCTCTTTTCTTGCACACTTGTTTTTAGAGTACCATTTCTTAATTTTTCATCTCAAACCTTTCCTAAGAATAGGTGATGGAAAAATTTTCGATTGGCTCATACTCCTGAACTGGAGTTGGGTATGGTAAACATGGCTTGTCAATAAAATAGGCTATATAAGGCTCAACTGGGGAACTATCAAGATAAGATGACAAAAAATAGGTAGGCTTTTAGGCTCAAACGATCCAACAATGGCCTAAATCATATCCTAAGTTTCAATAGGTAGTTTCCTTGTTTCAAATAAATTCCAAAAAAAATCAGGTATAATAACTCAATTTTGATGGCGTTCTTAGTAATATGACCAAGATGAAAGATAATGAGATCAAAAATGACTTATTTGATAAAGAAAATGGAATTGACTTATAACCCTCAGAAGAAAAGAATGGCTTTAAAGCTTACTGGGCTAAGTCTCCACTGGTATTCCTCTAGTGATCACTCGACTTGTGAATATTTTTCATTTTTAGACTAAACTTAATATGTCTGTGTACAATGGTTTCCAAATATAAATCCTATAAAAATCTTTCCAGAAAAGTATGATACCAAGATCTTTATCTAAGTATTAATGCTAAAAATATAAGTCTTTTTACCTCAGATTGTCAAGACGTTTGTAAGCGCTTAGTCGAAAATCAAAAGTTCTTTGGAGTTCAAGGTGTCTCAGTCTTTCTGGACTTACTCTGCCTTTGCATAGATCTATGTAGATCTATTTATTTCCTACAAGTCTACTTACTGCTGTCTCACAGTGGACTCTATTATCTGATCTTAATCCATTACAATTCCAACGTCCGCATTTGTGACAGATACCTAGCCTCTTAGCTTTCCTCTTTCCAGCCACAGTGCTTCGACCACAGAGAGGTCTGGGTTGCTCCTCTTGGATTTCTAACTTCCTGACCCTCATAGCTAAGGAAATGATTTTCCTACACAAGTTTGGGGGAACTTGTGTTCTAGACATGCTTAATGCAAAAACGAAAACTCGACCATCTGCGTGCATGACTTCTATCCAGTTATCTAACGTTTGTTGGTCACAAAGACAAAGATGGATGGTGGATGCTACATTTTTTTTAAGGGGTCTCAGTTATGAACTTACTCTCCGTAAGAATTTTTATGAAAATGAATGAATGACTTTAGTACCCCCAAAACTCGAACTAAACACTGTCCTCAATGTTCCCTAATCTAAAGTGTCAGGCGTAAACGAATAAATATCTTAGAAAACGAATAGTCTAAATATGAGTTGTACCGTGGGATGAATGACTGACTTGAAGGCTAGATTGACTCAAAGAAAAACTAGACTTAAATAACAGCTAGACACTGACGACTCTAATGAACTTAGACCATCTCTGACATAGACAATTGGGCTGGTGGGTCTAGGTAAAGATGAGTGGGTAAGGGTAAATGGGAGGATAATGGATGTGCAAATCAGTTTTTGTAACACCCCGCCCTTTTCACTCTAATAATTAGAGTTTATTTATTTTTTTTTAATAATAACAAACAAGTGATTGGGGTGGGATGTCACGACGCGAGTTAAGTTCGGACTTCCAAAGTCCGACCCTTAACTGGCCAAGCCCATGTGCGTATGGACTAAGTCCATAAGAAATCGATCCACACATGGTACAATAAACTTGCGGAATCTACTTAGTCTAACTGATGGTTATAATTGATCCTAAGACTACTCCATTTTCCATTCATAGATAGCAAATCATATAAACATTATCTCCAAAATTACTAACATAGCCTTAAACTAAACATTCATACCAAACCATCCAAACCATAGTTAACTACATTATTACATGCCAATAACATCTAACTATCAAATTACATTGTCCAAATAACTTAAATAAAAGTCCATAATTCAAAGTCCATTCAAGCCCAAGCGCCGATGCTTGGTTTCCATCACGATCCTCGTTCTTCCCCTTTCCTGCGTCATCCACTAAGGATAGAGATAGGGCGTTAGATCAACGCGCCCAGTAGTGTTTCCGATTAGGGCTACCACAAGGTTAGTATAAAAACATGCAAATAATATAACAATACATGTTCATCAAAACCTCATAAAAACAATGCTATGTATGTTATGCTCATGTAATGAGTCCCACCCATCACAAATATACATAGCCTCTTCTTGACGAGATTCTGATCGTCAAGGTACCCCACAGTGGTCTTTCGGACGCCCCGATGGAGTGTGGCCTCCGGATTCCTCTTGATGGGATTCTCATCATCAAGGTACCCCACAGTGGTCTCTCGGACGCCCCGACGGAGTGTGGCCCCCGGTTTCCATAATCACCACCCCATGCCATGCATGAGATGTCTATGATGTCATGCCATTTGTAAACACATCATAACATATAATACTACTTTGAAACATAATAACTTTGCACATAATTCATCAAAATTACGATAAAACATCAAATATACGTGTGGTTCAAAAAGGTAGGAAACCTACTCAAGTTCACTTAGATTGACCGCTCTTAAAAACCGTCACCGTTCACGACTTGAATACCGTTCAAAGAGTCCTGTTAACCTATTTACATGGCAGCAAGTCAAACATATATCCATATGATTCCAACTTAGTCTAAGTCCCAAAAATCCACTTTGTGGGGTTCGGCCATATGCCACTTAATTTTGGTCTTTCTTTTTACTTAACCAAAACCATACAAGTTACTTATATACAAACCCCAAACCAACAATTGCAATCTTGTGGGGTTCGGCCATACACCATGGCCGAACCTCACTTAATTTTGTTTTAATCCCTACTTTGTATTCTTATGCCCAAAATACATCATTTAGATAACTTAATCCTCCAAATGAACCTTGGTAGGGCTCGGCCATACAACATGGCCGAACCTTACCACTTTGGTTTTGGCCCATATATCCAATCCTATGATCAATTCATCTTTGATCATTTCATCCATAATTACCATTATGCCATTTAGACTAACCTTTTGTTTAATTTTCCTTAAACACCAATAACCATAACTAATCCACCTTGGTGGGGTTCGGCCATACAACATGGCCGAACCTCACCATCTTAATTTGGTCCTTTTAAATCAATCTTACATACATCTTTAATCACATTATTAGCTACACACTAAGACCGCCATGACCATTAGTGGGGTTCGGCCATACTACATGGCCGAACCTCACCAAACTGGTTTTTGTCCCTCTTTCCATCATCTTTGATGCTTGATTAATTTCTTATACTAAGTCCATAGATAAACATATGTGATACTCAAATCAAAACCATATCTTAATCCATAATTTCGAACCATGTTCTTATTCTAACTAACCCATAAAAACAGTCCATGGGGTTCGGCCATACACATGGCCGAACCCTATGGTTCTCTTGATTCAATTAGTCCATCATCTATCCATGGTTTATGATCAGCAACTTAGCCATGAAAACAACATGATTTAATCATGCAATTGCCTATCCAAATCAGTAACGTTATCTACATTTAAAAATCCTTTAAACCTTCATTACATAGTAAGGTTTTTATCTCTCAAAAATCCTAAAAATTCACCAAGTCTTTTCATGGGGTTCGGCCATCCCAAGTGGCTGAACCCTATGATCCATTTTCTTATCCTTTTTACACATCATAATCCATTCATTTTCTTACATGGCCGAACCCAATGGTTCCTTTACCTCTTTATTTAAACTTCATAGCCATGATCATACCCTTTGATGGGTTCGGCCATTCATCATGGCCAAACCTAATCACCTCCTTTTCATACTCAATGGTTTTTGCACGTCCCTTTTTAAAATTTAAACATACAATGGATTGATCATGTCTCTTTGGTTATCTTACTAAATAAAAATTATAGAACACCTACCGTTTCCCCTACTCCACCGATTTGATCTTTGTTTGTTCTTCCGTTCCTTTTTCTCCTCTTAGATCCTTAGCCTTCCCCCTTCCTTCTTGTTCTCCTAGCTGTGACTATCCTTGCTGCAACCTCTTTCGAATAATTCGGCCAAGGTATAGATTTTGAGGGAGAAAATGAGAGAGAAAGAGAACTTTGGCCTTGGATGAGTGTGATAATTCTTGATGCCAAACTCCTTTGTATCTTTTGTCTTTGTGAAAGGGATTGGCCAAGGACTGATTGAAGATAAGCAATCAGCTAATGTTCTTGGTCTTGGAATGTAGAAAACGGCAAAGGGAGAGAGAGATAGAGAGAGTGAAAATGAAACAATCCTTTGGTAAATGAAATTCAGCCCATGTGATCTCTTTGGTAGCATCAATTGTAACTCTCATTTGCATTCATCTACAACACTTATTTCAATTGGGGGTTCATCCTTGAGATGAAACCCTCCAACGGTTTTGGCTCTTGATTTTCCATATAAGATGGGTAATCCCCATGGTTCCAACGTGTGGTGTATCTTAGTGTAACCTCCCTTGATTAATACCTCCCTTGGGATTTCATCCTTGAAATGAAACTCCCAAGTGCCCAACGGTGTCTCATTGTTTTGGCTTGTGTGGCAGCCACCACTCCAATGTGTAACTCCATAAAATGGCAACTCCATTCATCTCCATTTTTGGAGTTTCATGCATAAGCCATAATTCCAATGTTTCCAACGTGATGGCCATTGTTTGGCTTAAGTTAACCACCACCTCTCCAAAATGTAACTCCATAAAAACGGCACCTTCCATTTATCACCTATCTTGGAGTTTCATGCATGAGGTAAACCCCCATGCAACCAACATGTAGGGTAGTTTTGAATTTGAAACAACCCACAAACCTTTTATCTACACACCTCACTCACTTAAAAATAAATATTCCATCCAACTCATTTATTTAACTCACCCAACTCAACTCATTCATTTAATTCAACTTAACCAATAAATTTAACTCATTCAAACTCTCAATCCAAACTCAAACATTTAATTAAACTTAACCCAAATTTAGTTTTGAGCTCACCTAATGGTCAAACATGTCAACCACAACCCATTGGGTCCCATTTGGATCTTTTGAGCCATTTAATCACTTTGACCCAAATAAATGTACATTACCCGTTTAACTTTATTTAATCCTTATACAAGTACATTGAGCAACGGGTCCCACCATTTTTCTCATCTATGATCATAACTCTTTAATTCATAAATCCAATGGCATTTTCATAACTATTGATATATTGAAAAATCTAGGGTATTACAGTTTTGGTAAATTGGATCAATGAGATTTCCTTTGTTCTTTTTGGAGTGTAGGGCTCTAAAAATGGTTTCAAGCGATGAACATTGACTTTGAAAGGATGACTATTTTTAGGATGCTTGATCTGGATGGCACCATGTGGAAATATGGCTGTGACTATGAATGGACCAGACCATTTGGGTTTCAATTTTCATGGAAAAAGATGCAACCTAGAATTATACAATAAGACTTTTTTACCAATAGTAAACACTTTCCGGAGAATATGTTTGTCATGAAGATTTTCCGTCAGTCTTTGTACTTTCTAGCCATACCATAAGCTTCATTTCTGATTTCTTCCAACTCAGCGAATTTAAGCTTTTTGAGTTGCCCAGCCGAGTCTAGAGCAAAATTGACAAGCTTGATTGCCCAATAGGCTTTGTGTTCTATTTCAACTGGAATATGACAAGCATTTCCATACATTAAGCAATAGGGTGACTGTAATGCCCGCCCCTTTTCACCGAAATCAGAGTATATTTTTTTTTTGAAATAAAAGTGACAAAGGGTGCGAGACGTCACGACGCGAGTTAAGTCCGAGCTTCTAAAGCCCGGCCCTTAACTGGCCAACCCTACGTGTGCGTGGACTTAGTAAACTAAGTAGTCCGCCTTCCCAAACTCCTAAGCTTGGCCTCCGTCTCGTCCTTCGTGTCCGCCATCTCCTGCGTCATCAGCTAGGGTAGAAGTAGGGCATTAGACAATGCACCCAGTAGGACTCCGAGTAGGGCTAACACATGGATTAGTGATAACAGGCACAATAGGTAATAATAAAATCAAAACCATAAAAATGAAATGCCATGCCATGGGTGTCCTATGTCATGAGTCCCACCCATCGTCCATACCATCATGATGCCATATCCCCCTTGACGGAAAAACCTCATCAAGATATAAACAATCACAAATCATCCTCCTTGACAGCAAAACCTCGCCAAGATATAAACAATCACAAATCATCCCCCTTGACGGCAAAACCTCGTCAAGATATAAACAGTCACACATCATCCCCCTTGACGGCAAAACCTCGTCAAGATATAAACAATCACAAATCATCCCCCTTGACGGAAAAACCTCGTCAAGATATAAACAATCATTAATCATCCCCCTTGACGGCAAAACCTCGTCAAGATATAAATAATCACAAATCATCCCCCTTGACGGCAAAACCTCGTCAAGATATAAACAATCACAAATCATCCCCCTTGACGACAAAACCTCGTCAAGATATAAACAATCACAAATCATCCCCCTTGACGGTAAGGCCTCATCAAGGTATCCCCATGTTTGCTTCTCGGACGCCCCGACGGAGCATGGACTCCGGTTTCTTTATTTTCATCCCTCCCATGTCATGCATGAGATGTAGATGCTATATACCATGTAATATATATGATAGCACATACCATGGCATTTAAAATCCCATCAAGAAAACATATAATTTGATTATCAAAAATAGATCAAGCAAAGCATCAATATACACATCATAGCCTTAAAACCCATCTTAAAACAATCATATGCTTACCAAAATAAATTAAGGAAAAACCCATACATAACCCATAATCCATGGCTTACAAAAGGTAGGAATCCTACCGAATACCGATTAATGTCCCTTTACGTTTCCGTCCTATAATCCGGTCACCGATATGCGCACTGCTTGTGATGTCCGGTACCTTATTCCATATGAATAATCAGCCCATGTTTTTAACCATTTAAGTCCATTAATTATTTTAATTACATGAGTCTAAAGACCAGCCATCCTAGGCTTTATTTAGCCATACACAAGGTCATCTTTAAAACACCTAAGTCCATGATTAATCTCCATGGGATACATGGCCGAACCCATGGTTCTTCCTTTTGGCCCTTATTTACCATTTTGCCACTCTTTCCATGGTTAATCATTCACTTAACCATGTACATTTTTGTTCATAATTGATCCATACACTTAGATCCATTAATGTTTTATCAACCATGATATGTATACATTAACAAATCAGTCCTTAACTTAGTCCAATTTTCCATTCATCTAATCACATACATAATCCCAAGTTTAACTCATGAAATGACCTACAAAGGGGTCATGGGTTTGGCCATACACCATGGCTGAACCCATGATGTCTTTTCCCCAATTTTCTTGGACCTTTTTTTTTCATCATTTAACCCCACCATAAGTCCTCCCATGAGGAGGTTTACATCATGCATTTAATTCACCATTTTAACTCATCATTAAGTATATTTTTGGGTCCATCAAGGCTACCAATATTCTCCATTACTTTTTTCATATTTTACACCCATTAAAACTCCAAATATAACATCATAGGGTTCATCTTCCTCTACTACCTTTGAGGCCATTAAAAATCATTAATACCTTCCATGATTTTCTTCACTAAGATCCCTTTAAAATTTACAAACATTTGACCCTTTTAAGCCTCCAATTCATTAATACATTACTCCATATTTTCCATCCTTTTAAACCCGTTTAAAACCACCATTACTTCACCATAGTGTTCGGCCATACACCATGGCCGAACCCATGGTTCATGTCCATTATCCATTCATGCCTTTTGAGGCTATAAACATCATTCACATCTCCCATGAATTTCCTCATTTAAAATCACTACATTCATTCATTTAAAACTTTAAAAATCATTAATCACTTAACATAGCCTCCATTCTCTAAACTCATTAAAATTCTAACACCATCACCATAAGTTCATGGTCCATCATTCATTCATGCCTTTTAAGGCCATAAACCCATTTAGATCTTCATGAATTTCCTCATTTAAAATTCTTATAAAAATCACTACATTTAGTCATTACCACCTTAAAATCATAATTCATCCTCCATGTCTTCCATTCTTTATAACCTCATTAAAATCATTTAATCACCTACCATGCTTAAGTAAATTTTAATACATAAAATCCTTAATGCATCCTTCCTTCTTTTTTTTTTAAGCTAATTTACCCATTAGGGTTTGCCCACTCTTCCTCCTTTCATTGGATGGATTTGAGATCCAAGGCCCATGACAATTTGGCCACCAACCAATCCAAGAAATGCGTTCCATAATTACCTCTTAACCCTTAAAATGTAAAATTTTTGTTTAAGAATTACTTACAATCCGACGACTCCTCCGGCTTTTCTTTCTCTTCTTGATTTCCTTAGCCCTTTCTCTTCCTCTTCTCTTTGATTGGTCGGCCAAGATGAGCTTGATCAAATGAAAACATCAAAGCTTGGGTCGGCTAAGATGGAGTGTGTTTGGAAGAGTAAAAGGAGGAGAAGATGGGAAGAACTAACCCAAAGTCTTGGTTTTGGAGTGATGGGCCAAAGCTTGCACTTCTCCTCTCTTTTCTTCTCTTCTTAGTTTTCTTTTTCTTCTTTCCTCCTTGGTGTGGGACGGCAATGAGAGAGCAAGAGTGGGAGAGAGTGAAATGAGTTAGATGGAAAAAGATGGAGAAAAGGGATAAGGTTCATCTCATTGGTTGAGTGACTTACACTCCACCCTTAACTCCTCCCACCAACCAACATGGGATTTTTTTATGCTTTAATGGTGGTGGTTGGAATAAACCACCACCAAGCCCAACGTTTTTGAGCTCTGGAGATAAGATTGTTTGGGTCTTCCATTTGACCATTTGACCCACTTTTTGAATAGTTTAATTATTTAATTAATTAGATAATTAACTTGGGTTAATTAATTCTCACTTAACCTAATTTTTTTTCTTCAATTCCCTCCATGTATCCACCCATGGTTGACCAATTCAACCATGGTGGCCGGCCCCACCAATCCTTGGTCCACACGCCACCTCATTTGGTGAGGTGGAGGTGGGTCCCAATCCACCATGTCACCTTGGTCAATTCATCACCAACTTAGCTGATTTAATTTTAATTAAATCCATTCCAACTAATTGGATCACCATTGGGCCCATGGCCCAATTACATTCACCCTTACCCATTTACCTTATAGCTTACATTATCTTGACCCATTGGGTCCCAAATGGGTATTGGGCCCAATTTGACCATCCTTGGTCCAATTGACCATCATTGACCATTTAAATGATTTTAAATCCAATCCATGGTCCATTGGGCCATACTTGAGCCTTTGTCCAAATTTTGATCCATTTACCATCTATTCCATTAAATTTCCCAATTTCCATCATTAAAACAAATAATAGCCACATATTCACTGATTTAAAAACTCCGGCCTATTACGGTGACATTTCTATGGGTGTCGTGAATGTAGTTCGATAAGCCCATAGTGCATCAGTGAGTCTGGACGACCACTTCTTCCGAGATGGATTGACTGTCTTTTCAAGGATATGTTTGATTTCTCTATTTGATATTTCCACTTGTCCACTTGTTTGAGGGTGATAGGGGGTTGCTACTTTGTGAATCATCCCATATGATTTCATCAATTGTTCGCATGGACTATTACAAAAATGCTTACCACCATCACTGATGATAGGACCCAAGACATGGAGTCCACCCCAATTAGGACCGAAGACATGGAGTGCAGCTCATCAAGTGAGGTGGCGTGTCGTCTAAGGTAACTTGTGGGGCCGGCCACTATGGTTGACTTGGTCAACCATTAGTGAGTTCATGGGGGAATTCAAGAGGATCAAGTGAAGTGAGTTGAGTTGAATTATCTAATTAAAATCACTTGAGCTAGGTGGAAATAAATCCAAGTGCTTGAGTTAGGAGATTGAGTTTCATTTAAGTGAGGTGCTTTGAATGGGTGGTGAGTCACTTGGAAGTTGAATAGATTAGGTGAGTCAAAGGGGAAGTGGAGGGTTTCCATCTCAATGGAAACCCTAGACGCAAAAACGTTGGAAAGGGAGTGAGTGCCATGTGGAAGCCATGTGCCCTCTTGGTTAGACAAGGGACACATGGGAAAGACCCCATCTTGATGAGGGTGGTTGGGGAGATTAGGGTTAGCAACAACCAAAACCCTATGGTTAACTCTTCATCTCATTCACTCTCTCCTCTCTCAAACCCTCCTTGGCCGGCCCTCCCTAAGACAAGAAAAGAGTTGGGGTTTTTCCATCTCAACTCCTCTCCCTCTCACCAAAACCCTAAGGCAAGACAGAAAAGACTCATCTCAACCCTCCTTGGCCGATCCACTCTTTGGAGAAAAAGATAGAAAATTTCCCTCTCAAACCCTCTCCCTCTCAAACAACCCCTTTGGCCGAATACATCAAGATGACTCTCAATCTATCTTTCCCATTTCTGCACTAACTTGAAGAAACCGAAGAACGGATGAGGAAGAAGAAAAGACTAAGGAAGGAGAAGAACGGAGGAGCAAGACAGAACGAAAGAAAACAAAGGAGTCGCGGAATCGGTATATATTGTCTAACAAGGTTTATTAATTGACTACGGGAACCATGGTTTCGGCTATGGAATGGCCGAAACCATGGGGTTCCATATGGGATTGAAAATGGTTGGCCAAATGGTTATAGGCCATGGATTTAAAATCCATCCAAGGAATGTCAATGACATGGACATAAAAGTGAAGTATGGTTCAAAAGCCGAAATGTGGTTTTTGGAGATGGAAAAATGGACAAAACCCTAACGAGTAAGATAGGTTATATAAATGAAATTGTTAAGGACTATATGTATACATGACTTGTGACAACATGCATGATTAAGGAAAGATCAAACGGGTGGAACAAATGTGGAAGAACATGGTTCGGCCCTTGCATGGCCGAACCCTAAGTTTTATGTACATGGATCATATGAAGGCTCAAAAGAGGTTGGATGAGGTTCGGCCATGAGGTATGGCCGAACCCCATCAAATGGCCTAAGGCTTGTGGTAGGTGATTCCTAAGAAAACCATCCTCAAGATGATATGAAAATGGAAAATGGGAAGAAGAGGAGGAAACATGGGTTCGGCCATGTTGTATGGCCGAACCCCATGGAATAATAGTTATGGATTTAAATAGGTTTTAAATGATAAAAAAAATGATGGACCATGGGTTCGACCATGTTGTATGGCCGAACCCTATGGAGGAATGTTCATAGATCTAAACATGTTTTAAATAAATAATGTTGAACTATCAAGTTAAGAAATGAAAAGATGGAAATAAGGAACCAACGTGGTCGAACACCATGAGTCATTTTTATGGATCATTTTGCAGATCTATGTATGTTTAAGAGATTGAATGATCAAGCTAAGAAATGAGGGTTAAGATGAAAGAACCATGGGTTCGGCTATGTTGTATGTAACACTCCGCCCTTTTTCACTGGCAGAAAATCAGAGTCTATTTTTTTTTTTTTTGAATAAAAGAGTGAGAGAGAGTGGGATGCCACGACGCTAGCAAAATCCGAGCTTCCAAAGCCCGACCCTTAACTGGCCAACCATACGTGTATGTGGACCAAGTCCACTAAAACGGTTCACACGTACTCAAGTTAAACATGCGGAATAAAACATAGATGCGGAATTATAATAGAATCCTAATTCTATTCCATTTTAGATAGCAAGGTAATCCATTACTTAACAATGATTATCTTAAGTTCACATATCCAAAATAAACATTCCAAACCATAGCAAATAATCTAAGTTATTACAGTCCGAATGCTAGCTACTCAAATTACATCGTCCATGTACAATTTAAGTAAAATGAAACTAAAACATCCAAGCTCCTAAGCTAGGCTCTGATCACATTCATCGTCTCGTCCATTTCTTGTGCCATCAACTAGGGTAGAAGTAGGGCATTAGACAACGCGCCTAGTAAGTATTCCAAGTAGGGTCAACACATGGGTTAGTAAAAATATCACATAGATAACATAATATGAAAACTATGTAAAACAATGCCATGCCATGGGTGTCATATGCAATGAGTCCCACCCATCAGCCATAACATAATCACAAAACATCCTCTTGATGGAATCTCCTCATCAAGGTATCCCCACAATTGCCTTAAGGACGCCCCGACGGAGTGTGCTCTCCGGTTACCTCTTGACAGATAATGCACATCAAGGTCTTCCCACGAATGCCTTACGGACGCCCCGACGGAGCGTGGTCTCCGGTTACAAATCATCCCTCCCATGCCATGCATGAGACGTAGGTGAACACATGCTATGTAATAATACAAATCATAGCATTAAAATCCCATATTTGAAACATAACATTTGATACAAAATAACTCATCAAAATATGAATTAAAACCATCATACATATCCCATGGTATCAATGAGGTAGGATTCTACCAATGATCAACTAATGTGCCCTTGCGTTTTTGTCCTAAAACCGATCACCGATCGTACACCGCTTTGTGAGGTCCCATTACCTTCTTACATATCAATCAATCAAACCCATGTTCCATTTGATTTCCAATCATGTCTAAGTCCATAAACACACCTTAGTGGGGTTCGGCCATACAACATGGCCGAACCTCTTTTAATTCATTAGCCAATCATACATGAGTTAATCATTTAAAATTAATAAAACCTAGGTCCACAAAAGCCTTCTCCATGGGGTTCGGCCATACACCATGGCCGAACCCATGGTCCTTTCATTCTCACCATATTTACCTCTTTGCCACATAGCTAATCACTTCTTTTATTTATACACACCTAGGTCCATAATTGATCCATACACATAGATCCATAAATGATTCATAAGTCATGACATAAAACCCAAGTAATTCCCTCCATTCCTTAACTTGATAATCCATTCATCTAAACATGATAGAGCCATGAATGACCCATTAAAATGGTTCATGGGGTTCGGCCATACACATGGCCGAACCCATGGTCCTTTGTTTCCATCCTACCATGGTCTAACCACCATTTAAAACCATTAATACTTCTCCATGGGGTTCGGCCATACGACATGGTCGAACCCATGGTCCAAGGTTCTTCATCATTATAACATTTGAGACCATTTAAAAATCAATACATTCCTTCTTATTTCCATGATCTAAATACATGTAAATAATTCAATATTTCTACATGGGGTTCTGGCATACACCATGGCCGAACCCATGGTCCTATGGTTCTCCACCCTTTACATCATTTAGACCCATTTAAAATCCTTGATACCTTTCCATGGGGTTCGGCCATACAACATGGCCGAACCCTATGGTTCATTATTTTCCTTAAAATGTATCATTCATCCATGATTGATCCTTTGATGGGGTTCGGCCATACATCATAGCCGAACCTCATCCAACCCCTTTTTGTCCTTGATGGTTCTTGTATATACAATTTAGGGTTTGGCCATGCAATGGCCAAACCACGTTCCTTGACCATCTTTTGTTACTTAATAACATCTTATCAAGTACTTACCGATTCCGTGACTCCTCCAGTTTCTTTCACTCCTTCTTGTTCCTCCAATCTTTTCCTTCCTAAGCTTCTTCTTCCTTCCTTCTTGATCCTTGGCCGAGATTGAACTTGATAAAATCTCTAGGAGTGGTTCGGCCAAGAGGTATATGTTTCAGGAGAGAGAGAAAGAGAGAAGATTTAAGATAAAAACTCAAAGTGTTCTCCCTTTGTCAATGAGAGTGGTCAGCCTTGAGTGAGAGGGAAAATCTTGAGATAGAAATATCCTAAGTGTTTCTTGTCTTGATAGGTGATTCGGCCAAGAGAGAGAGGGAGAGAGTGAAATGAAATTCCAAGTCCTTTCTTGATCAATGAGGGTCGGCCAAGGGTGGTGTCCATTGGTGATGCCCTTTTGTAACTCCCATGACCCTTCACCTCCCTCCTTAATGTTCCATTTGGAGGTTTCATCCATGAGATGAAACACTCCAACCATATGATCCTTGGGTTTCCATCTTGAGATGGAAACCCTCCACCTCTCCAACGTGTATGCCTTGTGTAACCTCCAAAAACATTTCACCTCCTCATTAATAATCCATTTGGAGTTTCATCCCATGAGATGAAACTCCCATGTCTCCAACGTGTAGCCTTGATTTGGTCTTGTGAAATGCATCTCTCCACCTTCCCACACCACTCACTTAAGATCAAGGTCCCATTAACTTCCACTCAACTTATCTCTTTAACTGAACTCACCTCTTTAATTCAACTCATTTAACTCACTTAATATCAACTCAATTACTTGATTCCATTTCCAACTTAATTCAGCCCCAATTTAATTAAGCTCGAACTCACTTGGTGGTCAACCAAGTCAACCATGACCCATTGGGTCCCAATTGGGCATTTGACCCAATTGACAATCTTGACCCAATTAAATAAATCTCACCCATTTATTTCAATTGAATCATACCCACAATCCGTTGGGTCTTAATTGGGCAATTGACCCAACACTTTACCCATCTAAGGTCCACATCCATTAATTCACAAATTAAGTGGGCAATTTCCATAAATATTTATAACTTGAAAATTCGGGGTGTTACAATACAACCCTCTTTTTAAAATTTTCGTCCCGAAAATCGAACGAAGTAGGGTTTTCAAACAAATTACATAAATAGCTCAGGGTGAGCTGTTCTCATTTCCGATTCTAGTTCCCAAGTGGCTTCCTCATTACCATGTCAATCCCATACCACCTTGACGAACTGAATCGCTCGGTTTCGTGACATCCTTTGTTCTGTCTCCACCACTCTAACTGGCTTTTCGATGTATGTCACAGTCGCTTTGCACCTCTATGTCTTGTATATTCAGTACATGTGAGGGATCAGGATTGTACTTCCTCAACATACATATATGAAATACATCGTGCAAAGATGACAACTGTGAAGGAAGTGCCAATTGATAAGCCACCTCCCCACCCTCTTTAGAATTGGAAACTGCCCCACATATCAAGGCGACAATTTCCCCTTCTTTCCAAATCTCATGTGTCCCTTTCGTGGCGAGACTTTCAAGAACACTAAGTCTCCCACCTCAAACTCTAGGAACCTCCTCCGTTTGTCAGCGTAGCTCTTCTGACAACTCTGTACAGTAAGTAAGTGCTTGTCGTTGTAGCCTCTGCAACTAACTCGAGTCCAATAAGTGCAGGCTCACCGGCCTCTGTCCACCACACTGGTGACCTACATGGTCTACCATATAAAGCCTCGAACGGAGCCATTTGGAGGCTTGCCTGGTAACTGTTGCTGTAAGAGAACTCCACCAGCAGCAAGTGATCCTCCCATCCACCCTTGAAGTCTAGCATACACGCTCTTAGCATATCCTCCAATGTCTGTATCGTCCTCTCTGACTGTCCATCAATTTGTGGATGGAATGCTGTGCTAGTCAATAGATTTGTCCCCATGGCCGACTGCATGCTCTGCCACACTCTGCCTGTAAATTGTCCATCTCTGTCGGACACAATAGTCCGGGGAATACCATGTAGCCTGATGATATCCTGGATATACCGTCGACCCAAGGTCTCAGATGAATCTGTCATCTTGATGGGAAGAAAGTGTGCAGACTTGGTCAATCGGTCTACCACGACCCATATCGTATCGTTGCCCTTTGAGGACCTTGACAACCCTGTCACAAAATCCATGGAGATGTGTTCCCATTTCCACTCCGGTACTGGTAAAGGTTTGAGTAACCCTGGTGGCTTCTGATGTTCCGTCTTAACCTGCTAATAAGTTAAGCAATGAGCAACAAATTCTGCCACATCTCTCTTGAGCCCATGCCACCAATAGTGTCTCTTCAGGTCGTGATACATCTTGGTGTTGCCCGGATGAATAAAGAGTTTGGTTTGGTGTGCCTCAATCAGTAACTCTTTTCTGCAGCTCTTAGGTACATATGTCCTACCTTGGAATACAAGACCCTGTCTTGCTCGTAACTCCCATTCCGGTAGTGACTTCACCAGTAGACATCTTGGCCCATATCTCCTCCACTTCCGGATCTGTCCGGTGCTCCTGTTCAATCTTGGAGACCATGTTGGACCGTATGATCAGATTATGCATACTCCCATGGTTGTTGATATACAGATTGAGCTCTCGAATGGTATTCAACATCTCCCATTCCGTCCTGATCAAACAGGTGACTGATGCATGTGATATGCGGCTGAGGGTATCTGCCACTTTGTTCGCCTTGCCATGATGATATCAAAGCGCGAACTCATAATCCTGCAGATATTCCATCCATCTGCGTTGCCTCAGGTTGAGCTCTTTCTGATTAATGAAGTATTTCAAGCTCTTATGATCTGAAAACACTTCAAACTTCTCGCCATAAAGATAGTGTCTCCAGCTTTTAAGAGCGAAGACCACTGCCGGCTAGTTCCAGATCATGCGTGGGATAGTGGCGTTCATGTATTTTCAACTGTCTTGAACCATAAGCCACTACACGCTGACTTTGACTGAGAGAACACCCAAGTCCCTCTCCTAAAGCATCGCATTGTACCTCATAGCCCTTACCTCTTTCCGGCAAAATCAGGATAGAAGCAGTTGTAACTCTCTCCTTCAATTCCTCAAATCTCCAATTGCACACATCTGACCACTCAAATTTGACTCCTTTCTGAGTTAGTCGGGTAAGTGGAGATGCAATTTTGGAGAAGTCCATGATAAACTTCCTATAGTAACCAGGCCAAACCCAGGAAGCTACAAATCTTAGCCACGTTTTTCAGTGCTTTCCATTCTCTCACTGCCACCAGCTTAGCCTGGTCCACGACTATACCTTTTGCTGATATAACATGCCCCAAAAAGTTGACCTCAGATAGGCAAAATTCACACTTGCTTACTTTGGCATATAGCTGGTTCTTCCTCAAGGTGTCCAGGACTATCCGCACGTGCTCAGCATGTTCCTTCTGACTTTTGGAATAGATTAGGATGTCATCAATAAATACAATCACAAATTGGTCCAAGTAAGGACGGAAGATCCTATTCATTAAATCCATGAACACAGCCGGTGCATTGGTGAGACCAAATGGCATGACTACAACTCAAATAGTCTATACCGTGTCCTGAAGACTGTCTTCTCTATATCCTCATCCTTAACCAGGATTTGATGGAAGCCGGACATCAGATCAATTAATCTCCCTCATGGGTCGCAAGCCAGGGAGTTCTGTTGGGTGCCTTGTTTAATCTGATACTGTTCAATACCAGGCGGTTCAACCCTTCATGCAGTCTTCTTCTTATAGGGGTGCTCTATTTTTCAGCATGTACCACATTGCTTTCCCTCGGGTGACCAAAATTTCACCCTGCGAAGATGGCAATCTATGTTGACCCGAAAGCTAGCCAACCAATCCATGCCAAAGATGATATCGTACTCAGTCATATCGAGTACCAGATAGTTGGACTCAAATCTGAGTCCAGCGAGTTCAGTGTTCACTGCTGTGCATATATGCCCCAATGACGTGTCTCCGACTGGGGATACAATGGTAAGTGATGTGGACAGTTTTTGTACTAATGTGCCAGTAGCGGATATGAATGCAGTAGATACAAAGGAGTGGGATGCTCCAGAATCAAATAATGCAAAGGCATAGGAACTACTTACTACTGCCATACCTTGAATCATGGAGTGATCCACTATTGCTGGAGGAGCTAAGGTAAACAGACGTCCAGATCTTGTAGGGTTAGGCACCCGTCCCAGCCTGATTGTATGCCCTGGTCCCTCGTGAATGAGTTGGTCTAGCTGGTGGGCGAAAGAAACCCCTGGAATGAGTGGGTCTGCTAAGTTGTGGGCATTCTCTCCTGAAATGGCCCTGCTGGCCACAATGGAAACAAGTGCCTCAACTCGGGGACCTGAGAGACTGATCCTGATAGGGAGGACTGGTTGGGACGAAAGCCCCCTGTTGACCCAGTGGAATGTGAGGTTCTCCCAATGTTAGGTTGAAACCTCTTGTTGGGATGAAATGTACCTCCCCCACCCTAACCTCGGCGGTTGTCCACAAACCGTACTGTCTCGGCTATCTCTTGCTCCACTATAGTGGCCCTGCTGACCACCTCTGCTAGTGTAGATGCCTTGAAGATGGTCACCTTGGCCCTAATGCTTGGTCGTAGGCCCCGCTCAAACTTGTGAGCCCTTCGGTACTCTGTATCCACCATATATAGGGCATAATAAGACAGACTAAGGAACTCCTGATGGTACTTTGCCACCGTCATGGTGCCTTGTACCAAAGATAAGAACGCTTGGGTGTAGCGCTCCTTCTCCTCCTCGGGGAAGTAGTGGTCCAAAAACGTAGCGGAGAACTGCTTCCATGTTATTGCAGTCCTTTCCCTTTCCGGAATGAGCGCTCGTTGTCGCTCTATCACCTCCCACCATTTACTGGCATCATCAATCAGTTGTGATGTAGCCAGCAATATCTTGCCTTCGTGACTCCAGATCTTTAGTAGGGTCAGGATCTGAGTAATTTTCTTCAGCCAGTTTTCTATTCCGACAGGCCCTTCTTTCCCTTTAAAGTAAAGGGGGCGCTGTTGCTAGAAATCCCTGACCATCTTCCTGTCATTGGCCTCGCTGCTGGTCCCATTTCAGTTCATGTGCTGTTGAAGAACAGAAGTGACCACTGCTTGGACCAAGTTTTGTAGTTCGGGAGGCACCACGGGTATGTTCACGCTATTTTGTTCCTCTGATGGATGAGGTTGTTGCACCTCCTCTTCATCCCCATGTGGGTGTTGTCGGGTTCTTCTTCTTCTTGGAGGCATTTTTCCTTAGTCATTGAAAACATCATTGACTTAGTTTCTTCGTAAAGTTTGTGTTTTCACACTTTTGGGGAAATTGTCAAATAAGCACTCTTTGTATTTCTTTATTTTTGGGGAAATTTCCTAAGTATCACGTGGTCGTTTCTCAATTTGGGAATATTGGAGAAATATCTCCTAATTTGCTATGTTTGATAAATCCAATTTATAGTAACTATCCTTCCGTTGCTATCATTCCCTTTTCGTCTAGTGTTGCTCTCAGATTGAATGTTTCAGTCTGAGTCTAACGAAGTAAATTAATCCGGCCCCCGTGCAGCGGACTCTGACGAGTCGGTCAGGTGGGATTCTTATCTGTCAGTGAGACATGATACCATCTTAATCTTACTTCGAAACATTCAACCTTCCCTTTTCGCTCTAATACCAACTGTAACGCCCCGCCCTTTTTCACTCTCCTAAAATCATAGTATTTTTTTTGAATAAAAGAGTGAGAGAGAGCGGGATGCCACGATACGAACTAAATCCGAGCTTCCAAAGCCCGACCTTTAACTGGCCAACCATACGTGTATGTGGACCAAGTCCACTAAAACGGTTCACATGTACTCAAGTTAAACATGCGGAATAAAACATAGATGAGGAATTATAATAGAATCCTAATTCTGTTCCATTTTAGATAGCAAGGTAAGCCATTAGTTAACAATGATTATCTTAAGTTCACATGTCCAAAATAAACATTCCAAACCATAGCAAATAGTCTAAGTTATTATAGTCCGAATGATAGCTACTCAAATTACATTGGCCATGTATAATTTAAGTAAAATGAAACTAAAACATCCAAGCTCCTAAGCTTGGCTCCGATCACGTTCATCGTCTCGTCCATTTTCTGTGCCATCAACTAGGGTAGAAGTAGGGCGTTAGACAACGCACCCAGTAGGTATTCCAAGTAGGGTCAACACATGGGTTAGTAAAAATATCACATAGATAACATAATATGAAAACCATGCAAAACAATGCCATGCCATGGGTGTCATATGCAATGAGTCCCACCCATCAGCCATAACATAATCACAAAACATCCTCTTGATGGAATCTCCTCATCAAGGTATCCCCACAATTGCCTTAAGGAAGCCTCGACGGAGTGTGGTCTCTGGTTACCTCTTGATGGATAATGCACATCAAGGTCTTCCCACAAATGCCTTACGGATGCCCCGATGAAGCGTGGTCTCCAGCTATTAATCATCCCTCCCATGCCATGCATGAGATGTAAGTGAACACATGCTATGTAATAATACAAATCATAGCATTAAAATCCCATATTTGAAACATAACATTTGATACAAAATAACTCATCAAAATATGAATTAAAACCATCATACATATCCCATGGTATCAATGAGGTAGGATCCTACCAATGATCAACTAATGTGTCCTTGCGTTTTTGTCCGAAAATCGATCACCGATCGTACACCGCTTGTGAGTCTCGTTACCTTATTACATATCAATCAATCAAACCCATGTTCCATTTGATTTCCAATCATGTCTAGGTCCATAAACACACCTTAGTGGGGTTCGGCCATACAACATGGCCGAACCTCAGTCACTTGGTTTTGGGTCCCTCTTTTAATTCATTAGCCAATCATACATGAGTTAATCATTTAACATTAATAAAACCTAGGTCCACAAAAACCTTCTCCATGGGGTTCGGCCATACACCATGGCCGAACCCATGGTCCTTTCATTTTCACCATATTTACCTCTTTGCCACATAGCTAATCACTTCCTTTATTTATACACACCTAGGTCCATAATTGATCCATACATGTAGATCAATAAATGATTCATAACTCATGACATAAGACCCTAATAATTCCCTCCATTCCTTAACTTGATAATCCATTCATCTAAACATGATAGCTCCATGAATGACTCATTAAAATGGTTCATGGGGTTCGGCCAATAATCCATTCATCTAAACATGATAGCTCCATGAATGACTCATTAAAATGGTTCATGGGGTTCGGCCATACACATGGCCGAACCCATGGTCCTTTGTTTCCATCCTACCATGGTCAAACCACCTTTTAAAACCATTAATACTTCTCCATGGGGTTCGGCCATACGACATGGCTGAACCCATGATCCAAGGTTCTTCATCATTATAACATTTGAGACCATTTAAAAATCAATACATTCCTCCTTATTTCCATGATCTAAATACGTGTAAATAATTCAATATTTCTACATGGGGTTCGGCCATACACCATGGCCAAACCCATGGTCCATGGTTCTCCACCCTTTACATCATTTAGACCCATTTAAAATCCTTAATACCTTTCCATGGGGTTCGGCCATGTTGGGTTCATTATTTTCCTTAAAATGTATCATTCATCCATGATTGATCCTTTAATGGGGTTCGGCCTTACATCATGGCTGAACCTCATCCAACCCTTTTTGGTCCTTGATGGTTCTTGTATATACAATTTAGGGTTTGGCTATGCAATGGCCAAACCATGTTCCTTGACCATCTTTTCTTACTTAATAACATCTTATCAAGTACTTACCAATTCCGCTACTCCTCCGGTTTCTTTCAGTCCTTCTTGTTCCTCCGATCATTTCCTTCCTTAGACTCTTCTTCCTTCCTTCTTGATCTTTAGCCGAGATTATTCTTGATAAAATCTCTACAAGTGGTTCGGCCAAGAGGTATAGGTTTGAGAGAGAGAGAGAGAGAGAGAGAGAGAGAGAGAGAGAGAGAGAAGATTTAAGATAAAAACTCAAAGTGTTCTCCCTTTGTCAATGAGAGTGGTCGGCCTTGTAACGCCCCGCCCTTTTCCACCTTTCCAAAAATCGGAGTCTATTTTTTTCTTAAAATTAAAGTTGGAAGAGAGCGGGGAGCGTCACGACGCGAGCTAAGTCCGGGCTTCCAAAGTCCGACCCTTAACTGGCCACCCATGTGTGCATGGACTAAGCCCATGAAAACCGATCCACACTTGCGGAATAAAACAAATATGCAGAATAACAATAGGATAACAATCGTATTCCAAATGAGATAGCAAAGTACAAGTCCTATCCAAAATAACTTAAATCAAATATCCAACTCGAACAAACCAAACCATAGCAAATCCAAATCAAACCATAGCAATATTACTAAGTTATTAAATGTCCATATAAAAGTATTCAAATGTCAATAAATAATTCCATTCCATATCCAAGCTCCTATACTTGGCTTCCCTCGCGATCTTCAACCTTTCCTTTTCCCTTTCTTGCGTCATCCACTAAGGATAAAAATAGGGCGTTAGATCAACGCGCCCAGTAGGTCTTCCGATTAGGGTTACCACAAGGTTAGTATAAAAACATGCATATAACATATAATACATGATCATCAAATACTTACAAAACAATGCTATGTATGTATGGACATGTAATGAGTCCCACCCATCACAAATATACATAGCCATCACTTGACGGGACTCTCATCGTCAAGGTATTCCACAGTGTTCTTTCGTTTCCTCTTGATGGGACTTTCATCATCAATGTATTCTTCCTGGTGGGACTCTCATCACCTAAGGAGGCCCCACAGTTGGATCACGGACATTCCGACGGAATGTGGGCTCCGGATTTCATATCATCACCCCATGCCATGCATGAGATGTCAATGAGTACATGCCATTTGTAAATAAATCTTAACATTCAAATCTCATTTGAAACATAATACTTTAACAAATATCTCATATAAATCAAGATAAAACATCAATATAATATGTGGTTACATGGAGGTAGGAAACCTATAGAAAAGTTACTTAAACGTCCGTTCTTCTTGACCTTCTCCCGTTCACGATTTGAGCACCGTTCAAGTCTCGTTACCTTGTTTATATCACAGCAAGTCAATCACATATCCTTTTGATTTCTAATTAAGTCTAAATCCCAAAAACCACCTTGTGGGGTTCAGCCATACCCCATGGACGAACCTCACCCACTTTGAATTTGTCCTTAATTTGTTTTGGATCAACACCATCTAAATAACTTATTTAAAAACCTCAACCTACTAACCATAACTTGGTGGGGTTCGGCCGTACAACATGGTCGAACCTCACAATCTTGGTTTGAGCCCCTTTTTCAAGTCCTTTAATCTTTCCTTCCATTTTTACATTATAACTTGTATTTTCAGTTTTGCCACTTGACTAACCCTTGTTTAATTTTTGCTTAATAATCAATGTCCACAACCAATCCTCCTTAGTGGGGTTCGGTCATACAACATGGCTGAACCTCACCAAACCAAATTTGGTCTTTTTCAATCCTTCATTCATAAGATTACTTACCAATCAATCCATTTAATTAACTTAGTCATTAACCATCTACTAATGTCATTTTATGGGATTCGGCCCTATACATGGCCAAACCCTATATTTCCTTTTATTAATCAAATGATGGTTCTCATAACCCCATCCATTGGAATATTTAAGACCTTTTAACAACCAAACACCATACATAGCACTTGGTGGGGTTCGGCCATACCCCATGGCCGAACCTCACCCCTTTGGTTTTGGTGCTCCCCTTTGTCATCCTTTATGATGAGCATAAATATCCAAATCCCTCATTCTTTCAGCTATGTTAAACCCTTTTTAAACATCAAAGATTTAATAATAATTCTAACCATACTCATACTCCATTTATCCCATAAAATGGTCCATGGGGTTCAGCCATATATATGGCCGAACCCTATGGTTCTCTTGATGCAAATCTCCCAATAATTATACGTAGTTTATTCACTGCATCTTAGCTATAAAACCAATAGGGTTCAGCCATCCCATAGCCCACCCAAGACATTAGTCTTAATCTCCATTTAAAACACCTTACAACCTTCAATCATTGTATGGTTTTTATCCCTCAAAACCATACAATTATCAAATCATTTGCGTAGGGTTCGGCCATCCAAAGTGGCCGAACCCTATCATCCACGTTCTACCCTTTTTAAACACCATCTTCCATAGTTTAAACTTTTGATAAATTCGGCCATACCCTGGCCAAATCATACTCTCTTTAACCAATTTATTAAACAAAATTCCATGGAGTACTTACCAATCTTTTTAGCCTCTCTTGATGATCCACATGGTCAATGTGGTCAAGCTCGACCCATTGGGTCCCCATTGAACTCCTTGACCCAATTAGGCGCCATGACCCATTTAAATGTCAATTACCCATTTAAATGTGTTTTACCCATTTAAATGTGTTTTACCCATTTAAATGTGGTTTACCCAATTGCACATAGCTTACCCATTTATCCTCCATTGAACTCCCATTCAATTCAGTCTAACCCAATTAAACTTGAACTCACCCAATGGTCAAACAAGTCCACCTCGACCCATTGGGTCTTAATTGGGTAGTTGACCCATTTAATCACACATAACCAATTATTTCCAACCCGAATTCTATCCTTGATCCATTGGATCATAATTGGACTATTGACACAATTCTTAGCCATTTATTTCCATTGATCCACATCTACCATCCGTTGGGCAATTGACCCAACATTTATCAAGCCTTACCCATTTACTTCTAACCAGCTCATATATGATCCATTGGGTCCCAATTGGACTTTTGACCCAACTGGTAATCTTGACCCAATTAAATAATTCTTATTTATTTCCATTAATCCACATCTACCTTCTGTTGGGCAATTAACCCAACATTTACCCATCTAAGGTTCATATCTTTTCAATTCACCATTTCAATGGCATTTTCGTGAATATTGATATTTTGAAAAATCGGGGTGTTACAGGCCTTCAGTGAGATGGAGAAGCTTGAGGTAGAAATATCCTAAGTGTTTCTTGTCTTGATAGGTGGTTTGGCCAAGAGAGAGTGTAACACCGCAATTTCCCAATGATATGAATATTTACGAAAATGCCACTGGATTGGTAAATTTAATAGATGTGAGCGTAAATGAGTGGGCCCATTGTTCAAATTAAGACCCTGTGAACACATTATAAGGATCAAATTTAAGTAAATGGGTAATGTACAACAAATTGGGTCAAAATGGTTAATTGGGTCAAAGGACCCAATTGGGACCCAATGGGTTATGGTGGACTTATTTGACCATTGGGTAAGCTCAATTTTATTATGGTTAAGCTGAATTGATTTGAAACTAAATTGATTGGAAATGAAATGTATGATAAATGGTTAGGCTTGATACAAATGTGTAAAACCACATGTAAAGGGCTAAACCACCCATAAATGGGTCATGGCGTCAAATTGGATCCATGGGCCAAATGGGGACCCAATGGGTCGGGTTGACCATGTTGACCATGGTTGACCGTGTGGACCTTCAAGTGATCTCAAATATGAGTTAAATCAGGTTGAGTTGGGACTGAAGTGAGTTGGAATTAAATCAAGTAATGAGTTGACTCAAATGCATTAAATGAAATGCATTAAGTGTAGCGAGTTGGGTGAGTTGAGGTGGAAATCAAAGGGACCTTGAGTTCAAGTGAGTCAAATGGGATATGAAAGGTTGTCTTGATCTCAAAGACTCAAAGTCAAGTGATGGCACATGTTGGAAGTGAAGTGGTGCCTTGGCCAAGTCAAGGGTCACCATGGTTGGGGCGGCATTAATGAGGTAAGATGGAGGAGTCTTTCCATCTCAAGGGATGCATTGGTTAGTGCCAAAGGATGCATTGGTTGGTGACAAGGGATGTCTTGGTTTGTGCCAAGTGACTCCTTGGTTTGATCAAAGAGTAATGAGGGTAAATGAATGGTTTTTGGGGCTGATATACAAAGAAGATAAACCACCATACTTGGCCGATTTTCATCCCAAAGAAGCCATGACTTCATCTTTCTTTCCCTCTCTCAAAACCCATCTCTTTGGCCGAACCAGCCCTTGGTGTTCTCACCATTTTTCAAGCTCATAATCAGCCAAGGATCAAAAAGAGAGCAAGAAGGAAGGAAGCAAGATGGAGCCAAGGAAAATTAGAAGAGTATGCATTGGTAAGTACTTCATTAAGGTTTTATTAATTATCATAATCAAGGATTATGGTTTGGTCTTTGTATGGCCAAACCCTAAGCTATAAGGGTAAGAACCTTCAAAGATAAAAAATGGTGGATGAGGTTTGGCCAAGGGTATGGTTGAACCCCATCAAAGAAGGTGATCATGCTAAATCAAATTGTATAAAGAAAGGTAAATAACTATGGAGGGTTTTTCCAATATTATAAAGGGTTTTAAGTCATGGATTTGAATGCCAAAATTTGGCCATGTTATGGCCGAATTTGTCAAAGGTTTAAACCATAGAAGAAGGTGGTTTAAAATGATAAAAAAGGACCATTGGGTTTGGCCACTTTGGATGGCCGAACCCCATGAAGTTACTTGGGTAATTGGATGGTTTTTGTAAATTGAAAACCATGCAAAATGATGGACAGTTTTACATGTTTTTAATGGATATAAGGTGTAAGTTAAAAAGGCCCAAATCATGGGTCATTGGGTCGGCCAATTGGGATGGCCGAACCCCATGAAATGGTATGATATTTTTATGGTAATTTGTGATGGTTTTTAAGAGATAAAAACCATACAAAATTATGGGGTTTTTATGTGATTTAAATGGAGATAAGCTTACTGTTTTGGTTGGTCATTGGATGGCTGAACCATGTGCTAATCATAGCCAAAAGTATGTATGAATGTTGGAATCATTGAACCAAAGAGAACCATAGGGTTCGGCCATGTAGTATGGTTGAACCCCATGGACTGTTTTCATGGGGTAATCGGATTAAGATCATGTGGGAATTTATGTATTGTTTTATGATTTTGTGTTAAGAATCATCTATGCTTAGTTATGAATATAAATTGATCAACCATGATAAATGGTGGAACATGAGATAAAAATCCATAGGGTGAGGTTCGGCCATGTAGTATGGCCGAACCCCACTAATGATCATTTGATGGACTTAGAGTTAATTTTTTATGTAATTGGAGAAGGGTGATGAAGGGATAAAAGAACCAAGGATGATGTATAGGGTTTGGCCATGGGTATGGCCGAACCCCATAGAAAGAAACTTGGGTCATGTTTGAAGGTTTTGAAGGATTAGAAAACCTAATTTGGATTGGTGAGTTCGGCCAAGTTGTATGGCCGAATCCGCACTGAGGTGGTTTGGTCATATGGGCTTTGACTATGAAGCAAAATTAAGCATTGGTTAGGCCAATGGCAAAACCGTAAATTCAAGTCAAATGATAAATATGAAGGGATTGATCAAAGGACTTGAAAAGAGGGGTCCAAAACCAAAGTGATAAGTTTCGGCCATGGGTATGGCTGAACCCCACAAGATGGTTTATGGGGTTTTGGACTTAGTTAGAAATCAGATGGTATATTGTATTGACTTATTGACATGAAATAAGGTAACGGAACTTGAACGGCGTGTGAGTCGTGATCAGGTGAAGCTTAAAAGGAACGGACACTTAAGCGAAGTTTCCGTAGGTATCCTACCTACTTGTAACCACTTTTATAATTGGTTTTATCATGGTTTTTATGAGATATATTGTTATTGTTTTATGTTTCAAATTGGTTTTGAATGATGAGATATATATTTACACATGACATATATATACATTGACATCTCATGCATGGCATGGGGTGATGATTATGGAACAACTTAATGATGAGAGTCACATCGGCCTCCTCAGGCGATGAGGGTCCCGCCAAGAGGAATATCATAATGATGAGAGTCACATCGGCCTCCTTAGGCGATGAGGGTCCCGCCAGGAGGAATATCATAATGGTAAGTGTCACATCGGCCTCCTTAGGCGATGAGGGTCTCTCCAGGAGGAATATCATGATGACAAAAGACACATCAAGAAGAGATGAAAGAGTACTGTGAATTACCTTGACGTGAGAATCCCGTCAAGTGATAGCTATGTATACTTGTGGTGGGTGGGACTCATTACATTTGCACTTACATACATAGCATTGATTTCAGATGTTTTGTTGGTCATATACTATGATATATACATGTTTTATATACTAACCATCTGGTAGCCTTGATCGGAAAACCTACTGGGCGCGTTGATCTAACGCCCTAATTCTATCCTTAGAGGATGATGCAGGAAAAGGAAAGGTTGAGGATCGTGAAGGAAGCTAAGCATTGGAGCTTGGGTGTTGGAATGGATTATTATTATTTATTGTTATTTGGACAAACTTCATGGATATGTATTAATGTAGATAACTGCTATGGTTTGATTTAAGTTTGAATGAAGGTTTAGTTTTAAGTAAATATGACTTGTACTTTGCTATCTGAGAATGAAGCAGTCTGACGGTTTGATTATAATTCCGCATATTTGATTTATTCCGCAATCAGTTATGTTTATTCCGTATGATTTATTTAGTTCCATGTGTGGATCGATTTTCATGGTCTTAGTCCATGCACACATGGGTGGCCAGTTAAGGGTCGGACTTTGGAAGTCTGGACTTCTCACGTCGTGACGTCGTCCGCCCTCTTCCGGTGTTATTATATTATTATTAAAAAAATTAGACTCTGAATTCTCGAAAAGGGCGAGGCGTTACAGAGAGAGGGAGAGAGTGAAATGAAATTCCAAGTCCTTTCTTGATCAATGAGGGTCGGCCAAGGGTGGTGTCCTTTGGTGATGCCCTTTCGTAACTCCCATGACCCTTCACCTCCCTCCTTAATGTTCCATTTGGAGGTTTCATCCATGAGATGAAGCACTCCAACCGTATGACCCCCATCTCTCCAACGTGTATGCCTTGTGTAACCTCCAAAAACCTTTCACCTCCTCATTAGTGATCCATTTGGAGTTTCATGCCATGAGATGAAACTCCCATCTCTCCAACGTGTAGCCTTGATTTGGTCTTGTGAGATGCATCTCTCCACCTTCCCACACCACTCACTTAAGATCAAGGTCCCATTAACTTCCACTCAACTCATCTCTTTAACTCAACTCACCTCTTTAATTCAACTCATTTAACTCACTTAAATATCAACTCAATTAGTTGATTCCATTTCCATCTTAATTCAGCCCCAATTTAATTAAGTTTGAACTCACTCGGTGGTCAACCAAGTTAACCATGACCCATTGGGTCCCAATTGGGCATTTGACCCAATTGACAATCTTGACCCAATTAAATAAATCTCACCAATTTATTTCAATTGAATTATACCCACAATCCGTTGGGTCTTAATTGGGCAATTGACCCAACACTTTACCCATCTAAGGTCCATATCCATTAATTCACAAATTAAATGGGCAGTTTCCATAAATATTTATAACTTGAAAATTCGGGGTGTTACGTTGTATGGCCGAACCCCATGGAGGACTCTATGGACCTAGGTGTGTTTAATGATTAAATATGGAACATTAGGTTAAAAGAATGAATGAGGAATGACACGCATGAACTAAAATGAAACACGGATTAAAGGAATGGGACCAAAACCAAGAGAGTGAGGTTCGGCCATGTTGTATGGCCGAACCCCACTAATGAGTTTTTGTGGACTTAAACATGTTTTAGCCCTAAGGTATGGCCGAAACCCCTTGGGGCACTTAGCCGGCTTGAGGGCTATGATCGTAAATAGAAAGGAATATGGAATGATGTAGGGGTTGATGGAAATCAAATGGGCCATCGATTTGATTTTTTTGTGTGTAATAAGGTAACGAATTTCACAAACAGGCATACGATCGGCTTGGCACTATCAGTGATAGATTTTTTGGACGAAAACACAAGGACACGATATTTGGACGTTGGTAGGATTCCTACCTTATTGAAGACCATGGAATATGTATATGTGATGATTTTACTTCTATTGCAATGAATTATTTTGGTATCAAATGATATGTTTTAATGATGAGATTTTCATGCTATATGTGTAAAATGGATAGCATGTTTGCACTCATATCTCATGCATGGCATGGGAGAGATCAAATGAGGGGAATCCATGCTCCATTCGGATATCCGATAAACACACGTGGGGAGGGATCCACACTGATTCCAGTTATGATGTTTGTAATAAAAAGAGAAGTCCATGCTCCGTTCGGTGGGACCGATAAGGCATACGTGGGGAGTCATGACAATATCTTGATGTTGCTTGTACATCGAGAGGAATACTATGTGATTGTGATATGATTGATGGGTGGGATTCATGGCATATGATACCCATGGCATGGCATTAACTTGCATGGTTTTGACATATATATATATATATATATATATATGTATGTGTGTGTGTGTGTGTGTGATTTTTATACTAATCCATGTATTTGACCCTACTCAGAGTACCTAGTGGGCGCATTGTCTAACACCCTACTTCTACCTTAGATGATGACACAGGGAACGGACGGAGTGAAGGACGTGAACGGAGCCAAGCTTAGGAGTTTGGATGATTTAGATTTATTTTATTTAAGCTTTTATTTTGGACATGTAATTTGAGTAATTAGCATTTTGGGACTCTAATAACTTAGAAACATTTGCTATGGTTTGGATTTTAATTTTTGACATGTTAACTTAAGATGATTATTATTATGTGATGGACTTCCTTGCTATTTAAAATTGGATAGGATACTAACTCTATTATAATTCCGCAACCATGTTTATTCCGCAAGTATAGCCTTAATGCGTGTGAATAGTTTTGGTGGACTTAGTTCACGCACACGTATGGTTGGCCAATTAAGGACCGGGCTTTGGAAGCTCGGACTTAACTTGCGTCGTGACGTCCCGCTCTTTCTCACTCTTTTATTTAAAAAAAAAAAGAAATAGACTCTGATTTTCGGCGAGTGAAAGAGCGGGGCATTACAAAATCTATATATCATACCTGTGTTTTGAAGATCAACTAGAATTTCTTGTAAACCATACAGTTTTGGTTTTGCATTCATTGGGCTGGCTGGATTCTTCATGATTTCATGAACTATGTGAATACTTGTTGTCATACCTTATGTTGTTCATGATGTTCTTCATTCATATGTTCTAATCATGGTATATTTACTATATGAGTGATTCCCTCCTCTAGCATGCATAACTTATGTTTTCAAAAGTATGAATATCTTTGAAAATGCATGTGGCTCCTGCTCTTCATTCTTCTTTCTATTAAGTCCAACAATTGGGACTTGTTGAAGTACACTGATTTCGGTGCTTAACATCCTTTGTCAGTTTATGACAAAGAGGGGGAGAGTGTTAGAAGCTTGAAATAAAGCTTATGTTAAGGGGGAGAATGTAGAAGCTTGATGTAAGCTATGAAGAAGAAGCTCCAGCTTTGGAAAAAAAACTTAAAGATCTTAGGGAAAGAAGATCTTTAAAGGAGGACAGTCTATGATTAAGGGGGAGATTAATCATATGATTAAAGGGGATTTTAGTTCACATATTTAGGGGTAGTAATATGTTTTATATTACTATATATGTGACTAACATTTATGAGAAAGATCGATGCTTCCATCTAGCTTGTGTGTAAATGTACTTTGGCACACCTTGAGGGAGATAAGTTGGAGAATCTAGAAAATTTAGATTGCTCATAGGGGAAATGAGTCAAAGAATCTAGCTTTGAGAATAGGGGAGAAGACTCCAAGGAAGCTAGTTAAATTAGCTTGACCCTTGGGAAGAAATCAGCTAAGGCTCATAAATATGAATGCATGAGAAGCATGCATTGGTCTATGGGGGAGATTTAATGAGTTTGGATATAAACTCATGAAAGCACTAAATGCAAGAAGAATGGGGGAGTGCTTGAAATCCAATTCCTTCAAAATGAAGGGGAACTCGATGTTTGCCTACTAATCTTTGTCAATTGTATGACAAAATGGGGGAGAAATTAGTAAAAGATGTTTGGCATTAATGTTAGATATGGGGGATAAATTGATAAGCTGAAGTGCTTGGACCCTGCTTGGAACCTAAGAAAAAGGGAGAGAATTGGAGAAGCCTATGGACAAAAGGGGGAATGTCTATGCTTGGAGTTTGGGACTTCAAGCTTAAAGAAGATTGGGGGAGAAAATCTTCTCAACATTGTTAGCTTAAATAACCTATGGGTAGTGTTGGTAGCTAGGAAATCATGGTGTATGGGGGAGTATGAATACTAATTTTGTTTAGTCCATGGATGCATATTTATGTTTTGGACTTACCCCTCTAATGATTTTTCTAATGTTGCTTGCTTATGTGCTCGAATAAGTAATCATGATTTGAAGCAAGTTGAACAAGAATATGCGAAGATTATAGTCTTGGTTTTCCATTTGAATAGGTACATGTAATTGATGTAATATTTTGTATTCAAATGTGATGTAATAAGAGTGGTATGTAATTGGGTTAACTTCTAGGTTTTGTCATGAAATTGACAAAGGGGGAGATTGTTAGTGCCCTGGTTTGCCGAATCCCTAAGTTTGTCAATTTCAGGACTCGGGAAGAAGCACTTGCTAGAAGCTTGAAGACTCAAGTGATCGAATAATGAAGTTTAACTCCACCAGGTTCAAAGCTCATCGTTATGGCAATCACAAAACATGTATTATGGCCATAGATGATTTTCAGTGGTACCCATACCTTAGGAGGACCATTCCTAGGCTTAGTTGAACAAATGGTAAAATCATAAAAAGCCTAGAGAGGAAGCTTGACTCGAAAATATGAATTAAGTTCACTCTCAGCTCAACCAGTCGTTCTCACCAACCCTTCGGTGGAGACAGGATCGACCCATCGTGGTCAAAGACTGGCTGGCCAGATTGACAAAGGTTGTGAAACATTGAACTGCCATTCTGGGTATGCCTCTGATCAAGAGTCTAGTATGCACCAACCCCTCGGTGATGAACTTAACGACCCCTCGTGGTCAATGACTCGTCGATGATAACTTATGAGTTCTGGAACTTAGAACTTAGGTGGACTCTCGAGAAAACAGAGATCTCGGTATTAAAGACTGATCGATAGTACCAGGACTGACCCCTGGGTAAAGGGTGACAGGTCGTTTTGGGCTGAACAAGTTTCGGGACATGAATCTTTGTCAACATAGTGTTGCTCGACATCGAGACCCTCGTATGGACCGACCTCTCGGTGCCATGACTGTCGACCCATCTGCGACACAGACCTGTGGGCTGGGTATAAATTGTACCATTTGGAGTTCATTTAATGCGCAAAGGTCAGGGTGGTTGAACGATAATATTCTTAGTCACTAACACCTCGGTGCGCCTGACCTGTCGGTAGATGACAGTTTTTGAGACTAGTTGCCTTCTATATAAATTCCAATCTTTGTGCAACCATTTCACATCCTTTGGCAAATCCGTTGGACCCTCATCATTATTAGTGAGCCTATACATGAGCCAATAAAAGTATCACTCTCTCTCTTGTGCTTACACTTGGGAAATCTAATACAACCAATCATATCGATTTAGTTTGTGAGAGAGAGAGGGGAAATGATAATCAACTAGGAAAGATGTTGGTAGAACCAATTCCCTAGTTACCTTGAGATTGTGATTGCTCAACGACGGCTAGAAAGCGGAACATCGGGATTAACTCGGGCACACATTGGGTGGATCTTCGAGAAGCACACATGAACAATGTAGAGCTACAAAGGCAAGTGTTTCTTGGTTTTAATTTTATTTAAAACCTTCATCCTGTGAAAGTGGATTAAGAAGGCTTGGCTCTGGAACCACTATAAAAAATCTAGAGCGTCTTCTCTAGCACATGTGGTGGGTGGAATTCCTAACCAAATGAATATGTTGAATTCCTATTCTACATGTGGTGGGTGAAATTCACAGCCAAACGAGTGAGGTGGAATTCCTACTCTAAATGTGAGGGTGTAAATCCCCACTTAGTGGATTTGGAGATAGCTCAAGGTTGATCTAGTCCTAACAGTGGATGTAGGTTGGCTAACCTAACCACTATAAATCTTGTGTTGTTGTTCTTATGGTGTAAGAGCTAATTTATTATGTTGTTTGATAATCACTATTGCTAACACACAAACACTTGATTGCAATATCCACTGCAAAAAATCTTATCAATCAAGTAATTTTAAAAGGACCGACGACTTTGGGATTGGCTGTAATGCCCACCCCTTTTCACCTAAAATCAAAGTCTATTTTTTTTTTTTAAATAACAAGTGACAAAGGGCGCGGACGTCACGACGCGAGTTTAGTCCGAGCTTCTAAAGCCCGGCCCTTAACTGGCCAACCCTACGTGTGCGTGGAAACTAAGTCCACGAAAAACGGTTCACACGTAGAAGTAAGCTCAAGGAATATTTAAACTAAGTGCGGAAATTGTAATAGAGACTATCCTACCAATTTTCAGATAGCAGAGAAGAAACATCCATTTAATTTTTAAAATACCACTAAATCGTACTGTCCAAAATAAAATCCAAAACATAGCAAGTAATTTAAGTTATTACTTTCCGACGAGCTAAGTTACTCAAAATTACATTTCCAAAATAAAACTTAAATAAACTAAATAGCTCGCTTCCCCAAGCTCCTAAGCTTGGCTCCCGTCTCATCCTCCGTTTCTGCCATCTCCTGCGTCATCAGCTTGGGTAGAAGTAGGGCGTTAGACAACGCGCCCAGTAGGACTCCGAGTAGGGCTAACACATGGATTAGTGGTAACAAAACATATAGATAATATCATATCCAAAACCATGCAATTTGGTGCAATGTCATGCAATGGGTGTCCTATGTCATGAATCCCACCCATCATCCATACCATCATGCTGCCATATCCCCCTTGACGGAAAAAACCTCGTCAAGATATAAACAATCACAAAGCATCCCCCTTGACGGCAAAGCCTCATCAAGGTGTCCCCTATGCTTGCTTCTCGGTCGCCCCGACGAAGCATGGACTCCGGTTTCATTTCATCCTTCCCATACCATATCCCTCCCATGTCATGCATGAGATGTAGATGCCATATGCCATGTAATATATATGATCATAGTCATAAAACCCATCTTAAAACCATTACATAATTACCAAAATAAATCAAAGGAAAACCATCACATAATATTTAATCCAAAACCCATCTCAAAACAATCACCTGATTACCAAAATAAATCAAAGGAAAACCATCACATAATATTTAATCCAAAACCCATCTTAAAACAACCACCTGATTACAAAATAAATCAAAGGAAAACCATCATATAATATTTAATCCAAACCCATCTTAAAACAATCACCTGATTACCAAAATAAATCAAGGAAAAAACCATACATAACACATAATCCATGGCTTGCAAAAAGGTAGGAATCCTACCAAATACCGACTAACGTCCTTTCTTTCGTTTCCGTCCGATAGACCCGGTCGCCGATCCCGCACCATTTGCGATGTCCAGTACCTTATTATATATTAATAATTAGTCCATGTTTTTAACCTTTTAAGTCCATTAATCACACCTTAGCGGGGTTCGGCCATACACCTTGGCCGAACCTCACTAACTAGGTTTTGTGGGTTCCATTTAATCTATTAAACCTTTTAATCCCATAAGTCTTAAAAATCAGCCACCCTAGGCTTTATTAATCACATACTTAAGGTTACCATAATTGCACTTAAGTCCATGATCATTTCTCATGGAGTTCTTGAATTTGGCCATTATTTACGATTTTGCCACTACCTCTTTTTCTATGGTTAATCATTCACTTAACCATGTCCACCTTTATGCATAATTGATCCATACACTCAAGTCCATTAGTGACCCATTTAATCATGCCATAATATCATTAAAACAACCCTTTTTTCTTAACTTAATCTACATTAATTAACCACATACATAAACGCTTTCTTAGCCCATAAAAATGACTTATAATTGAATCATCATTCTTAGCCACATCTTGAGTCCATAATTGATCCATCAACCATATCACAAGACCACTTACCTCAACCATCTAATTAACCTAATTCCATTAATTTAAGCATATACATACACATTAATCTTAGACCAAAAAATGATCTACAATTGGGTCATGGGTTCGGCCATACACCATGGCCGACCCCATGATGTCTCTTTCTCCATTTTTCTTGGGTCCATTTACATCATTTGACTCCATCACAAGTCTCTCCATTGAGAGAATCTAAACCATACATTTAATTCATCATTCCTTAATCATTATTTGATACATTTAGGGTCCATCAATCTTAGCCATAATTCCCTTTTCTTTACAACATTAGGTTCATCATTTGGAGTTCATCAACATTACCAATTACATTTAAAATCCATCGAAGTTGCCAACATTCCTTCATCCTTACTATGGTCTAAGTACTTCTAAATTCACCAATCACTCTCCATGGTTTTTATCATTGTTTCCACCCCTTTTAAAAATCACTAATACCCATTCATTTAAAACCTTTATAAATCATTAACCCCTTTTCATAGCCTCCATTCTCTAAATCCATTAAAATTATAACACCATGGGAAGGTTCACATCATGCATTTCCTCATTTACTATCCTTTTAAAATTATTACATTCAATCATTAAAAAAAAAACTAAAATCATTAATCATCCCTTCATGATTCTAACCCTAAAAGCTCCACTAAAAATCCTTAATTACCTACCATGGTTTTCTTCATTAAGCTCCCTTTAAAATTTACAAACATTTGACCCTTTTTAAACCTCCAAATTATTAATGCATTACTCCATATCTTCCATCCTTCTAAACCCATTTAAAACCACATTACATCACCATAGGATTTAAAAACATTCCATCCCTAAATCTCCCCATGGTTTTATTTTTAGAACATTATTTCCCACACTTAAAATCCATTTTAAACTATCACCATTCTCAACCATTTTTCCCTATTTTTACACCCTTCAAATTTATAAACACATAACCCTAGGGTTCATGGTTCACCCCCATCTATGCCTTTCAAGGCCATAAAACCATTTACATTTTTATGAATTTCTTCATTTAAAACCCTTTCAAAAATCACTACATTTGATCATAAAAACTCTAAAAATCATAATCATCTTTCCATGGCTTTCATTCTTTACAACCCTAATAAAATCACTTAAACACCCACCATGGGGTTTTGACCTTAAAAACCCCATTCCTATTTACTTAATTACTCACCATGATTCCTTCCAAAAATTCCATACATCCATTGCTTAAATAATTTAATTACATAATGTCCTTAATCCATTTATTTTTCTTAACCCTAATTTACCCATTAGGGTTTTGTCCGTTTTTCATCCTTCCATGGAATGGATTTGAGATCCAAGGCCCATAATGTTTTGGCCACTAACCAATCCAAGAAATGGATTCCATGCTCTCTCCTTAACCGTAAAAAAAATAATTTCTTGTTTTAGAAATACTTACAATCCGACGACTCCTCTGGCTTTTCTTTCTCCTCTCGGGTTCCTTGGCCTTCTCTTCTCTTATTCTCCTTGATTGGTCGGTCAAGATGTGCTTGACCCAATGAAAAACATCAAGGCTTGGGTCGGCTAAGATGGGGTGTGTTTGAGAGAGTGAGAGAGGATGGTGAGAAAGAAAGCCCTAGATCTTGGTCTTGAAGTGATAGCTTTTGTTTGCACTCCTCTTCTCTAAGTCTTCTTCTTCTTTTCTCCTTAGTTTTTCTTCTTCTTTCTTTCCTTGGTGTGGGACGATGGTGGAGAGCAAGAGAGGAAAAAGAATGAGATAAGAATGGAATTTGAGAGATAAGATAAAAACCAACACCTTTTGGTTTCTTAAACTTTACTCCACCATTTAATTCCTCCACCAACCCATATGAGATATTTTTCATGCTTATGGTGGTGGTTGTAACAAACCACCCCCCTAGCCAACGTTTTTGGTACTAAGATAAGGTGGTTTGGTCTTCCCATTTTACCATTTGACCACATTTTGAATAATTTAATCATTTAATTAATTAATTAATTACCTTAGGTTAATCAATTCCCACTTAAACTAATTCCATTATTCCACCCATGGTTGATCAAGTCAACCATGGTGGCCGGCCCCACCAATCCGTGGTCCCCACGCCACCTCACTTGGTGAGGTGGAGGTGGGTCCCGATCAGCCATGTCACCTTGGTCAACTCATCACTAACTTAGGTGATTTAATTTAATCCATTTTCAACTACTTGGATCACCATTGGGCCCATGGCCCAATTACATTCACCTCCTACCCATTTACCTTAGAGCTTAAATCATTTTGACCCATTGGGTCCCGAATGTGCATTGGGCCCAATTTGACCATCCTTGGCCCAATTGACCATCATTGACCCTTTAAATGAATTTAAATCCAATCCATGGTCCATTGGGCCATACTTGGGCCTTTGTCCAATTCTTTTGATCCATTTACCATCTACTCTATCAAAATTCCCAATTTCCATCATTAAAATAAATAATAGCCACATTTTTATTGATTTAAAAATTCTGGGCTATTACATTGGCCTATTCACACACCCTCCCCCCTCCCCCCCTCCCCTAGGGTCAATCGTGTTCTAGCACCAAAGGGAGAACTTTCAACTTCCTAATAGGACGAAAAGTGGATTGGGATCGGGTCATATCAAAGAAGGATACAAGACTTTAGAAATACTTCGAATAGAAATGGTTAGAGGTCTTTATGATTTTGAATGGGATATTTTTTCTCTGTTCTTTTTCAGAACTTTTCAAAGTATCTTTTGGTATCTGGATGTTTCCCTTTTTGGATGCTATTTTCTTTTTTTTTTCTCTTTCTTGTTCTTTTCTTTCTTGTGCTTTTTTTTTTTTTTTAGAGTACGATCCCTTAATTTTTCATCTCTAACCTTTTCTAAGAATAGGGCATGGATATGTTTTATTGTCTCATACTCCTGAACTGGAGTTGGGTATGGTAGACATGGCTGGTCAAGAAGGTAGGCTATATAAGGGTCAACTGGAGAACTATAAAGATAAGATGACAAAGTATAGGTGGGCTTTTAGGCTCAAACGATCCAAAAATGGCCTATATCATATCTTAAGCTTCAACAAGCAGTTTCTTTGTTTCAAATAAATCCCAAAAAAAATTCAGTTATAGTAACTCAATTTTGATGGTGTTCTCAGTAATAAGACCAAGATGAACAATAATGAGATCAACAACGACTTATTTGCGCTACCAAGGAAAATGGAATTGACTTATTAGCCTCAGAAGAAAAGAATGGTTCAAAAGCTCACTGGGCTAAGTCTCCACTGGTATTCCTCTAGAGAGTACTTGACTCGAGAATATTTTTCTTTTTCAGACAAGACTCGATACAGCTATGTACAAGAGTTTCCAAGTATAAATTCTATAAAAATCTTTCTGGAAAAGTATAATATAAAGATCTCTATTTAAGTTTAATGCTAAAAATATGACTTTATTTATGTCAGATCGTCAAGACGCAAGTAATATTTTTCAAACTAAAATTGGCAGTGTTTAAGCTCCAGAAGTCTCAATCCTCACTTACTCTTCTCTAAAATGACACTACCTATTTTTGTCTAAGCAAGATTATGAAATCGTTTGATGTCAGATTGTCAAGACATTTGTAAGCACTTAGTCGGAAATCTTTAGTTCGCTGTAGTTCAAGGCATCTCAATCTTTCTGGACATACTCTGCCCTTGAATAGATCTGCAAAGATTTGCTCATTTCCTACAAGTCTACTTACTGCTGTCTTACAACGGACTCCATAATCTGATCTTATTCCACTACAATTCCAACGTCCGTATTTGTGACAGATACCTAGCCTCTTAGCTTTCCTCTTCTCAGCAAAAGTGCTTCGACCATAGAGAGGTCTGGGCTGCTCCTCTTGGATTTCCAGCTTCCTCAGCCTCATACCTAAGGAAATGATTTTCTTATGCAAGTCTGGGGGAACTTGTGTTCTAGACAGACACATAGCAAAAATGAAAACTCGACCGTCTACGTGCATGACTTCTATCCAGTTCTTTAACGTCTGCTGGTCACAAAGACAAATATGGATGTTGAATGTTGAATTTTTTTTTTAAGGGGTCTCAGTTTAAAACTTACTCTCCCTTAAGAACTTTTTATGGAAAATGACACATGATGACCTTATTACCCCAAACTCGAACTGAACATTGCCTTCAATGTTTCCTAATCTACATTGGCTAGGTGTAAACGAAGAAATATCTTAGAAGATTAACAATCGGGATATGAATTGTACCTTGGAATGAAATGATGAATGGCTGACTCAATGAAAAAATAGACTAAAGAAAATAAAAGCTAGACACTGACGACTCAGACTAACTCAGACATAGAAAATGGGCTGGTGGGTCTGGGTAAAGAATTATGAATGGGAAAGGGTGATTGGGTGGGTAAATGGAAGGGTGTTGGATGTACAAATCAGTTTTGGTAGGTTGGATCAATGAGCAAAACTTCTTCTTATCATTCTGAAGTGTGAGACTCTAAAAATGGTTTCAGACGATGACCATTGACTTTGAAAGCATGACTACTTTTAGGATGCTTGATATGGATTGCACGATGTGGGAATATGCCGTAATGATGAATGGACATGACCATTTTTATTTCAATTTTCCAGGAAAAAGATGCAACCGAGAATTGTACAATAGGACCTTTTGACCAACAGTAAACACTTTCCAAAGAATGTGTTTTTCATGAAAGATTTTCACTCGGTCCTTGTACTTTCTGGCCGTATCATAAGCTTCATTTCTGATTTCTTCGAACTCAGCCATTTGGAGTTTTCTAAGTTGTCTAACCAAGTCGAAGGCAAAATTGAAATGCTTGATTGCCCAATAGGCTTTGTGTTCTATTTCAACTGGAAGATGACAAGCCTTTCCATGTACTAATCGATTGGGTGACATTCCTATGGGATTCTTGAACACAGTTCGATAAACCCGTAGTGCATCAGTGAGTCTCGAAGACCAGTCCTTTCGAGATGGATTGGCTATCTTCTCAAGGATATGTTTGATTTCTCTATTTGATATTTCCACTTGTCCACTCGTTCGATGGTGATAGGGGGTAGCTATTTTGTGAATCACCCCATATGATTTAATCAATTTTTCGAATGCGCGATTACAAAAATGCTTACCACCATCACTGATGATAGTTCGTGGAATACCAAATATAGAAAAGTTTTTTTCTTTCAAGAAAAGAGTGACAACCTTATGATCATTGGTTTTGCATGCCACTGCTTCTACCCACTTTGATACATTGTCAACACCTACGAGAATCTATAGATTGCCAAAAGGCTTAGGGAAGGGTCCCATGAAATCAATGCCCCAAACATCAAAAAGTTCAATAGGTAAGATTGAGTTTAAAGGCATCATGTTCCGTCGGGATATAATTCCTAATTTTTGATATCTATCGCATGAAACAGAAGAAGGTATGGGTATCACGAAACATGGAGGGCCAATAAAATCCACACTGCAAGATTTTTGTAGTTGTCTTTTTAGCACTGAAATGGCCTTCACATGCTTAATCGTGATAGAAACTTATGACACTTTGTTATTTTTCTTCAGGAACACAACAACAAATAATTTGGTCCGCAAAATGCTTAAACAAATATGGATCACCCCAGATGACATTTTTTACTTGTGCCAGAAACTTAATTTTATCTTGTTTAGTCCAATGAAAAGACATTTGACTAGTTACAAGATAGTTGACAATATCTGCAAACTGTGGTACTTGGGAGAGGGACATGAGCTTCTCATCAGGGAAGTACTCAGTGATAGGACGTTTGTCTTCAGTAAGCTCAGTAGCCAATCTAGACAAATGGTCTGCTACCACATTTTTGAAACCTTTCTTGTCCCGAATTTCAATGTCAAATTCTTGTAGCAAAAGTATCCATTGGATCAGGCGGGACTTAGCATATTTCTTGGAAAGAAGATACTTGAGTGTAGCGTGATCTGAGTAGATAATGACTTTCGAACCTACCAAGTATGATCGAAATTTTTCTAGTGCAAATGCAATAGGTAACAGTTCTTTTTCCGTGGTGGAATAATGAAGTTGAGCATCATTCAACGTTTTATTAGCATAATAGATAACATGCGGTAATATGTTCATTCTTTGTCCAAACACAGCTCCTACTACATAGTCAGAGGCATCGTACATGATTTCAACGGTTACAGACCAGTTAGGTGGCTATATGATTGGAGCAGAAGTCAAAACAATTTTCAATTTTTCAAATGCTGTGACACATTTTTCATCAAAATTGAAAACGACATCCTTGGTCAGTAGTTTACAAAAAGGTATGTCACTGAATCCTTTGATAAACCTTCCGTGAAATCCAGCGTGACCTAAAAATGACCTAATCACTTTAATAGTTTGTGGTCTTGGCAAATTAGAGATTAGGTTAACCTTGGCTTTATCTGTAATACCCAGGATTTTCAATTTATTATTTTATATGAAAATTATCCATTTTAATTGTGAATTTTTTATTGGATCTTACATGGATAAAGAATTGGGCCATGACCCAATTAGGACCCAATTGATTGTGGAATTGGTTTTATTAAAAATTAAATGGGTTTGAATTAATTTAGTGATGCATTTAAATAAAAGATTGCATGGCCGAATTTTAGATGTAAAAATCTAGGATTAGGCGCATGGGCTCTTTTAAAAGGGGTATGCATATAATCTTAAATTAATTAAAAGAAGTGTCTAAATTAAACACAAGGGCACATGGCAATGGGGCATAGTTTATCTTAGACACATTCTAATTTAAGCAAGGGAGGTCGGCAATTGCTAATCTAAGCAAGGGAGGTCGGCAATTGCTATTTTAATGAGAGTCTTGCGCCAAAAGGAAGTCCCACACCCAATGAAAACCAGCAACCACAAAAGGGAAACAAAGGGCACACGGGAAAGGAGATTAGCTATCTTAAGCACCTTCCAAAGTTTGGACCAGGGAAGATTATAAAAGGAGAGGAGGGCAAGGGTACACGATTTTACACACCATTGCCAAGTTTATTTCTCTCTCTCTCCCTCTCTCAAGTTCTCTCTTACAGCAAAAAGCAAGGAGAAGAAGAAGGCAACCACCAAGAGGTATATTTGGTTTGGGAAAATTAAGAAGAAAAGAGAAGGATTGGAAGAGCAAGGAGTCGGAAAAGGTTAGTATCTAATTAATAATTTATTTTGAAATAAAGAACCACCATGGCCGAACCCCATGAAAGAAGAATGAACATTGGGTGATGTTTTGATGATTTTTAAATGGAAAGAAAGAATCCTAGGGTTCGGCCATAGTGCATGGCCGAACCCCATGGAAAGATTTGATTTATTTTATTGGGTTATTAAGAATGAAAACGATGGAGATTGTTAAATAAGTAATTGGTGTTGATGATATGTAATTTTGAGGGGATTAAATGGAAGATCCATGATTGTTAATTTTTAAGAGAGGATCTTGAACCATAGGGTTCGGCCATGGTGTATGGCCGAAACCCATGGAGTTGTGTAGCTATTATTGATGATTTTTAATGAATTAAATTAATGGTCAAAGATCATGAACCATAGGGTTCGGCATGGTGTATGGCCGAACCCCATGGGGTTGTTTTGGATTGGTAAATGCATTTTGGTTGCTAAATTTAGAAAGCTTCCAATTATGGAAGGAGGTTGCCAAAATTAAGAAGTGGTATTTATGGAAACTATCTAATATTGGAAGGTAGAGATTATTTATGGAAACCATCCAATTATGGAAGGCTGGAAGATTAATTTGGAAACCTTCCAATTATGGAAAGGTGGAGTTTAATCTTAGGCATCATGGGTTCGGACATGTGTATGGCCGAACCCCATGAATTAAAATTATGGTTTATGTTTAATGAGTTATGATAATTTTTATGGAAGTTGGATGCTAAAATAGGAAACTTTCTAAGTATGGATTATTAATGTTATAATCGGAAATTATACACCATAGGGTTCGGCCAAGGTGTATGGCCGAACCCCATGGACCAAATTAAGGGATCAAATGGTTAAGGGCTGATTTATGAATCGAATTATGAACCTATTTTATGAGTTAGATTGATGTATTAATGAACAAAAGGTTGGAAATAATTAGGCCAATGCCAAAGTTGTAATTACATGCCAAAGTGAAGGATCATGGGTTCGGCCATGGAGTATGGCCGAACCCCATGAGGTTTATTTTATGGACTTGATTTGGTTAAGGAATTTTTATAGGGTCTAGTTATGGTGGATTTAAATGAATGAAGGAACCAATGGCAATCTTGTAAATGTATGGAAATATTGGACATAGGGTTCGGCCATGGTGTATGGCCGAACCCCATGAATTATTTATGGGATTATGTATTTGGATTATTTGGAACCTAAGGAAGGAAAAAGGGTAATGGTTATGAACAATGGCATAATTGTAATTAACTAAAGATTAGACCATGGGTTCGGCCATGGTGTATGGCCGAATCCCATGGGATTTTGTTTATGGACTTAGAACCTTGTAAATCAAGTGGGACTTGGTGTTGATTTATTATTATATTATAAGGTAACGGGATCTCGCAAGCTGTGCGCGATCGGTGATCGATTTTTGGATGAAAGATGCAAGCACAGCGGTAGCGGTCTTTGGTAGGATTCCACCTCTTTGAAACCATGGGTTTAATGTACAATGTTTTTATCTTATGTTTGATGAAATTATGTTTTAAAGGATATGCTTTATATTGAATTTTAAATGCTATGTTTATTTGTATAAAATAGCATGTGTTGGATATGTTTCAAAGGTGATTTTAAATGCTATGTTTATGCTATAAAATAGCATGTGTTTCATTGGCTATCTCATGCATGGCATGGGGAGGAGGATTTATAACCGGAGGAGTCACACTCCATCGGGGCGTCCGAAAAACCTATGTACGGTACCTTGATGTGATTTCCATCAAGAAGATTCCGGAGAGCCCACACTTCGCCGGGGCATCCGGAAGACCTATGTGGTGGGTATACTTTATGTACATGTGATGGGTGGGACTCATTGCATTTGTCATCATTGCATGGCATGGATTTTATATGGCTTTGGATATTATGTTATAATATATATTTTGTACTAACCATGTGTTAGCCGTAACTGGAATACCTACTGGGCGCGTTGTTCTAACGCTCTACTTCTACCCTATTTGATGATACAAGTAATCAGGGGAATGAGGAATGCAAGACGGGCCAGGCTTAGGAGCTTGGATGATTTATTTTATTATTTTTAATAAAAGTTACTCATGGACTTGTATTTGAGTAGCTAGTTTTTGGAATGTAATAACTTAGATGGATGGATGTTAAATTTGATTATTATGGTATTTGAATGATGATTAAGGACTTCACATACTTTGCTATCTGAATGGAATAGAACTTGGTTCTATTATGATTCCGCATGTTATGATTTTTATTCCGCATGTTGATATTGCTATGTGTGAACCATTTTCGTGGACTTGTTCCATGCACACATAGGGTTGGCCAATTAAGGGTCGGACTTTGGAAGTTCGGACTTAGCTCGCGTCGTGACGTCCCGCGCTCTATCACTCTACTCTGTTATAAAAAAAAAATAGACTCTGAATTTACGGGAAGAAGCTAGTGAAAAAGGGCGGGACGTTACATTATGTAGTTCAATTTTTTTTTCTGAGATGATGTGCCCTAGTACTATGCCTGTAACACCGCAAGATCTTAACCCAGGAAATAAAGGAAATTCCTTCCTAAGAGTTAAATTAAAGGGTGATTAATTTATTAAGATGAGTCAAGGTAAATGGGTTTGGAATGTAATTGACTAGAGGATAAATTTAATTGGGTCAATGGCCCAATTAGGATCCAATAGATATTGGATACGGTTAGAATATATTTAATTGGATCAATTAAGACCCAACGGGTCATGGATAGAGTTTGAATGAAGACAAGTGGATAAGTGTGATTTAATTGGGTCAAATGCCCAATTGGGACCCAATGGGTCAAGATGAATTGATGATTAGGGTTTGGTTTGGAAACAATTGGTAAATGTACTTAAATGGGCCAATTGCCAATTTGGGACCCAATGGGTCATTTATGAGCTGATTTTAAATAAATGGGTGAACCCAAGTATTGAGTTGAATTATTTTGAGTTGGAAATGAATCCAAATTGAATTAAATTGAGTTGATTTTAAGTGAGTTAAATAGAGTTGAATTAAATAGATGAGTTAAATAAGGAGATGGAGAGTTCCATCTCAAGGGACACCATCATGATCCACACGTTGGGGGAGATGTAGGGTCTCATCTCATGGGAAGAAGACATGCACCAACGTTGGGGGAGATGGAGGGTCTCATCTCATGGGATGAAGACATGCACCAACGTTGGGGGAGATGGAGGGTCTCATCTCATCGGTTGAAGACAACCATTATGAAAGAAATGAGGAGTATCATCTCAAAAGACACCACCAAATGAGATCAAGTTTAATTAAGGTGTGGCTGAATTAAATTGGATTAAGTTCAATTGAGTGAGTTCAAAATGGAATCAAGGAATTAAGTTGATGAATGAGTACAAGTCTTGAGTTTAAAAGATTAAAAAATATTCGAGTTAAGATGATTTGAATCGGAAGTTAATGGGACTTTCATTTTAAGTGAGTGGAGTGGGAAGATGGAGGGTTTCCATCTCAAAGGAGGAAACCCAAAAGGCATACACGTTGGGGAGGTGGGAGTTTCATCACATGGGATGAAACTCCAAAGGAAACAGTAATGAAAGAGATGAAAGGTTTGGTTGTTACAAAGGGGCATAACCCAAGGGACACCACCCCTTGGCCAATCTCTCACAAGACAAGGACAAGACTTAGGGTTTTCCATTCTCAAATCCTCTTCCTTAACCAAACCACTCTTAGGATTTTCATCTTAATCAAGCACCACTCTTTGGCTGAAGATCAAGGAGGAAGAAAGGAAAGACTAAGGAACGAAAGAAGATCGAGGAAGAGAACGAAAAGACCAAGGAACGAAAGAAAATTGGAGTCGTGGAATCGGTAAGTGGTACTTGTCAAGATTTTATTAAGTAAAAAGAGATTAAAGGGAACATTCCATATAGATTGGAAATGGTTAGCCAAAATGTTATGGGCCATGGATTCAAAATCCATCCAAAGAATGATATGGAAAAATGGACAAAACCCTAGATTGTTATGTATAAGGACCCTTGAGAACTCAAAAGGGATTGGAAGGGATTCGGCCATGAGGTATGGCCGAACCCCATTAAGTGATTTAGATATGGGGATGTGATTTTTTTAAGAGGAAAAGATGAACCATAGGGTTCGGCCATGTTGTATGGCCGAACCCCATGGAAGTATATTATTAATTTTAATGGGGTTTTAAAGGATGAAAAGGATGGAAGTAGGTTATTAATTTTAATGGGTTTTTAAAGGATGAAATAATGGAGAAATATTGATGGATTTACATGTATTTAGACCATGGAAAAATGGAAACAAAGGGCCATGGGTTCAGCCATGTTTTATGGCCGAACCCCATGAACCATTTTGATGGATCTTTTGGTAGATATATGCTTGTTTAAAGGATGAATGATCAAGCTAAGAAATGGAGGAAATTTATTATGGGTCTATTTTATGTTAATAAATCATTCATGGACCTAAGTTATATGTAAATAAGTTAGGTGATTAACTATGAAAATGAATGGTGGTTAGGATGGGAAATGACGAAAGAAGGAACCAACATGGCCGAACCCCATGAAGGGTTTATCATGAACCTAGGTGTATGATGAAGATGACATCTTTATGGACTTGTAACGCTAGTCCCTTTTCACCAAAATCAGAGTCTATTTTTTTTTTTTTGAAGTAAAGAGTGACAAAGGGTGCGGACGTCACAACGCGAGTTAAGTCCGAGCTTCTAAAGTCCGGCCTTTAACTGGCCGACCCTACGTGTGCTTCGAACTAAGTCCACGGAGAACTGTTCATACGTAAAAGTAAGCATCGGGGAACATTTAAACCAAGTGAGGAAAATTATACTAGAGTCTAACCTACAAATTCTTAGATAGCAGGGAAGTTACATTCATTCAATCACCAAACATCCTCCAAATCATAATGTCCAAAGTAATTTCCAAAACATAGCAAGTAATCTAAATTATTACATTTCCGACAAGTTAAGCTACTTCAAATTGCATTATCCAAAATAAACATTAGTAAACTATCTAGCCCGCTTCCCAAGCTCCTTAGCTTGGCTCCTGTCTCGTCCTTCGCTTCCGACATCTCCTGCGTCATCGGTTAGGGTAGAAGTAGGGCGTTAGACAACGCGCCCGGTAGGACTCCGAGTAGGGCTAACACATGGATTAGTGATAACAAGCAATACAGATAATAATATAACGAAAAGCCACAGAATGAATGCCATGCCATGGGTGTCTGTGTTATGAATCCCACCCATCATCCTTACTATCCCGATGCCATATCCCCATTGATGGCAAGGCCTCGTCAAGGTGTAACCACAAATACAACATCCCCCTTGATGGAAGAACCATCATCAAGGTATAATAATAAATACAACATCCCCTTTGATGGAAAACCATCATCAAGGTATCATAATTACAAATGTCCCCCTTGATGGCAAAGCCTCATAAAGGTATAATAATACATATATGAAATATCCCCATGCTTGTTTATCGGTCCCCCTGACGGAGCATGGACTCCGGTTTCATTTCATCCTTCCCCTGTCATATCCCTCCCATGTCATGCATGAGATGTAGATGCCATATACCATGTAATAAATATGATAATACAAACCATGGCATTAAAAATCTCATCAATAAAACATATAATTTGATTACCACAAATAGGTCAAGCAAAACATTAATATTCACATCATAGCCTTAAAACCCATTTTTAAAACAATTATATGCTTACTAAAATAAATCCAGGAAAAACCCATACATAACACATAATCCAAGGCTTACAAAAATGTAGGAATCCTACCGAATACAAACTAGCATTCTTTCTTTCGTTTCCGTCCGATAAACCCGGTCGCCGATCGCACACTGTTTGTGATGTCCAGTACCTTATTATACACTAATAATTAGTCCATGTTTTTAATCTTTTAAGTCCATTAATCACATACTTAAGGTGACCATAATTGCACTTAAGTCCATGATCATTTCTCATGTTGTTCTTGAATTTGGTCATTATTTACAATTTTGCCACTACCCCTTCCATGGATAAACCATTCCCTTTTCCATATACATTATGATCCATAATTGATCCATAACTTAGGTCCATTAACAACTCACCAATCATGAGATACAACCATTAAAAATCAGCCACTATCTTAACCTAATTCCCATTAACTAAAGCATATCCATAGACTTTAATCTTAGCCTATCCATTGGTTCACAAAATGGGTCCATTGATGTCTCATTAACCATGGTATAACAACACTAGAAATTAGCCATTTAATTAACCTAATCTCCATTTATTTAAACACATATATAACCCCATACTTAGACCATTAAGTGGCTCATAACAATGACTCATAGGTTCATTCAAAATCAGTCCTTTCAACTTAACCAAAATCCCCATTTTTCCTTGGGTCTTTGGTTACACTTTAGATTCATCACAAGTCCCTCCATTGAGAGAACCTAAACCATACATTTAATTCATCATTCTTTAATCACATTTAAGTCCATTAACTTAGCCACATTCCCATTACGCTATCAACATTAGGTTTACATTGGTCCACCAACACCACCAACATTCCCCATTTATATATATATATATATATATATATATATATATATATATATATATATATATATATATATATATATATATATATATATATATATATATATATATATATTTCATTCTTTTACATCCATCATCATTCCACATCTTCCATCCTTCCAAACCCATTTAAATTCACAACACAATAACCTAGGGTTCGGCCATACACCATGGCCGAACCCATGGTTCATGCTTCATTCTCATCTATCCCTTTCAAGGCCATAAAACCCCTTTGCATTTTCATGAATTTTCCTTATTTAAAATCCTTTCAAAAATTACTACATTTAATCATTTAAAATCTTAAAACCCTAACTCATCCTCTATGGCTTCCATTCTTATAAACCCTAAGAATTAAATCAATCACCTACCATGCTTAAGTACATTTTTAATACATAAAATCCTTAATGCATCCTTCAAAAATCCACATACACCCATGTTTAATTAATTTAATTACATAATGTCCTTAATCCATTTATTTTCCTTAACCTAATTTTTTTCTTTCCATTTTGTCCATTTATTCATCCTTCCATGAAATGGATTTGAGATCCAAGGCCTATAATAATTTGGCCACCATCAAATTTAACAAAAATGAATCCCAAATCTTAAACCCTAAAAAAATTCAATCTCTTGTTATAAAAATACTTACAATCCGTCGTCTCCTCTGACTTTTCCTTCCCTATTGGATTCCTTGGCCTCCTTTCTCCTTTTTCTTGATTCTTGGTCGGCTAGTATGCTTGATCAAGATGAGAAACCCCCAAGCTTGGGTTCTGCCATGGTAGGGTTTGATTTGAGAGAGAGAAGGGAGGAGAGGATAAAGAGATGTCTAGTTTCCTTGGCCTTGGAGGGCCCAAGCTTAGCCCTTTCTTCTCTTCTTCTCTTCTTCTTTTCTCCTTGGTTTTCTTCTTCTCTTTTCCTTCGATGTAGGGGACGGCCATGAGAGTGTAAGGGAGGGAGAGAGGAAAAGAGTTGAGGGAAAAAAATGGAGAAAATAACATAAGGTTTATCTCATTGGGTAATGTAACTTACACTCTACCTTAACTCCTCCCACCAACTAAGATATTTATCATGCTTTATGGTGGTGGTTGGGATAACCACCACCCAACGTTTTTTTTTTGTGTCTTAGGGTATGATGATTTGGGTCTTCCCATTTGACCATTTGACCACCCTTTTTGGATAACTTAAACATTTAATTAATTAAATAATTAGGTTAATTTAATTCCCATTTATTTAAATTGCCTTCATACATCCACCCATGGTTGACCAATTCAACCATGGTGGCCGGCCCCACCAATCCTTGGTCCACATGCCACCTCATTTGGTTTGGTGAGGTGGAGGTGGGTCCCAATTGGCCACATCACCTTGGCCTAATTCAAATTAAATTGGGTGATTTAAACCCACTCAATTCATTCCCACTTATTGGATCACCATTGGGCCCATGGCCCAATTACATTTACCTCCAACCCAATTACCTTAGAGCTTACACTATCTTGATCCATTGGATCCCAAGTGGGTATTGGGCCCAATTTGACCATCCTTGGCCCAATTGACCATCATTGACCCCTTAAATGAATTTAAATCTAATCCATAGTCTATTGGGCCATACTTGGGCCCTTGTCCAAATTTTGGCCCATTTACCATTTATTCCATCTATTTTCCCAATTTCCATCATTAAAATAAATAATATCCACCTATATATTAATTTACAAATTTCGGGCCATTACAGGACTTAGGTTGCTAAATGATTAACTTATGTGATTGGATGAATAAATCAAAAGATAGATGGTGTTGGACCCATTTTGTGCAAAATAAAACAAGGGTTAAAAAGGGGGTCAAAACCAAAGAGTGAGGTTCGCCATGTTGTATAGCCGAATCCCACAAGTGAGTTTTGGTAAACAGTGGACAGTGGGTAGTGGACAGTGGACAGCGGATAGTGGACAGTGGGTAGTAGACAACCAGTAACCGACTGATTTTAGAAATGGAATATTTATATGATTTTCCAAATGGTTTGGTTAAATTGGAAGGATGAAGGGAATGATTTAAAACAATTGGAATAATTAATTTGGTTATTTTATGGGATTAAATGGATCACCAAATTGATGTATGTATGTGTTAAATGTAATAAGGTAAAGGGATTTCACAAACGGTGTACGATCGGCTTGACGCGATCGGTGATCGATTTTTGGACGAAAACACAAGGACCTTATAATTGGACGTTGGTAGGATTCCTACCTTATTGAAAACCATGGAATATGTATATATGATGATTTTAATTCATGTTTTCGATGAGTTATTTTGGTATCAAATGATATGTTTCAATTATGGAATTTTAAATGCTATGATGTTTAATATTACATAGCATGTTGGCATTTGCATCTCATACATGGCATGGAACCCCTCAGTTAATCGAATAAATCATCGATCCTGGGTAAAGGGTACTTTTTCCGGACAGTTAGCTAATTTAGTTTCCGATAATCCACACACATTCGGAGTGAACCGCCCTTCTCCTTCACAAACAACACTGGAGCTCCCCAAGACGATGTGCTGTTCCAGATGCAACCCATCTAAGCAGTTCATCAATCTGCTTTTTTAGTTCGGACATCTCTGCTGGTGCCAACCGATAGTTTGGTAATGACACTGGTGAGGTACCAGGGTACAATTTGATTTCAAAATTGATCTCCCTCATAGGCGGCAAGCCAGGGAGTTCTTTTAGGAAAACATCCGCTTATTCTTTCTCTATTGCCGGAAGTTCAGCGACCGGTGCCTTGTTCAATCTGATATTGTTCAATACCCGATGATTCAACCCTTCTTGCAGTCTGCTTTCCTTGTCTGTACGAACCACATATTGCTTTCCTTCGGGTGACCAAAATGTCACTCTGTGGCGATAACAATCAATGTTGGCCTGAAAGATAGCCAACCAGTCCATGCCGAAGATAATATCATACTCAGTCATATTGAGTACCAGATAAATGAACTCCAATCTGAGTCCAGCGAGTTCAGTATTCACTGCGGTGCATATGAGTCCCAGCTACGTGTCTCCGACAGGGGATACAATTGTGAGTGATGTGGACAGTTTTTGAACTAAAGTACCGTGCCAGTTATAAATGCAGCAGATATGAAAGAGTGTGAAGCTCCAGAATCAAATACTGTATAGGCATAGGAACTACTGACTACTGTCGTACCTTGAATCACAGAATGATTCACATCCTCTGGAGGTGTTATAGTAAACAATCGTCCAGATCCAGTAGGGTTAGGCGCCCATCCCGCTTGATTATATGTCCTGCCTCCTCGGGAGTTAGCTGGCCTAGCTGGTGGACGGAATGATCCTCTGGAATAAGAGAGTTTGTTAAGCTTTGGGCAATCCCTCTTGAAGTGACCCGGCTGATCACAATGGAAACTGTTGTTCACCCCTCTGAGAGCTTGAGTGACTGATGCATATGGGGAGAACTGGTTGGGACGAAAGCCCCCTGTGGACCCAGTAGATGGTGAGGGTCTGCTGAAGTTCGGTCGGAACTTCTTGTTGGGCTGGAACGCACCCATCCCACTCAGAGCTTAGCGGTTGTCAAACCGCACCATCTCAGCCATTTCTTGCTCGGCTATGGTGGCCCTGCTGACCACCTCAGCCAGTGTGGCTGCCTTGAATAAGGATACTTTTGTAACACCCAGCCCTTTTCACCATAATAATCAGAGTTTATTTTTTATTTTTAATTTAATAAACAAGTGATCGGGGCGGAATGTCACGACGCGAGTTAAGTTCGGACTTCTAAAGTCTGACCCTTAACTGGCTAAGCCCATGTACGTATGGATTAAGTCCATAAGAATCGATCCACACATGGTACAATAAACTTGTGGAATCTACTTAGTCTAACTAATGGTTATAATAAATCCTAAGACTACTCCATTTTAGATAGCAAATCATATAAACATAATCTCCAAAATTATTAACATAGCCTTAAACTAAACATCCATACCAAACCATCCAAACCATAGTTAACTACATTATTACATGCCAACAATATCTAACTATCAAATTACATTGTCCAAATAACTTAAATAAAAAGTCCATCGATTAAAGTCCATTCAAAGCCCAAGCGCCTATGCTTGGTTTCCATCACGATCCTCGTTCTTCCCCTTTCTTGCGTCATCCACTAAGGATTGAGATAGGGTGTTAGATCAACGCGCCCAGTAGGTGTTTCCGATTAAGGCTACCACAAGGATAGTAAAACAACATGCAAATAATATAATAATACATGTTCATCAAAACCTCATAAAGACAATGCTATGTATTTTATGCTCATGTAATGAGTCCCACCCATCACAATTATACATAGCCTCCTCTTGACGGGATTCTCATCATCAAGGTACCCACAGTGGTCTTTCGGACGCCCCGACGGAGTATGGCCTCCGGATTCCTCTTGATGGGATTCTCATCATCAAGGTACCCCACAGTGGTCTTTCGGACGCCGCGACGGCGTGTGGCCTCTGGTTTCCATAATCACCACCCCAGGCCATGCATGAGATGTCCATGATGTCATGCCATTTGTAAATATATATTATCATACAAAACTGCTTTGAAACATGATAACTTAGTTCATAACTCTTCAAAATTACGATAAAAGATCAAGTATGAGTGTGGTTCAAAAAGGTAGGAAACCTACACAATGTTCACTGTTCATTTAAACTGTCACCCATTCACAACTCGTACACCGTTCAAGCAAGTCCCGTGGCCCTATTTATATAACAGCAAATCAAACATTTAACCACATGATTCCAACTTAGTCTAAGTCCCAAAAACCACTTTGTGGGGTTCGGCCATACCCCATGGCCGAACCTCACCCACTTAGACTTTGGTCTTTCTTTTATTTATCCAAATAACCTAATCCTCCAAATGTACCTTGGTAGGGTTCGGCCATACAACATGGCCGAACCTTACACTTTGATTTTGGCCCATCTTTCAAATCCTATGATTATTTCACTCCATAATTACAATTGTGCCACTAGACTAACCCTTGTTTAATTTTCCTTAAAAACCAATAACCGTAACTAATCCACCTTGGTGGGGTTCGGCCATACAACATGGCCGAACCTCGCCACTTGATTTGGTCCTTTAAATCATTCTTACATATATCTTCAATCACATTATTAACTACACATTAAGTCCACCAATGAGCATTAGTGGGGTTCGGCCATACTTCATGGCCGAACCTCACCAAACTGGTTTTTGTTCCTCTTTCCATCATCCATGATGGCTGATTATTTACCTATACTAAGTCCATAGATAAACATATATAATTCTTAAATTAAAGCATATAATTATTAGATAATTTCCATAATAAACTTAATCCGATTATCCATCAAAACAGTCCATGGGGTTCTGCCATATTACATGACCGAACCCTATGGTTCTTTTAGCTCAATGATTCCATCAATTATAAACAAATTAGGCTCTACACTTTAGCCAAGATAATTACATGGTTCAGCCATCCAATGGCCAACCAAAACAGTAACCTTATCTCCTTTTTAAAACCCTTTAAAACCTTCATTACATAATATGGATTTTATCTCTCAAACACCCTAAAAATTCACCAAGTCTTTTCATGGGGTTCGGCCATCCCAAGTGGCCGAACCCTATGATCCATTTCTTATCCTTTTTGCATATCATTATCCATTCATTTTCTTCAATGGGGTTCGGCCATGGTTCCTTTACTTATTCCTTTAAACTTCATAACCATGATCATACCCTTTGATGGGTTTGGCCATACATCATGGCCAAACCTAATCACCTCCTTTTCATACTCAACGGTTTTTGTACATCCCTTTTTAAGATTTGGACATACCATGTACTGATCATGTTTCTTTGGTATCTTACTTAACAAAAATTATAGCACACCTACCGTTTCCGCGACTCCACCGATTTGATATTTGCTTGTTCTTCTGTTACTTTTGCTCCTCTTAGATCCTTAGCCTTCCTCCTTCCTTCTTGTTCTCTTAGATGAGACTAACCTTGCTGCAACCTCCTTGGAATAATTGGCCAAGATATAGATTTGAGAGAGAGAGAGAGAGAAAGAGAACTTTGGTCTTGGATGAGAGTGATAAGCCTTGGTGCCAAAGTCCTTTGTATATTTTGTCTTGATAACAGAGATTGGCCAAGGACTGATTGAAGATAAGCAATCAGCTAATGTTCTTGGTCTTGAGAGATGGAGAACGTCCAAGAGAGGAAGAGATAGTGATAGAAAATGAAATTCTTTTGGCTAATGAAATTCAGCCCAAGGTTGGCACCAAATGTAACTCTCCTCCCATTTACTTCCATAACTTATTTCATGTGGGGGTTTCATCCTTGAGGTGAAACCCTCCAACGGTTTTGTCTCTTGGCTGCCCTAAATGCAACCTTCTTCAAGTGTGAACCCAATTGTAACTCCCATTTGCTTAATACCTTCCTTGGCGTTTCACCTTTGAGATGAAACTCTCCATGTTCCAACGGCTCCATGCATGCCTTTGTTGTATACATTCCCTCCACCATTCATCTCTCATTATCCTTGCATGTGAGAGTTTCATTTTGAAATGAAACTCCCATAAGCTCCAATGGTCATGTTTGAATTGGTAATCCATAACAGCCACCTTTCATTATATGCTCATGTGGGAGTTTCATCCTTGAGATGAAACCCCTACATGCCCACGGTTTTGTAACTTAACCCTTGAACCATCCAAATTCCTCTTATGCATAGACTATCTTTCATGCATAACCTAAAATCTCCATGCAATTTCAACGTGTAAAAATGTTTGAATTTAAAACATAACTCCTCCCATTTGTAACTCCCAAACCGCCACCCCATTCATCTTTTTTGTAGGAGTTACATGCATGGTAAAGCCTCTCCATGCAGCCAACGTTTTCTTGGTTTAGAATTGGAATTTAAAACTCTCCACTCTCATTCACACACTTCACTTATTTATAATAATTTAACTCTCTCAACTGAACCCATTTAACTCATCAATTTAATGGAACTCAACTCATAAATTCAACTCAACTAAACTTCATCATTTACTTCAATTCAACTCAAACTCAAACATTTAATTAAACTTAACTCAATTTAGCTTTGAGCTCACTCAATGATTAATCATGTCATCCACGACCCATTGGGTCCCATTTGGGTCCTTTGATCCAATTAACCTCTTTGACCCGAATAAATGTACATTACCCATTTAACTTAATTTAAACCTTATACAAGTACATTGAGTCTTACTTAAGCAACGGGTCCCACCATTTTTCTCATCTATGATCATAACCCTTCAATTTATAAATCCAATGGCATTTTCATAAATATCGATATATTGAAAAATCTAGGGTATTACAACTTTGGCCCTAATGTTTGGCCGTAGGCCCCGCTCAAACTTACGTGCCCTTCGGTGCTCTTTATCCACCATATAAAATGCATAACAAGACAGACTAAGGAATTCCCAGTGATACTCCGCCACCATCATGGTGCCTTGTACCAAGGATAGAAAAGCTTGAATGTGACGTTCCTTCTCCTCCTCGGGAAAATACTGATCTAGAAAGGTAGTTGAGAACCATTCCCACGTCATTGTAGTCATTTCCCTTTTCGATACAAGTGCTTGTTGTTTTTCTATAACCTCCCACCATTTACCAGCATCCTCGATCAGTTGGGATGTAGCCAGCAAAATCTTGTCAGCATGACTCGAGATCTGGAGTAGGGTCAAGACCTGAGTGATCTTCTTCAGCCAATGTTCTGCTCCGACAGCCCCTTCCTTTCCCTTGAAGTAGGGAGGGCGTTGTTGCTGGAAATCTCTGACCATATTCCGGTTATTGGCGTCACTAGTGGTTCCACTTCCATTCAGATGTTGTCGGAGAACAGAAGTAACTACTGCTTGAACCAAGCTTTGTAGTTCAGGAGGCACTACTGGTATACTCACGCTGCTTTGCTCCTCTTTTTCATGTTCACTATAGTGAGAGTGTCGCTCTTTTTCTTCCCGCCGTGAGTGCCGTTCATCGTCCTCATGTCGCAATTTTTCATGTTGAGATTGCTCCTTCTCATGTTGAGATACCTCTTTTTCATGTTGAGTGATTTGTAACACTTTTTCCTTCCCTTTCTGGTTCTGAAGGGTCTTTTTCTTTAGAGCCATTTTTCCTAAGTCATGAAAACACCATTGACTTAGTTTCCTCATACAGTTTGTATTTTCACAATTTTGGAGAAATTTCCAAATAAGCACTCTTGGCTTTTGTTTGTTTTTGGGGAGTTTTCCTAAGCATTTATTGTTTGTTTCTCAGTTTGGGGAGATCGGGAAAGTATATCTTAATTTGCTATGTTTGGTATATCCAATTATTTTGATTGTACTTCCTTTGCTATCTTTCATTGTTGTTCTCAGATTGATTGTTCAGTCTGAGTCTAACGAAGTAAATTAATCTAGCCCCCAGTCAGCGGACTCCGAAGAGTCGGTCAGTTGGGATTCTTTTCTGTCAGTGAGACATGAAACCGTGTTAATCTTACTTCGAAAGATTCAATCTTCCCGTTTCGCTCTGATACCACTGTAACGCCCCGCCCTTTTCACTCGAAATCAGAGCGTATTTTTTTTTAAAAAAAATAATAAACAAGTGATAAGAGGTGAGTGTCACGACGCGAGTTATGTCCAGACTTCTAAAGTCTGAGCCTCAACTAGCCAAACCTATGTGTGCATGGACTAAGTCCATGGAAAATGATTCACACGTAGAACTTTATAAATATTGCGGAATATTACTTAATCTGTCTGCGGATTATAATAGAACCTAAGTCTACTCCATTTTAGATAGCAAAGTACATAGTCATTTATCCAAAATTACCTTAACTTAATCATTCAATCAAACCATTCCAAACCATAACAAATATTAACTAAGTTATTACATGCCAACATCTAACTAAACAAATTACATACCCATGTAAACTTATCAAAATATCAACAATAAAATCCATTCAAATATCCAAGCTCCTATGCTTGGCTTTTTCCACGATCCTCGATCTCTTCCTTTCCTGTGTCATTCACTAGGGTAGAAGTAAGGCGTTAGAATAACGCGCCCAGTAGGAATTCTAGGTAAGGTTATCACAGGGGTAGTATCACAAAAACATGTATAATAATATATCATTAAAAACATAAAAAAAAAATCATGCCATGCCATATGTCTATGCAATGAGTCCCACACATCACATACATGTAACCTCTTGATGGAATTCTCCTCATCAAGGTATCCCCACAGTGGTCTTTCGGACGCCCCGACGGAGTGTGGCCTCCGGATTCTACTTGATGGCATTATCCACATCAAGGTCTTCCCACGATTGCCTTACGGACACCACGACAGAGCGTGGCCTCCGGTTACAAACTTCCCTCCCATGCCATGCATGAGATGTACATGTCCATATGCTATGTAATGTAAATACCATAGCGTTAAAAACCTCACTTTTGAAACATAATATAAATTGCAACATAAGCCAGCAAATAAAATAAAACCATATACGCGAGCTAAGTTTGGACTTCTAAAGTCCAACCCTTAACTGGCCACCCATGTGAGCATGGACTAAACCCATGAATAACAAACCACACATGGAACTAATCAAATCATGCGGAATAAACTAGACCAATTACGGAAATACTGATTGCGGAATTATACTGAATAGATAGCAAGTACAAGTCCCCCATTAAAATGCTTAAACCAAGCATCCAATATCAACCATAAACAAACCATAGCAAAGTTAATAGTTATTACATGTCCATACAATGTAATTCAAATGACAGTAAAATAGAAGTTCATTCCAACACTCAAGCTCTTAAGCTTGGCTCCCCTCCTGGTCCTCGACCTTCTCTTTCCCTTTCCCTTTTCCTGCATTATCCTCTAAGGATAGAATCAACGCGCCCAATAGGTTTTCCTATCAAGGTTACCACATGGTTAGTTTATAAAACATGCATATATCATAGTATATGATCAACAAAACATCTGAAATCAATGCTATGTATGTTAGTGCAAATGTAATGAGTTCCACCCATCACACATATACATAGCCATCACTTGACGAGACCCTCATCGTCAAGGTAAACCACAGTACTCTTTCATTTCTTCTTGATGATATTCCTCCTGGCGGGACCCTCATCACTTAAGGAGGCCGACGTGACTCATCATCATGACATTCCTCCTAGCGGGACCCTCATCGCCTAAGGAGGTCGATGTGACTCTCATCATTATGATATTTGTAATGCCCGCCCCTTTTCACTGAAATCAGAGTCTATTTTCTTTTTTATCAATAGTGACAAAGGGCGTGGACGTCACGACGCGAGTTAAGTCCGAGCTTCTAAAGCTCGGCCCTTAACTGGACAACCCTACGTGTGCGTGGAACGAAGTCCACCGAGAATGATTCACACGTAGAAGTAGCTCACGGAATATTAAACTACGTACGGAATTACAATAAAGACTGTCTTACAAATTTGAGATAGAAGGGAAGATACATTCATTTAAATTACCAAAAGCACCTCAACAACATAATATCCAAAATAAAATCCAAAACATAGCAATTAATCTAAAATATTACATTCCGGCGAGCTAAGCTATCAAATACATTTCCAAATTAAACTTGAATAAACTAAATAGTCTGTCTCCCCAAGCTCCTAAGCTTGGCTCCCATCTCGTCCTTCTGCTCCGCCGTTTGCTGTATTATCAGCTAGGGTAGAAGTAGGGCGTTAGACCACGCGCCCAGTAGGATTCCGAGTAGGGCTAACACATGGATTAGTGATAACAAGCATACAGATAATCATATAATGAAAACTAGAAAGTGAATGCCATGCCATGGATGTCTTATGTCATGTATCCCACCCATCATCCTTACTATCATGATGCCATATCCCCCTTGACGGAAAAATCTCATCAAGATATAACCAATCACACTGTATCCCCCTTGACGGCAAGGCCTCGTCAAGGTGTTCCCATGCTTATTTCTCGGTCGCCCCGACGGAGCATGAATTCCGGTTGTACCTTATGGTACTCCCTTGATGGATGAATCACATCAAGATATCCCCATGTTTGATTCTCGGTCGCCCCGACGGAGCATAGACTCGGGTTATAGCCTATCAGGCTATCGCCATGGCTGCTTCTTGGTCGCCTCGACGGAGCATGGACTCCGGTTTCATTTCATCCTTCCCCTGTCATATCCCTCCCATGCCATGCATGAGATGTAGATGCCATATGCCATGTAATAAATGTAACTCATAGTCATAAAACCCATCTTAAAACAATCCCATGATTATCAAAATAAATCAAAGGAAACCCATCACATAATACTAAATCCAAAACCCATCTTAAAAACAACTACATGATTTCCAAAATAAATTAAAGGAAAACATCACATAATACTTAATCCAAAACCCATCTTAAAACAAACCATATAATTTCCAAAATAATTCAAAGAAACCATCACTCAATCCATGGCTTACAAAAAGGTAGGAATCCTATGGAATACCGGTCGCCGATCACGCACCACTTGCGATGTCCGGTACCTTATTATACATATCAATTAGTCCATGTTTTTAACCTTTTAAGTCCATTAATCATACCTTAGTGGGGTTAGGCCATACACCATGGCCGAACCTCACTAACTAGGTTTTGTGGGTCCCATTTAATCTATCAACTATTTTAATCACATAAGTCTAAAAATCAGCCCCCTAGGCTTTATTTAACCTTACATAAGTTTGTTACTTAGAGCCCCTAAGTCCATGGTTATCTCCCATGGGGTTCTTCATTTTGGCCATTAATTACGGTTTTGCCACTACCTCTTCTCCATGGTTAATCACTCATTCATCCATGCCTAATTAAGTCCATAATTGATCATAGACTTGGATCCATTCATGACCCATCAATCATGACATAAAAATTATTAAAAATAGTCATTTACTTAATCTAATCCCCATTAATTAATCCATATGCCTACACCATAATATCAGTCCTTAATTGGTTCACAAAATGGGTCCATTGATGTCTCATTAACCATAACATAACCATACTAGAAAATCAGCCATTTAAATACTCTAACCCTCATTCATTTCTCACATACATAATACCAAATTTAATCCATAAGTTTACCTACCAATGGGTCATGGGTTCATCATTCATTGGTAACATTTAAGACCATAAAAAAAAAACATTTACCTTCATCCATGGATTCCCTCATTTAAAAACCCTTTTTAAAATTACCATTATTTTTTCATTCAAAACCTTCAAAATCATTAACCGCTTTGATCAACATTATGTTCATCACTTTGAGTTCATCAACATTACCAACCTTCCCCATTGAATTCACTTAACCACCTTCCATGCTTTTCTTCACTAACATCCCTTTAAAACTTACAAACACTTGACCTTTTTTAAGCCTCCAATACATTAACACCTTACTCCACATTTTCTATCCTTTTAAACCCATTTAAAAACCACCATTACACTACCATAGGATTTAAAAACATTCCATCCCTGAAATCTCTCCATGGTTTTATTTTTAAAACATTATTTCCCACACTTAAAAATCCATTTTTAAACTATCCCATTCTCAACCATTCCTCCCTATTTTTACACCCTTCAAATTTACAACCACATAACCCTAAAAATCATTAATTATCCTCCATAGCTTCCATTCTTTAAAACCCTCATAAATCACCTACCATTTCATCACCATAGGCTTTGGCCATTCACCATGGCCGAACCCATGGTTCATGATCCATCATTTTGGTACATTTTCTTGAGTCCATTAATGACTCATTTAGTCATGCCATACTTCCCATTCTTTTCATGGTTTCCAAAACACTTAATTCATCAAAGTTTCCACATGCCTTTTAAGGCTACCAACATCATTCACACCCCCATGCATTTCCTCATTTAAGCCCCTTTAAAAATTTCCTACATCTAATCACTAGAAACCCTAATAATCCTAATCATTCCTTCCATGAATTTCTTCATTTAACAACCCTTTACAAATCACCATATTTAATCATTAGCACCTTAAAAAAAAACATAAACCATCTTTCCATGATTTTCATTCAAGATACCTTTAAAAAGAACTACCACATTTAATCATTAAACACTTACAAACCCTAAATCATCCTCCATTCTTTTTCCTCATTAAAACTCTTTAACTTCACTAACATTTATTCATTAACATCTTAAAATCATAAATCCCCCTTCCATGGTTTTGATCTTAAAAACCCCATTTAAGCTTACTTAATTACTCACCATAATTCCTTCCAAAAATCACACATATTTCATGCTTAAATAAATTTCATTACATAATGTCCTTAATGTATTTATTTTTCCTTAACCTAATTTATCCACTTTTCCATCCTTCCATTTGATGGATTTGAGATCCAAGGCCTATGATTATTTGGCCACCATCAAATTTAACAAGAATGGATCCCAAACTTAAACCCTAAAAATCCAAATCTCTTGTTTAGGAATTACTTACAATCCGACGCCTTCTCCAACTTTCGTCACTCCCGTCGGCTTCCTTGGCCTCCTTTCTTCTTCCTCTCCTTGTTTGATCGGTTAAGATGCTTGATCCATGGTGAAAACACCATACCTTGGGTCGGCCACGATGGGGTGTGCTTGAGAAAGGGAGAGGAGGAGATGGTGAGAAATAAGATGCCAAGCTTTGATATTGTAGTGGTGGCTCATGCTTACCCTTTTTCCTCTCTTTTCTTCTCTTCTTCTTTTTCCTTAGAGATGAGGGACGGTGGTGTGGGAGAGATGGAGTGAGTAAAATTGAGAATGGGATAAGATGGAAACCCATCTTATCCCAAGGTAGCTTACTTTACACTTTAACATAAATTTCCCACCAACCAAGCCTAAGATATTTTTCATACTTTAATGGTTTATGCCTTATGCTTTAAGATTCATGGTGGTGGTTGAGATAAACCACCACCCAACATTTTATGTGTTATAGATAAATGGCTTTTGGTCTTCTACCTTTTGACCATTTGACCACCCTTTTGGATAATTTAAACATTTAATTAATTAGATAATTAGGTTAATTCAATTCCCATTTTAACTTAATTCCATTTACTTAAACTCCTTCATGCATCTACCCATGGTTGACCAATTCAACCATGGTGGATGGCCCCACCAATCCTTGGTCCACATGCCACCTCATTTGGTGAGGTGGAGGTGGGTCCCAATTGGCCACATCACCTTGACCATTCCACCACCAACTTAGGTGATTTAAATTTAACTAAGTCCATTCCAACCAATTGGATCACCATTGGGCCCATGGCCCAATTACATTCACCCTTACCCATTACCTTAGAGCTTACATTATCTTGACCCATTGGGTCCCAAATGGGTATTGGGCCCAATTTGACCATCCTTGGCCCAATTGACCATCATTGACCCTTAATTGAATTTAAATCCAATCCATGGTCCATTGGGCCATACTTGGGCCTTTGTCCATATTTGGATCCACTTAACACTTATTCCATCAAATTTCCTAATTTCCATCATTAAAATAAATAATAGCCACATTTATATTGATTTAAAAAGTCCGGGTCATTACAATATTCCTCCTGGCAGGACCCTCATTGCCTAAAGAGGCTGATGTGACTCTCATCATTAAGTTGTTCCATAATCATCATCCCATGCCATGCATGAGATGTCAATGTATATATATGACATTTGTAAATATATATCTCATCATTCAAAACCAATTTGAAACATAAAACAATAACAATATATCTCATAAAAACCATGATAAAACCAATTGTAAAAGTGGTTACAAGTAGGTAGGAAACCTACTGAAACTTCGCTTAAGTGTTTGTTCCTTTCAAGCTTTACTCGATCACGACTCGCATGCCGTTCAACTTCCGTTCCCTTGTTTATACAACAGTAAGTTAATACTTAACCTTCCGGATTTCTAATCAAGTCTAGATTCCATAAACCATCTTGTATTACAAACATACCTTGGTAGGGTTCGGCCATACACATGCCCGAACCTTATCACTTGGTTTTGGACCCCTCTTTCCAAGTCCTTTGATCAATCCCTTCATATTTATCATTTGACTTGTATTTACAGTTTTGCCATTGGACTTAAACCAATGCTTACTTTTGCTCAAAGACCAAATTCCATAACCAATCCACCTTAGTGGGGTTCGGCCATACTACTTGGCCGAACCTCACCAATCCAAATTAGGTCTTCTAATCCTTCAAAACCCTCAAACATGACCCAAGTTTCTTTCTATGGGGTTTGGCCATACCCATGGCCGAACCCTATAAATCATCCTTGGTTCTTTTATCCTTTCATCACTCTTCTCCAATTATCATAAAAATTAACCCTAAGTCCATCAAATGATCATTAGTGGGGTTCAGCCATACTACATGGCCGAACCTCACCCTATGGATTTTTATCTCATGTTCCACCATTTATCATGGTTGATCAATTTATATTCATAACTAAGCATAGATGATTCTTAACACCAAATCATAACGCAAGACAAAAATTCCAACATAATCTTAATCCAATTACCCATGAAAACAATCCTTGGGGTTCAGCCATACTCATGGCCGAACCCTATGGTTCTCTTTGGCTCAATCCTTCCATCATTCTTACATAACTTAGGCTCAATACTTTTGACCATAACCATATGGTTCAGCCATCCCATGGCCGACCAACATATTACACTTTTTTTCATTCAAAAACCCCTTTTATAACATGAATTTTATCTCCCAAAAACCATACAAAATTACCATATAATTATCATATGATTTCATGGGGTTCGGCCATCCCCATTGACCGAACCTTATGGCCTATAATTCAAACCTTTTTAACAATTACTTTGCCTGATCAAAACTTGTACCAACCTCCATGGTCTTACATGGTTTGTAGCCTTCAAAACTGTAACACCCCGCCCTTTTCACGCTTAAAAAGTCAGAGTTTAAAAATAAACTCTGATTATTAGAGTGAAAAGGGCGGACTGTTACAAAAACCATCAACCTAACCAAATAAATTTCATGGGGTTCGGCCAACCAAAGTGGCCAAACCCTATGGTCCATGTTTTCCATCTTTTAAACATCAATATTCATATTTTAAACATTTGGTAGATTCGGCCATCCCATGGCCAAATCATGTTCCATTTATCCCCTTTTATTAAACAAAATTCCATCGAAATACTTACCAAATTCCTTTGCTTCTCTTCTCTCCTTTTGACCGTTCTTCCTTCCTTCTTGCTTCCTTAGTCTCTAGCCGATTAGAAGCATGAATCAATGGTGAAAACACCAAAGTATAATTCGGCCAAGAGAGTGTGTTCTTGAGAGAGGGAGAGAGATAAGAATTCTTAAGATTTCTTGGTGTGATAATCGGCCAAAGGTGTGGTTAATCCATTTTCTTAAACAACCCTTGAACCTCTCATTTGCCTCATAAATTCTTGTTCAAACCAAGGAGGCATTTGGTGCCAACCAAGGGACCCCTTGGCACCAACCATTGCATCCCTTGGCACCAACCAACGTGACCCTTATCTCCCCATTGAATTCCATGCATAAGTTCCCAACGTGTGGGACCTATCCTCGGTGGTGTTTGAGACCAAGGCAACTCCTCACCTTCCACCTTGACTCACTTGAATTTCAAGGTCTCTTTGGTTTCCATTTTAACTCACCCAACTCATTAACTCAACTCACCATATTTAATGTCATTCATTTAATGCACTTGAGTCAACTCATTTCTTAATTCAAATCTAACTCATTTCAGTCCCAACTCAACCTGATTTAACTTATATTTGAGCTCACTTGAGGGTCCACACGGTCTACCATGGTCAACATGGTCAACTCGACCCATTGGGTCCCAATTTAGCCCATGGATCCAATTTGACGCCATGACCCATTTATGGGTGGTTTACCCATTTAAATGTGATTTTCATATTTGCATCAAGCCTACCCATTTATGCTCCATTTAGTTTCAAATCAATTCAGCTTAACCATAATAAAATTGAGCTTACCCAATGGTCAAATAAGTCCACCATGATCCATTGGGTCCCAATTGGGTCCTTTGACCCAATTAGCCACTTTGATCCAATTTGATGTTCATTACCCATTTACTTAAATTTGATCCTTATAATATGTTCATAGGGTCTTAATTTGAACAATGGGCCCCACCATTTTCTCATTTACAATCACATCTATTAAATTTACCAATCCAGTGGCATTTTCGTAAATATTCATATCATTGAGAAATTGGAGTGTTACAGTCCTGGTACTCTTGATCGGTTTTGAATTACCAAGATGTCTGTTTTCTTGAGATTCTACATGAGTTCTAGGTTCTAGAACTAATAAGTTATCATCGACGAGTTGTTGACGACAATGAGTCATTAAGTTCATCACCGAGGGGTCAGTGCATACGAGACTCTCGATCAGAGGCATACCTAGAATGACAGTTCAATGTTCCTGAACCTTTGTCAATTGGCCGACCAGTCTATGACCACGATGGGTCGATTCTGTTACCACCGAGGGATTGGTGAGAACGACCAGTCTAGTTGACAGTGAACTAAATTCATATTTCCAAGTTCGCTTCCACTTCACTATCAAGCTTCCTCTATAGGATTATTATGTCCATTACCAACATATGCAACTAAGCCTAGGGATGGTCCACTCTAAGGTGTGGGTTCCACCTAAATTCATCTATGGCCACATACCTGTTTTTTGTGATTGTCATAATGAGGAGCTTCAATCTGGTGGAGCATGATCTTCTTTCTTTGTCACCTTGAGTTTTTCAAACTTCTACCTAGTGCTTCTTCCCAAGTCATGGAATCGACAAACTTAAAGACTCGGCAAAGCCAGGGCACTAACATTCTCCCCCTTTGTCAATTTCAAAACAAAACCTAGAAGCTAGCCCAATTAGAAACTCACCTTATTACATCACATCTGAATACAAAAATATTACATTGATTACATGTACATATTCAAATGGAAAACAAGACTATGATCTTCGCATATTCATGTTCAGCTTGCTTCAATTCATGTTTACCTGTGTCAGCACATAAACGAGCAACACTAGAAAATTGTTAGAGGGGTTAGTCTAAAACATAAATATGCATCCATGGACTAAACTAGATTTGTATTCATGCTCCCCCAAACACCATGATTTCTTGTTCACCAACACTACCGATAGTCCGAAACTCCAAGCATAGACATTCTCTTATGTCCATTGGCTTTTGAATATTCCTCCCCTTCATGGCTCTCTCTTTCTAGAGGCCCAAGCACTTAAGCTTCTTCTTGTCTTACCAATAACTCCCCCCATAATTGGATTTGATGTCTAACAGGTTCTACTAATTTCTCCCCCATTTCGTCATACAATTGACAAAGGTTTAGTAGGCAGACATTGATTTTCCTTTCATTTTGAAGGAATTGGATTTCAAGCACTCCCCCATGCTTCTTGCATTTTGTGCTTCCATGAGTTCACTTCCAAATTATTTAATCTTTCCATTGATCAATGCATGTTTCTCATGCATTCAAACATTGATCTCCCCCACAGTACAATGAAAATTGCCATTGCATTACTGTTTTTCTTCTTCTTCCCCTTTATGAGCTGTGTTGTCTTCCAAGTGTCCTCCCAATGGGGTCAAGCTAACTTACCTAGCTTGCCTTTTTGGAGTCTTCTCCCCCATTCTCCAAGCTATCTTTTCTAGTTCTTTGACTTAACACCCCCATAAACTTAGCTGTCTCTAAGATTAGTTTTCTCCAAGCTTTTTTTCAAGCTTGCATCAATCATCCTCCATCCACTGTCATGACCAGTGACAGGTGCTATGTAACGCCCTGCCCTTTTTCACTCGCTTTCCGAAAATCAGAGTCTACTTTTTTTCTTTAATAGAAGAGTGATAGAGAGCGGGACGTCACGAAGCGAGCTAAGTCCGAGCTTCCAAAGCCCGACCCTTAACTGGCCAACCATACGTGTGCGTGGACCAAGTCCACTAAAACGGTTCACACGTACTCAAGTTAACTTGCGGAATAATTCATACATGCGGAAATATAATAGAATAATAGTTCTATTCCATTTTAGATAGCAAAGTACATCCATCACTTAATAATAATTACCTTAAGTTGAATATCCAATATTAACCATCCAAACCATAGCAAATATATCTACATTATTACATTCCCAATTACTAGCTACTCAAATACAATATCCATGAGTAACTTAAACAACATATAACTTAATCATCCAAGCTCCCAAGCTTGGCTCCAATCATGTTCCTCGTTCCGTTCCCTTCCTGTGTCATCAACTAGGGTAGAAGTAGGGCGTTAGACAATGCGCCCAGTAGGTATTCTAATTAGGGTTAACACATGGGTTAGTACCAAAAATTCAGATATAATATATTGTATCATACTTGTAAAGCATCGTATCCAAAATCATGTATGATAATAGAGATCCAATCATACAGATAAAAACCAGAAACCTTGCATGATAATAAAGATCATAATCATGTTGATTCAATGTCATGCCATGCTATCATATGCAATGAGTCCCACCCATCACAAAACATCCTCTTGATGGAAAGCTCCTCATCAAGGTATCCCCACAGTGGTCTTTTGGACGCCCCGACGGAGTGTGGCCTCCGGTTACCTCTTGATGGAAAATGCACATTAAGGTATCCCCATAGTGGTCTTTCGGAAGCCCCGACGGAGTGTGGCCTCCGGTTACCTCTTTATGGAAAATGCACATCAAGGTATCCCCAGAGTGGTCTTTCAGATGCCCTGACGGTGTGTGGCCTCCGGTTACATAGTCTCTGTCCCATGCCACTGCATGAGATGCAAATGTCCACATGCTATGCAATTATACAAATCATAGCATTTAAAATTCCATATTTGAAACATAACATTTGATACAAAATAATTCATCAAAATATGAATTTAAAACCATCATACATATCCCATGGTATTAAAGAGGTAGAATCCTGCCAAAGACTACTAAAGTGTCCTTCCGCTTTTGTCCGGAAACTGTTCACGATCGTACACCCCTTGTGAAGTCCCGTTACCTTATAACATATCCATAAATCAAAATCCATGTTCCATTTGCTTTCCTTTTATGTTTAAGTCCATAAACCATCCTTGTGGGGTTCGGCCATACACCATGGCCGATCCTCACCCACTTGAATTTGGTCCCTCTTTTTATTTATACATTCACATCCAAGTAAACCATTTTAAAAACACTAAGTCCACCAAATACACCTTAGTGGGGTTAGGCCATACAACATGGCCGAACCTCATGATGTCATTTTCCATCCTTCATCTTAATATCATTAATAACCTTTCCCATGGGGTTCATCTCTTTCACTTATAAATAAAAACAACCATGATCATAATCTTTGATGGGGTTTGGCCATACCTCATAGCCGAACCCATGGTCCATGGTTTCCATGCATAAGTCCATTTACACTCTTTTAAAACCTTTTAAAATTATAAACATCCCTCTATGATTTCTATCTTTCAAACTTCCATTAAAATACCCAATATCCTTCTATGGGGTTCGTCCATAAAACATGGCCAAACCCTATGGTTCATCATAGAGTCTTTATCCATAATAAAATCAGGGTTCGGCCATGCAATGGCCGAACCATGTCCTTGACCACATTTTTTCTGATTTTTGCAATTTATCGAGCACTTACCGATTCCGCGTCTCCTCCGGTTTCTTTCACTCCTTCTTGTTCCTTTCCTTCCTTAGCTTTTCTTTCCTTCCTTCTTGATCTTTGGCCGATGATGGTCTTGATAAAACTCTCTTGGAGTGGTTCGGCCAAGAGTATAGATTGGAGAGAAGGAGAAAGAGAGAAGATTAAGATAAACACTCCAAGTGTTTTCTCTTTGACTATGAGAAGTGATTCGGCCTTGTGTGAGAGAGAGATTGATGAAAAACACTCTAAGTATTCTTGTCTTGAGAGGTGTAACAGCCAAGAGGGAGAGGGAGAGAATGAAATGAAAACTAAAGTCTTTCCTTGATCAATAAGGTCGGCCAAAGGTGGTTTCCCTTGGTGGCACCCCTTTGTAACTCCCATGTTCCTTTACCCCTCTCCTTACTGCTCCACTTGGAGGTTTCATCCTTGAGATGAAACACTCCCAGCGGTTTGGCTCTTGGGTTTCCATCTTGAGATGGAAACCCCCATGCTTCCAACGTGCAAGCCTTGGTGTTGTAACGCCCAACCCTTTTCACCAAAAATCAGAGTCTAATTTTTTTTTTTTTATGAATTATTAAGTGACAAAGGGAGCGGACGTCACGACGCGAGTTAAGTCCGAGCTTCTAAAGCCCGGCCCTTAACTGGCCAAACCTTCAGGTGCGTGGAACGAAGTCCATGAAGAACAGTTCACACGTAGAAGTAAGTGTGCGGAAGGTTACATTTAATGCGGAACGATAATAGAGGCTAACCTACAATTTTTGGATAGCAGGGAAGATTTCATCATTTAATTACTAAAATGCCATAACATTATATGTCTACAATAAAATCCAAAACATAGTAATAAGTCTAAAATATACAGTCTGACAAGTTAACTATTCAAATATACATTTTCAAAATAAAGCTTAAAACAAAGTAAATAATCCATCTCCCCAAGCTCCTAAGCTCGGCTCCCGTCTCGTCCTTCGGCTCCGGCATTTCCTGCATCATCAGCTAGGGTAGAAGTAGGGCGTTAGACCACGCGCCCAGTAGGACTCCGAGTAGGGTTAACACATGGATTAGTAATAACAGCATCCAGATAATAGCACGATAAAAACTGGTAAATCTTCATATAATGAAACTATAAATTGAATGCCATGCCATGGGTGCCTATATTATGAATCCCACCCATCATCCCTACCATCATGATGTCATATCCCCCTTGACGGCAAGACCTCGTCAAGGTATCCCCATGCCTGTTCTCGGTCGCCCCGACGGAGCATGGACTCCAGTTATAACCTATCAGGTTATCCCCATGCCTGTTCTCGGTCGCCCCAACGGAGCATGGACTCCGGTTTGTTTATTTTTTTCCGCCCATGCCATGCATGAGATGTAATGCATTATGCTATGTAATATATTTGGGTCATAGTCTTTACATATTACTCATATCACTAACATATAATTCATAGGTTAACCATATGCCATAAGTACATATAAACCATAATTTCATAAACCATCATATAACCAAACATATAATTTCCAAAAATAAAGTAATAACCATTCACATAGCACCTAATCCATGGCTTACAAGTAGGTAGGAATCCTACCGAACACCGACTCGCGTCCTTTTACGGTTTCGTCCGATAATCTGGCTACCGACACGCGTACCGCTCGCGATATCCAATACCTTATTACATACAGATAATTAGTCCATGTTTTTAACCTTTTAAATCCATTAATCACATACTTAAGGTTACCATAATTGCACTTATGTCCATGATCATTTTTCATGGAGTTCTTGAATTTGGCCATTATTTACAATTTTTCCACTACTCCTTTACATGATTAATTACTCATTTTTATTTCTCCATTCTTAGACCCATGATAGATCCAAAATCTTGGATCCATCAATGATTCATTAACATGTCACAAGATCACTAAAATTCCACCATCTAATTAGCCTAATCCTTATTAATTTAGTCCCATACTTAACCCATCAATTGTCTCATAAAATTGGGTCATGGGTTCAAAATACCCCATTCCTCAAATCTTCCCATGGGGTTTACTTCATGCATTTAACCCACATCAAGTCCATTATCCATTCATGCCCTTTGAAGGCCATAAACATCATTCACATTTCAATCTAACCCATCACAAGGCTCACCAATGGGCCATGGGTTCGGCCATACACCATGGCCGAACCCATGGTGTCCTTTTCCCATTTTTTTCCTTGGTCAACATATATCACTTAATTCCATCACAAGTCCCTCCATGTGGGGATTTTATCATACATTTTAGATCACCCCTTTGATCAACATTAGGTCTCTTTTTGGTTCATCTACATTACCAACACTCCCATTTATTTTCCATTATTCATAACCATTATCACACCATCATAAAACCCTCGTCTTTAACTACATTGGAGTCCATTACAAATATCAACACTAGGTTCATTTTGGTACAACAAAACCATCAACATTCATCACCATAGGGTTCCACAACATTCCATCCATAAAATCTTTCCATAGTTTTTGTTTTTGAAATCCTATTTACAATGCTTAAGGTCCATTTAAAAAAATTATAATCTTCTCCATCATTTTTCTTATAAACACCCCTTTAAACTTAACCACATTTAATCAATAAGCCCTTAAACCATGGTTTCCATTCTTCATAAATCCTAATAAATCATTAAAATGCCCAAATTACTTTCCATGTCCTCCATTCCTTATAACCCTAAAAATTTTACACATAAATTACATAACCCTAATTAGATTCATCAACCCTTTTTACCATGCTTAATTAACACCTAATTATACAATGTCCTTCATTCCTTAAAACCCTAAAAAAATTCACACATTAATTACGTAACCCTTAATCCATTTATATATATATATATATATATATATATATATATATACATATATATATATATATATATATATATGTATATATATATACATATATATATATATATATATATATATATGTATATATATATACATATATATTTTTTTTTTCTTTCTTTAACCATAATTTATCCATTAGAGTTTCCTCCACTTTCCATCTTTCAAATTGATGGATTTAAAATCCATGGCATAAAATCATTTGACCACCATTAAATTTACCAAATGAATCCCAAATCTTAAACCCTAAAAATCCAAAATTTCTTGTTTAAAAAATACTCACAATCCGTCGTCTCCTCCGATTTCCGCCACTCCCGTCGGCTTCCTTAGGCTCCTTTCTCATTCCTCTTGATCTTTGGTAGGTCAATATGCTTGATCAAAGGTGAAACCCTCCTAACTTAGGATTGGCCAAGGTAGGGTTTGCTTGAAAGAGGGAGAGGGAAAGATGGAGATGAGAAAATAGGATTCTATAGTTTGATCTTAAAGGGATAACCCAACTTACAACTTCCTCCTCTCTTTTCTTCCAAGCTTTTCTTCTTCTTCCTTAATTTTTTTCTTCTTCTCTACCTTGGGTATGAGGGACGGCTAGGAGAGTGTGAAAGATGAGGAGAGTGAAATGAGAGTAAAGGAGATGAAAAGGAAAGAGATAGGATTAATCTCCTTTGGTGCCTTTAATTCCCCCACCAACCAAATGAGACTTTTTTCTTACTTTATGGTGGTGGTTGGGATAACCACCACCCAACGTTTTTTTCTTTGTGTTTAAAAATGAGATGGCTTTTGGTCTTTTATTTGACCATTTGATCATCTCATTTGATTATTTTAATCATTTCATAAATTAACTAATTACCTTAGTTTAATTAATTCCCACCTAATTTAATTCCATTTCTTAACTTCCCTCTATGTATCCACCCATGGTTGACCAAGTCAACCATGGTGGCCGGCCCCACCAACTCTTGGTCCACACGCCACCTCACTTGGTGAGGTGAAGGTGGGTCCCATTTGGTCACACCACCTTGGCCTAATCCAAATTAACTTAGGTGATTTAAATTTCATTAAGCCCACTCCAACCAATTGGATCATCATTGGGCCCATGGCCCAATTACATTCATCCTTACCCATTTATCTTAGGGCTTACATTATCTTAATCCATTGGGTCCCAAGTGGGTATTGGGCCCAATTTGACCACCCTTGGCCCAATTGGCCATCATTGACCACTTAAATGATTTTAAAATCCAATCCATGGTCTATTGGGCCATACTTGGGCCTTTGTCCAAATTTTTGCCCATTTACCATTTATTCCATCAATTTCCCAATTTTCATCCTTAAAATAAATAATATTCACATATTCATTGATTTACAATTTCCGGGCCATTACAGGTGTAAGCTTGTGTAACAACTCCAAACCTTCCTCCTCCCATTTAATTCCCCATTTGGGGGTTTCATCCATGAGATGAAACTCCATGTCCAACGTGTGGACACCTTAGGTTTGACCTTTTGAGATGTAACTCTCCATTTTATCACCCAACTCACTTGATATGAAAATCCCATTAACTTCCATCCAACTCATCTTCTTAACTCCACTCACCTCTTTACTTCAACTCACTTAAAATCAACTCATTTCCTTGATTCCATTTCCAACTTAATTCAGCCCCACTTAATTTAAACTTGAACTCACTTGGTGGTCAACCAAGTCAACCACGACCTATTGGGTCCCAGTTGGGCATTTTGACCCAATTACCAATTTTGACCCAATTAAATACATCTCACCCATTTAATTCAATTGAACCATGTCCACCATCCATTGGTCTTAATTGGGCAATTGACCCAACACCTTACCCATCTAAGGTTCATCTCCATTAATTTACAAATTAAATGGACAATTTCCATATATATCCATAGCTTGAAAATCCCGGGTGTTACATGCTAAAAGGCACATATTTTGTGCTCCCCCAAATTCCATTGATGTGCAATCATTTTGTGCCAAATCCTATCTCCACACATTTGAACAACTATTGTGGGACTTGGAATCTAAGTCCACAACACCATGATAGCCTTTTATCAAATTTGGTTTTGATCTTGGATGCCTTCCCACTTAACTTTGTGGATCAAAACACCAGATTTTGTACCGTGAGGTTATCCCAACATGAGAGGACAATCACCTTGGGCAACCATGTCTTGAGACAACTTCAAATCCGATCCCAGATTCAGATTATTAACTTCAAGACATTTTCCAACTTTATTAGCCATTTTGAAGTTGATTAGAGAGTTATGCATTCTTAAAATTTGCAGTGTGAAGGTCCTTAGCCTATTTTAAACTCTCTTGGTACACGTCCTTATAGGATACTTGGAGGTCATCACCCTCATCAAGTTCCTTAACTCCATCATCTTTTTCTTTAGAAGATTCAACTTGGATTTCTTCAATGGATGAACTTAATTAGTCACCTTTTGTTCTTGGTACATTGATTGCTCTGGATAGATGATTTCATCCATTGGGCTAGAAGAGTCAATTTCTTCATGGATTCTTTCAACCTCTTATGATGTTTCATATCTCATGAGTCTCTCATAACCATTTTATGAAACAACAATGACGAAAGCTACTAGTGTTATAAATAAAAGTGCATAGACATTTCATCAAAATTCAAGCTACTTGTTGTTGGACTGAGTGGTTGTGGAATTTGAGGGTTAATCAAATACCTCTTCCATAGTTTTAGACCACTTTCAATTCACTTATTTCCAAACATATTTATTGATGAAAAAAATTATCATTTTTCATTTTTACTTTTCATCTTTCATCACAAATGGAGGTTTAGAAATATCATGGCTATCTCTCATATCCATTGTTCTAGTACGGATCAACTCGGATAGTTAAATCCTTTATAAAGATCACGTGGCTCTGATACCAATTGAAAGATCTCCTTTAGGTGCTAAAACAAGATTGACCCTAGAGAGGGGGGGGGGGCGGTTGAATACGTCAATCTCAAAAATTGTTGGCCCATTTAAAACTATTTGATTGATTAGATTTTATGCAACAGATATTGCAATCAAGTGTTTGTGTGTTAGCAGTAGTGCTTAACAATCAACATAATAAAAAGCGGGCCATACAGACACTCGGTTATGTAATGGCCCATTCGTAAAATATATATTATTAAAAGGCGGACCATACAGACACTCGATTTTTCTACCTCTACACACCTAATTTAAAAAAGAATCTGGTGAAATTGCCATTCTACCCCTCTGTGTTCTATTCATCGCCTGAGTCATCACTAATGTGTCAACTCTTTTTGTTAGGTTTGCGATTGCTAACTTAACTTCAAAGTCACTACTGACTTCGTACAGACCCCCTTTCTTGAGGTTTGCCGTAAATTATATTTTTTAGAGAAGTCCATCGCTGAGAATTCTCCACCAATGTTTCTAAGAATGTCCATCCATTGTTCTCAGTTTGCTTCAAAAAGTCCCCATTTTTCGTAGACTCGACCATTTGACGGGTTGATGTGGTTAAACTATCATAGAAAAATTGGATAAGTCTCCATGTTTCTAAGCCATGGTGGGGGCATTTTGTTAATTTATCTTTGAATATTTCCCATGCTTCACAGAATTGTTCACCTTCCTTCTAATTAAAGTTTATTATTTCTTTCTTGAGTGCATTTTTTTTTATACTGGGAAAAACTTATTAAAAAATTTATTAACTATCTGATCCCAAGTGGTGATGGTATTCGCAAGTAAGGAAATTAACCATGATTTCATTTTTTCTTTGAGAGAGAAAGGAAATAATCGAAGTCGAATAGATCCACCAGTGCTACCTTAAGTTCAAAGGTAACATAGGTTGCAGGTATGATTATACCTGATGTAGTGTTTGCTGTGACTGGTGAGAACTAGTCTTGGAGAGTTTTATGCACAACTTCCCCTGTAATAGCCTGGATTTTTAATACAATAAATATATTGGCTATTATTTGATTTAATTGTGAAAAATTAAGAATTATAGATGGAGTGGATGTTAGATGGATCAAAGTTGGGGCAATGGCCCAAGTATGGTCCAATGGACCATGGATAGGATCAATTCCATTTAATTGGGTCAATGATGGTCAATTGGGTCAAATGCCGAATTGGGACCCAATGGGTCAAGATGATTGAGCATTAGGGCAAATGAGTAAGGAACGGATTTAATTGGGTCATGGACCCAATTAAGATCAAAGACATGGGGTCCACCTCATCAAGTGAGGTGGCAAGTGTAGGACTGGAAATACAAGTGGCATAGCCAAGTGGGACCCAACTCCACCTCATCGAGTCAGGTGGCGTGTGGGCTAAGGCACAGTGGAGCCGGCCACCATGGTTGACTTGGTCAACCATGGGTGAGTCAAAGATAAATTAAAGAGGATTAAATGTAGTGAGTGGAATTAAATTATTTAATTGTAATAACCTAAGTTAGATATAAATTCAAATGATTGAGTTGGGAAATGAGTTGCATTTAAATGGAGTGAGTCCAATGGGGAGTGAGTCACATAAAAGATCAGAAGATGGAGTGAGTCAAGAGAGTGGTTTCATCTCATGGAAACCACTCCACCAAAACAGTTGGGATGAGGGTGGTGTGTGCCATGTGGAGGGCATGCACCCCCTTGGCTAGACAAAGAGCTTAAGTGGAGGAGATGCAAGGACCATGATTGGGCAAATGAGAGGTGGTGGTTCCATCTCATGCAAACCACCAAACCACCAAGAGGAAACCACCAAGCCCAAAACCGTTGGAAGGGTGGTTTGTGCCATGTGGAGGCATGCAAGATCATGGATTGGTCAAAGGAGAGGTGGTGGTTCCATCTCATGCAAACCACCAAACCACCAAGAGGAAACCGCAAGCCAAAACCGTTGGATGGGAGTGGTATGTGCCATGTGGAGGGCATGCATTCCCTTGTTTGGTCAAAGGGCTCATGGGGAAGACTCCACATTGATGAGGGTGGAGTCTAACCCAAGGAACCCCAAGACAATATGGAAAGAAGGCTTTTGATCTCATTCATCTCATCTCACTCTCTCCCTCTCTCTCTTGGCCGATCCCGCTTCCAAGACAAGAAACACTTAGAGTATTTTCCATCTCAAGCTTCTCTCCCTCACACTGAAGGCCGACCCTCCCTTTAAGACAACCGAGAAAGGACTTAGAGTTTTCCATCTCAAGCTCCTCTCCCTCTCACAAGAACCCTAGGGCCGACCCTCTCACAATGACAGAGGAAGAAGACTTAGATTCTCTCCTTCTCAAGCTCACTCTTGGTCGAAGATCAAGGAGGAAGAAACAAGAAAGACTAAGGAAGGAAAAGAGCGGAGGAGCAAGTCGGAACGAAAGAAACCGGAGGAGTCGCGGAATAGGTAAGTACTTGACAAGATTTTATTAAGTAAGAAAAGTGGTTAAAAGAACATCCCATTTTTGGATTAGAGAGTTGGCCAAAATATTATGTGCCATGGATTTAAAATCCATCCAAGAAATGAGATGGAAAAGATGGACAAAACTCTAATGGGTAAGATGGATTACTAAGGGCACTATGTATATATGGTTTATGTCAACATGCATGGCTAAACATGAAGAATGGTCAAGAATCATGGTCCGGCCCTTGCATGGTCGAACTCTAATTGTTATGTATATATGGCTAAGGACCTCATGCATGTCCAAGATAAGGAATATGATCAAGGATCATGGTTTGGCCCTTGCATGGCCAAACCCTAGATTTTATGCATGGACCAATAAGGACAATGGTTGGATGATGTTCTGCCATGATGTATGGCCGAACCCCATCAAGGGATATAATCATAGGTATGTGATTTTTAAGGGTAAGTGATAAACCATGGGGTACGGCCATGTTGTATGGCCGAACCCATGGAAGTATGTTGGTGATCTTAAAGGGTTTTAAAGGAGGGAAATAATGCAGGAATGTTAATGATTTTAAATGGTCTCAAATGTTGTAAATGGTGAAAAACCATGGACCATGGGTTCGACCATGTTGTATGGCCGAACCCCATGGAGAGATATTGATGGACTTAGATGTATTTGGGCCATGAAAATGATGGAGGAATGTTGGTAATTTTATGTAACACCCCGATTTTTAAAAGATATAAATATTTACAAAAATGCCATTGGAATGGTAAATTAAAAAGATATGATCTTAGATGAGAAAATGGTGGGGCCCATTGTTCAAATTAAGACTCAATGTGAATATTATAAGGATCAAATTAAATTAAATGGGTATTGTACATCTAATTGGGTCAAGGTGGTTATTTGGGTCAAAGGACCCAATAGGGACCCAATGGGTCGTGGTAGACTTATTTGACCCTTGGATGAGCAAAATTTTAACTGGGTTGGATTGAATTGATTGGGGATTTAAATGGAGAATAAATGGGTAGGCTTGATGCAAATGTGTAAACCACATTTAAATGGGGTCATGGCGTCAAATTGGATCAATGAGCTAAATTGAGACCCAATGGGTCGAGTTGACCATGGTTGACCATATGGACCACCAAGTGAACTCAAAAGGTGAGTCAAATCATGTTGAGTTGGGGATGAAGTGAGTTGGATTTGGATCAAACAATGGAGTTAACTCAAGTGCATTAAATGGGGTGAGTTGAGTTAATGAGTTGGGTGAGTTAGATTGGAAGTCAAAGAGACCATTAATTCAAGTGAGTCAAGTGGGAGGTGAGGAGTTGCCTTAATCTCAAACACCACGAAGACAAGTCCCACACGTTGGTGGCTTGGGAGTTATATTCCATGCATAGACTTTAATGTAATGGGATAAGTTTTGCATTGAGAATATGGAGGGTTTCCATCTCATGATGGAAACCCCAAGACCCAACGCTGGGAAGATGGAGGGACTGCTTGAGCTTAAGCCAAATGTCACTTAGATATGCCAAAGGACCCCTTGGTTAGACCAACATTCATGAGGGTAAATGAATGGTTTAAGTGGCTGTTATACAAAAGAGTTAAACCATACCCTTTGGCCGAATTATGCATTGCAAAAAGCTTGGAGCTCTCATCTCTTTTCCTCTCTCAAAAATCTACCCCCTTGGCCGAACCAGCCCTTGGTGTTTTCACCATTGATCAAGCACATAATTAGCAAAAGGATTAAGGGAGCAAGAAGGAAAGAAGCAAGGATCAAAAGACAAAAAGGGAGGCTAAGAGGATTGGTAAGTGTTTCATAAAAACTTAGTTAAATAAATTGGTAAAAGGGAGCATGATTTGGCCATGATATGGCCGAATCTATCAAGGGTTTAAATGGAAGATGATGTTTAAAAAGAGTAGAAAACATGGATCATAGGGTTCGGCCACTTTGGATGGCCGAACCCCATGAAATAAATTGGATATTTTGATGGTTTTGAGAGATAAAAACCATACAAGGTATGGAAGTGTTAAGGTGTTAAAAATGGAGATAAGGTGTATGTCTTGGGTCGGCTATGGGATGGCTGAACCCTATTGTTTTTATGGCTAAGTCACAATGAATGAACTATGTATAAGTATTGGGAGATTTGCATCAAGAGAACCATAGGGTTCGGCCATGTGTATGGCCGAACCCCATGGGTCATTTTAGGGGTGTTTAGAGTTAATAACATATTTGGAAGTTATAAATGAATTTTAGTATGTAAATAGATGGAAATAAAGAACCATAGGGTTCGTCCATATGTATGGCTGAACCCCATGGAGAGATTTTGATGGATTTTAGAATTTTTGGAACCTTGAAGATGATGGAGAATAAGGTTAAGTTAAAAAGGTTTAAAAGTGGTTAAAGATGATGACCAAAATGTATGATGAAATCCCCTTTAAGAAGGGACCTTGCTATGGATCAAAATGGTTGAAAACGATTTAAGGAAAATGAGGAAAATAACATCATGGGTTCGGCCATGGTATATGGCCGAACCCCATGACCATTTTATGAGTCATGTTATGGGCTAAGTTTAGGTCTATGTATGCACTAAAATGAATGGGAAATAAATTAAGGAAATGAATGATGTATAGTGTTTCCATGTCATGATTGATGAGGCATGGGTGGATCCATGTTTATGGATCAGTTAGGGTTATGAACATAAATATATGAAAGGTGATTAACCATGGGAAGAATGAGTGGCAAGGATGTAAATATGGCCAAAAATGAAGAATCCCATGGGGGATGATTGTGGCATTTAGATTTAATTCAAAGACCAAATTTGAGATGGTGAGGTTCGGCCATGTTGTATGGCCGAACCCCACTAAGGTGGATTTTATGGATCTTGGTTATTAAGCAAGATTAAATATGGGTTAAGTCTAGTGGCAAAACTGTAAATACAAGTAATAATGTAAATGTGGATGAAGAAGGATTAAAGGACTTGAAAGAGGGGTCAAACCAAAGTGGTATGGTTCGGCCATGCTGTATGGCCGAACCCTACCAAGGTATATTATTTAATATAAGGTGTTTATGTAAGTTATATGGATGGTATTGATCAAATGAAAAGGAAGATTAAATCCAAAGTGGGTGAGGTTCGGCCATGGGGTCTGGCCGAACCCCACAAGATGATTTTTGGGATTTAAACTTAATTAGAAATCACAAGGGTATGTGATTAACTTGCTGTTATATAAATAAGGTATCGGGACTCCTTGAACGGTGCACGAACCGTGAACGGGTGACTGTCTAAGAAGTACGGACTGTTAGGTGAACATTCAGTAGGTTTCCTACCTCTTTGTGACCACATATTATATTGTTGTTTTATCTTGAGTTATATGAAATATTTGTTAAAGTATTATGTTTCAAATGAGATTTGAATGTTAAGATTTATTTACAAATGGCATGTATCATGTATTCATTGACATCTCATGCATGGCATGGGGTGATGGATATGGAAACCGGAGCCCACACTCCGTTTGAATGTCTGTGATGCAACTGTGGGGCCTCCTTAGGTGATGAGAGTCCCACGAGGAGGAATACTTTGATGATGAGTGGCATGGGGTGATGCATGGTCAAGTGATGGCTATGTATAATTGTGATGGGTGGCACTCATTACATGGCATACATCCATAGCATTGTTTTGGAAGTATTTGATGATCATGTATTATATGTTATATGCATGTTTTTATACTAACCTTGTGGTAACCCTAATCGGAAGACCTACTGGGCGCATTGATCTAACGCCCTATTTCTGTCTTTAGTGGATGACGCAGGAAAGGGAAAGGCAAAGGCTGAGGATCAATAGGAAAGCTAAGCATAGATGCTTGGGTGTTGGAATGAAGTTTATTTATTGACATTTTGAATACATTATTATGGACATGTAATAATGTAGTTAACTGCTATGGTTTGATTTAAGTTTGAATGAATGTTTAGTTAAAGTAATCAGGACTTGTACTTGCTATCTAAGATTGGAGTAATCTTAGGATTGATTATATTTCGACAATCAGTTTGTATATTCCGCAAGTTTTATTTAGTTCCATGTGTGGACCGATTTCCATGGGCGTAGTCTATGCACACATGGGTGGCCAGTTAAGGGTCGGACTTTTGAAGTCCGTACTTAGCTCACGTCGTGACGTCTCCCCGCTCTCGTCCACATGTTTATTTATATATAAAAAAATAGACTCTGATTTTTGGAAGGTTGGAAAAGGGCGGGGCGTTACAGTTGGTATCAGAGCGAAACGGAAAGTTGAATCATCGAAGTAAGATTAAGACAGTTTCATGTCTCACTGACAGATAAGAATCCCAATTGACCGACTCTTTGGAGTCCGCTGACTGGGGGCCGGATTAATTTACTTCGATAGACTCAGACTGAACAATCAATCTGAGAACAACAATGAATGATAGCAAGGTAAAGTACAGTCATCATAAGTGGATATATCAAACATAGCAAAGTAGGATACACTTCCCTGATATTATCACATTGAGAAACAAACAACAGGAATTTAGAGATTTTCCCCAGAAACAAAGCAAAACAAAGAGTGATGATTTGGCAATTTCCCCAACCAAGATACATTGTATTATACATAAGAAATCCCCCAAAACCAAGATTGGTTTTATTGGAATTGCTGTTGATTTCTTGTGTTCTATTGTTATGATACAGATATGTCAAGTAACGTTGAGTATACAGAGTTGTGGGATAGAGGAACCCTAGCAATCCCATAGATTTGGTGCCTTCTTCCAACAACTCCAACATGGAAGTTAACGTAGACAATCAAGAGGGATTTCCTGAGGAAGTTGAAATGGATCTAGCACCTTTTCCAGAAGAGCTTATGGAAGATTTTCCAATGATAAGAGAGTCGGTAGGGGAGATAAAACCCGATTATATGTACGAGTTGTGCAACCAGGATGGGCACAACTATACATACTGCCCCCACCCTCTTGAAGTTGTTTGCCCGACTTGTGGATTTCATGGGCATGGGAAAGAAAGGACTAACTGTCGTTACATTGGAGGACAGGGATAATACTTTGCTTGACGTGTGGAGTATTGGGACACATGTCGATGACGTGCCCTGATAGTTTTTTTATGTTTGAGGATGATGTAGGGTCTTCTACGGAAGACTAGGCTAAGAAGTAGTAAGAAAAGTTAGGAAAAAATGGGGATATTTTGTAAAGGCTGTGGGTGCATTTTGTTATTTGAAGGGTTTGTTTTAACCCTACCAACCCTTGTACTATGATGAAATCTGGATTATATATATATATATATATAAAGTATGCAAATTTATGAGTTATGAGGACTTTTGGCATTGACTTGTATGTTACGAAGAAACTAAGTCCATAATGTTTCCATGATTTAGGGAAAAATGGCTCCAACAAGAAAGATCCTATAGAATTAGAAAGGGAAGGAAAAAGTGTTACAAATTGGCTTAGGCAAAACGGCTCCAAAAAGAAAGACTCGACAAGATGATAAAGGGAAGGAGAAATTTGTACATGAGAAGGAGCAATCAGTACATGAGAAGAAGCAATAAGTACATGATAAGGAGAAATCAGTACATGAGAAAGAAAAATCGCACAATGAGGAAGACGATTGGTACTCTCGTCGAGAAGAGGAGGATCGTGAACATTCATCTCGACTGGAGGAAGAAGAAAACAACAACAACAGTGAGTATACCAGTAGTGCCTCCTGAACTACTGTAACGCTCGCCCATTTTTACCAAAAATCAGAGTCTATTTTGTTTTTTTTTTTGAAATCAATAGTGACAAAGGGTGCGCACGTCACAACGCGAGTTAAGTCCGAGCTTCGAAAGCCCGGCCCTTAACTGGCCAACCCTACGTGTACGTGGAACGAAGTCCACGGAGAATGGTTCACACGTAGAAAGCAAGCTTGCGGAATATTAAAACTAAGTGCGGAATTAACAATAGAGACTATCCTACAGATTTGAGATAGCAGGGAAGATACATTCATTTAATTACCAAAATACCTCAACAACATACTATCCACAATAAAATCCAAAACATAGCAATTAATCCAAAATATTACATTCCGACGAGCTAAGCTATCAAATACATTTCCAAAGTAAACTTGAATAAACTAAGTAGTCTGTCTCCCCAAGCTCCTAAGCTTGGCTCCCGTCTCGTCCTTCGTTTTCGGCATCTCCTGTGTCATCAGCTAGGGTAGAAGTAGGATGTTAGACAACACGCCCAATATGACTTCGAATAGGGCTAGCACATGGATTAGTAATCACAAAACATATGGATAGTAATAAAGTGAAAACCATAGAATGAATGCAATGCCATGGGTGTCTTATGTCATGTATCCCACCCATTATCCATACCATTATACTGTCATATCCCCCTTGACGGAAAAACCTCGTCAAGATATAAACAATCATAAATCATCCCCCTTGACGGCAAAAACCTCGTCAAGATATAAACAGTCACACATCATGCCCCTTGACGGCAAATCCTGGTCAAGGATAAACAATCACAAATCATCCCCCTTGATGGCAAGGCCTCGTCAAGGTGTCCCCATGTTTGCTTCTCGGTAGCCTCGACGGAGCATGGACTCCGGTTATATCTCATAATATCCCTCTTGATGGATGAAACACATCAAGATATCCCTATGATTCTTTCTCGGTAGCCTCGACGGAGCATGGACTCCGGTTTCGTTTCATCCTTCCCATGCCATATCCTTCCCATGTCATGCATGAGATGTATATGCCACATGCCATGTAATATATATAAATCATAGTCATAAACCCATATTAAAATAATCACATGATTACCAAAATAGATCAAAGGTAAACCATCACATAATACTTAATTCAAAACCCATCTTGAAATAATCACATGATTACCAAAATAAATCAAAGGTAAACCATCACATAATGCTTAATCCAAAACCCATCTTGAAATAGTCACATGATTACCAAAATAGATCAAAGGTAAACCATCACATAATACTTAATCCAAAACCCATCTTAAAACAAACCATATAATTTCCAAAATAATTCAAAGAAACCATCACTCAATCCATGGCTTACAAAAAGGTAGGAATCCTACCGAATACCGACTAGCGTTCTTTCTTTCGTTTCCGTCCGATAGACCCGGTCGCCGATCGCGCACCGTTTACGATGTCCAGTACCTTATTATGCATTAATAATTAGTCCATGTTTTTAACCTTTTAAGCCCATTAATCACATACTTAAGGTTACCATAATTGCACTTAAGTCCATGATCATTTCTCATGGAGTTCTTGAATTTGGCCATTTATTACAATTTTGCCACTACCCCTTCTCCGTGGTTAATTTCTCATTCACCCTCGCCTAACCAAGTTCATAATTAATCATAAACCTGGATCTCTAACTTAGGTCCATTAATGACCCATTCAACCATGGCACATGACCATTAAAATTAGCCATTTAATTTACTTAAACTCCATTAACCTAATATATAAATACACATTAATCTTAGGCCTTAATTGGTTCACAAAATGGGTCCATTGATGTATTATTACCCATAACATAACAACACTAGAAAAATTAGGCATTTAAATACTCTAACTCTCATTTATTTCTCCCACACATAATACCAAATTTTAATCCATAATTTTACCCACAATTGGGTCATGGGTTCGGCCATACACCATGGCCGAACCCATGATGTCTTTATCCCATTTTTCTTTGGCCTATTCCCACATTTGAACCCATCATAAGCCCTTCCATGAAGGGATTTAATTTACACCTTTCAACCACCATCTTAAACCACATTAACTTAGCCACATTCCCATTACAACTATCAACATTAGGTCCATCAACACCACCAACATTTCCCATTATTTTTCCATTATTCATAACCATTAAATCCACCATTGATCACCATAGGGTTCGGCCATACACCACGGCCGAACCCATGGTTCATGATCCATCATCTTCTATGTCTCATTGGGGCCACAAAAATCATTCACACACTCCTTGATTTTTTTCCTCATTTAAACCCTTTTAAATTTTCCAACATTTTAATCATTTAGCACTAAAAACCCTAAACCATTCTCCATGCTTCCATTCTTACATACCCTAATTAAATTCATCAACCCTTTTACCATGGGGTTCGGCCATACTACATGGCCGAACCCTATGGTCCATTAATCCCCTCAAAATCCATACATTTTCATGCATAATTAACCTAATTACACAATGTCCTTAGTCCATTTATTTTTTTCTTAACCCTAATTTTCCATTAGGGTTTTGTCCACTTTCCATCATTCCATTTGATGGATTTAAAATCCAAAGCCTATGATCATTTAACCACCACCAATTTTAACAAAAATGAATCCCAAATCTTAAACCCTAAAAATCCAAATCTCTTGTTTTAGAAAATACTTACAATCCGTCGTCTCCTCCGATTTTCTTCGCTCCCGTCGGTTTCCTTAGCCTCCTTTCTCTTTCCTCTTGATCTTTGGTCGGCCAAGATGTTTGATCAATGGTGAAAACCTCCAAGCTTAGGATCGGCCAAGGTAGGGTTTGCTTGAGAGAGAGAGAAAAGGAGATGGTGAGAAATAAGATCCCAACATTTGATCTTGGAGTGGTGGGCCTTTACTTGAATTTTTTCTTCTCTTCTTAGCTTTCTTTTCTTCTTTCCTCCATGGTTTCTCTTCTTCTTTCTTCTCCTAGAGTGGGACGACAATGGGAGAGTGAAAGGGATGGAACTAGTGAAATGAGGATGGAACTTAAGAGATGAGATGAAGTCATCTCCTTTTGATTGGTTAAAACAACTTTACATTAACTTCTCCCACCAACCCCACATGAGATATTTCTCATGCTTTTTGACCCAACCACTAGCCAACGTTTTTTTTTTTCTTGTTTACAATGAAGAGTTTATCTTCCCATTTGACCATTTGACCACCCCTTTAACTTAACTTAATTAACTAATTAATTAGATCATTAGGTTAATTTAATTAATTCCCACTTTAACTTAATTCCATTTACTTAAATCACCTTCATACATCCACCCATGGTTGACCAATTCAACCAGGTGGTCGGCCCCACCAAACCTTGGGTCCACACGCCACCTCACTTGGTGAGGTGGAGGTGGGTCCCATTGGACCATATCACCTTGGTCAACTTCAAATTAACTTAGGTGATTTGAACCCATTCAATTCATTCCAATTGGATCACCATCGGGCCCATGGCCCAATTACATTTTCATCTCACCCATTTACCTTAAAGCTTACATCATCTTGATCCATTGGGTCCCAATTGGGTATTGGGCCCAAGTTGACCATCCTTGGCCCAATTGACCACCATTGACCCTTTAAGTAAACTTAAATCCAATCCATAATCCATTGGGCCCTAATTGGGCCTTTGTCCACATTTTGATCCATTTACTACCTATTCCATCCAATTTCCAATTTCCACCATAAAAAAAAATAATAATAATAACACATATATATTACTTTACAAATTCCGGACCATTACAACTACAGAGCTTGGTTCAAGCGGTAGTTACTTCTGTTCTCCAACAGCATCTGAACGGAGGTGGAAGTACAAGCGAGGCCAATCACCGGAACATGGTCAGGGACTTTCAGCAACAGCGCCCTCCTTATTTTAAAGGGAGAGAAGGGCCTGTTGGAGCAGAGAACTGGTTAAAGAAGATCTCCCAAATATTGACTCTACTAAATATCAAGAGTCATGCCCATAAGATTTTACTGGCCACATCACAATTGATAGATGATGCTGGTAAGTGGTGGGAAGTAGTGGAGAAACAGCAGGCACTTGTGCTAGAAAGGGAAAAGGCTACTATGACCTGGGAACAATTCTCAACTACATTTCTGGATCATTATTTTTCCGAGGAGGAGAAAGAGCGCCAGACTCAAGCCTTTTTGTCATTGGTGCAAGGCTCCATGACTATAGCTGAGTATCACCGGGAATTCCTCAGTCTATCAATTTATGCATTCTACCTAGTGGATACGGAGTACCGGAGGGCTCGTAAGTTCGAGCGTGGTCTACGGCCAAACATTAGGGCCAAAGTGACTGTATTCAAGGCTGCCACACTGGCAGAAGTGGTCAGCAGGGCCACCATAGTTGAGCACGAGCTGGCTGAGTCCGCTCGGTTTGACAACCGTTGAGCTCAGAGTGGGTGGGGCACATATCAGCCTGATAAAAAGTTCCGACCGAACTTCAGCAAACCCTCACCATCTATTGGGTCCACTAGGGGCTTTCGTCCCAACCAGCCTACCCAGTCTGTATCACTCACTCAGGCTTCTAGAGGGATGAGCACCTGCTTCCACTATGATCAGCTGGGTCACTTCAAGAAGGATTGTCCAAAGCTCAACAGACTTTCTTACTCCAGGGGATCATTTTGTCCACCAGCCAGACCAGTTAACTCCCGGGGAGGCAGAACGTATAATCAGGCGAGACGGGCGCCTAACCCTACTGGATCGGGATGATTATTTACTCTAGCACCTCCAGCAGATGAGGATCCTTCAGTAATTCAAGGTATGGCGGTAGTTAGTAGTTCTCATGCCTATGCACTATTTGATTCTGGAGCTTCACACTCCTTTATAGCTGCATCATTTATAACTGCTACCGGTACCTTAGTTTAGAAATTAGCTACAACACTCACAGTTGTATCCCCTGTCGGAGACTCGGCATTGGGACTTACATGCATGGCAGTTAATACTGAACTCGTTGGACTCAGATTTGAGTTCAATTATCTAGTACTCGACATGACTGAGTATGATATAATCTTTGGCATGGACTGGTTGGCTAAATTCCAGGCTAACATTGATTGTTATCGCCGAAGAGTGACATTTTGGTCACCCGAGGGAAAGCAATATGTGGTTCGTGCAGACAAGCAGAGCAAACTGCAAGAAGGGTTAAACCTTTTGGTATTAAATAATATCATCATAAACAAGGCACCAATTACTGAACTTCCGGCAATTGCAAAAGAATTTGCGGATTTTTTCCAAAAGAACTCCCTGGTTTACCGCCTATGAGGGAGATCAACTTTGAAATCAAGTTGTATCCTGGTACTTAACCAGTGTCGTTACCACACTATCGGATGGCACCATCAGAGATGTCTGAGCTAAAGAAGCAGATTGATGAACTGCTCAGGTTGGGTTGCATCCGAAACATCACATCATCTTGGGGAGCTCCAGTGCTGTTTGTAAAGAAGAAGGATGGTTCACTCCGAATGTGTGTGGATTACCGGAAGCTGAATCAGCTAACGGTCCGGAACAAGTACCCTTTACCTAGGATCGGTGACTTATTAGATCAATTGAGGGGTTCTAGTCACTTTTTGAAGATTGATTTGATGTCCGGATACCATCAAATCTGGGTTAAGGAGGAAGATATAGGGAAGACAGCTTTCAGGACGCGGTATGGACTATATGAGTTTGTAGTCATGCCGTTTGGACTCACGAATGCACCGGCTGTGTTCATGGATTTAATGAACAGGATTTTTCGTCCGTATCTAGACCAATTTGTTATTGTGTTCATTGACGATGTCCTGATCTATTCTAAAAGTCAGGAGGAACATGCGGAGCACTTACGGATAGTCTTGAACACCTTGAGAAAGAATAAGCTATATGCCAAAGCCAGCAAATGTGAATTTTGGCTATCTGAGATTCATTTTTTGGGGCATGTTATATCAGAAGGACGTATAGTCGTGGATCCGACTAAGGTGACGGCAGTGAGAGATTAGAAAGAGCCCAAGAATGTAACCGAAATCCGTAGTTTCTTGGGATTGGCTGGTTACTACAGAAGATTTATTAAGGATTTCTCCAAGATAGCATCTTCACTAACTCGACTCACTCAAAAAGGGGTCAAATATGAATGGTCAAAATTGTGCGACCAGAGATTTGAAAAGCTGAAGACAAGACTTACCACTGCCCCTGTTTTAGTTTTGCCGGTAAGTGGCAAGTGTTATGAGGTATACTGTGATGCCTCAGGAGAAGGACTGGGGGGTGTACACTCAGTCAGAGTAATTGCGTGGTGGCTTATGGTTCAAGACAGTTGAAAATACATGAACGCCTTTATCCTACGCATGATCTTGAACTAGCCGCAGTGGTCTTCGCTCTCAAAAGTTAGAGACACTATCTCTATGGCGAGAAATTTGAAGTGTTTTCTGATCATAAGAGTTTGAAATACTTGTTTGATCAGAAAGAACTCAACTTGAGGCAGCGCAGATGGATGGAGTATTTGGCAGATTATGAATTCGCGTTTCAATATCATCCAGGCAAGGCAAACAAGGTGGTGGATTCCCTCAGCCGCATATCACATGCATCCGTGGCATGTTTGATCAGAACGGAATGGGAGATGTTGAATACCATTCGAGAGTTTAAACTCTATCTCAATAACCATGGGACAATATACAATTTGGTTATACAATCCAACATGGGTTACCAAGATTGAACAAGAGCGACGAGTAGATCATGAAGTGGAGGAAATATGGGCCAAGATGTCTACTGGCATAGTCGTACCGGAATGGGAATTACGACCAGGACAAGGTCTTTCATTCCGGGGTAGAGTTTATGTGCCAAAAATCTGTAGGAAAGAGCTATTGATTGAGGCACATCAAACCAAGCTCTCCATTCATCCGGCAGCACCAAAATGTATCACGATCTGAAGAGACCTTATTGTTGGCACGGACTCAAAAGAGATGTGGCGGAATTTGTGGCACACTGTTTAACTTGTCAGCAAGTTAAGACGAAACATCAGAAGCCACCAGGGTTACTCAAACCCTTATCAATACCAGAATGGAAATGGGAGCACATTTCCATGGATTTTGTGACAGGTTTGCCGAGATCCTCAAAGGGCAATGATGCTATATGGGTCGTGGTAGACCAACTGACCAAGTCTGTGCATTTTATTCCTATCAAGATGACGGATTCATCTGAGACGTTGGGTCGGCGGTATATCAAGGAAATCATTCGGCTACATGGCATTCCCCGAACTATAGTATCTGACAGAGATGGCCGATTTACCGGCAGAGTGTGATAGAGCATGCAGTCAGCTATGGGGACAGATCTACTGACTAGAACAACATTTCATCCACAGACTAATGGACAGTTAAAGAGAATTCTACAAACCTTGGAAGATATGCTGAGAGCATGCATGTTAGATTTCAAGGGTGGATGGGAGGATCACTTGCTACTGGTAGAATTCTCGTATAACAAAAATTACCAGGCAAGCCTTCAGATGGTCCCATTCGAGGCTTTATATGGTAGACCATGTAGGTCACCAGTGTACTGGACAGAGGCTAGCGAGCCTGCACTAATAGGACCCGAGTTGGTTGCAGAGACCACAGCGCAAATACAGTTGATACGGCAACATCTATTAACTACATAGAGTCGTCAGAAGAGCTATGCTGACAAGAGAAGAAGGTTTCTTGAATTTGAAGTGGGAGACATGGTGTTCTTAAAGGTCTCGCCACGGAAGGGACACATGAGGTTTGGAAAGAAGGGGAAACTGTCACCAAGATATGTGGGACCGTTTCCCATCATAAGAAGGATGGGGGATGTAGCATACCAATTGGCACTTCCTTCCTAATTTGCATCCCTACATGATGTGTTTCATGTGTCGATGCTGAGGAAGTACAATCCCGACCCTTCCCATGTGTTGAATGTGCAAGATATAGAAGTGCAAAGCAACATGACATACGTTGAGAGGCCTGTCAGAATAGTAGCAACTGAGCAAAGGGTGCTACGAAATAGAGCGATTCAGTTCGTCAAAGTGGTATGGGATCGACATGGTATTGAAGAGGCCACTTGGGAACTCGAATCGGAGATGAGAACAGCTCACCCCGAGTTGTTTATATAATTTATTTTGGAACCCTACTTCGCTTGATTTTCGGGATGAAAATTTTAAAAAGAGGGTTATATTGTAACACCCCGATTTTTCAAAGATATAAATATTTACAAAAATGCCATTGGAATGGTGAATTAAAAAGATATGATCGTAGATGAGAAAATGGTGGGGCCCATTGTTCAAATTAAGACTCAATGTACATATTATAAGGATCAAAATAAATTAAATGAGTATTGTACATCTAATTGGGTCAAGGTGGGTATTTGGGTCAAAGGACCTAATAGGGACCCAATGGGTCGTGGTAGACTTATTTGACCTTGGATGAGCTCAATTTTAATTGGGTTGGACTGAATTGATTGGGGATTTAAGTGGAGGATAAATGGGTAGGCTTGATGCAAATGTTTAAACCACATTCAAATGGGTAAACCACCCATAAATGGGTCATGGCGTGAAATTGGATCAATGAGCTAAATTGAGACCCAATGGGTCGAGTTGACCATGGTTGACCGTATGGACCACCAAGTGAACTCAAAAGGTGAGTCAAATCATGTTGAGTTGGGGCTGAAGTGAGTTGGGTTTGAATCAAACAATGGAGTTAACTCAAGTGCATTAAATGAGTGGCATTAAATGGGGTGAGTTGAGTTAATGAGTTGGGTGAGTTAGATTGGAAGTCAAAGAGACCATTAATTCAAGTGAGTCAAGTGGGAGGTGAGGAGTTGCCTTGATCTCAAACACCACAAAGACAAGTCCCACACGTTGGTGGCTTGGGAGTTATATTCCATGCATAGACTTTAATGTAATGGGATAAGTTTTGCATTGAGAATATGGAGGGTTTCCATCTTATGATGGAAACCCCAAGACCCAACGTTGGGAAGATGGAGGAGCTGCTTGAGCTTAAGCCAAGTGTCACTTAGATATGCCAAAGGACCCCTTGGTTAGACCAACATTCATGAGGGTAAATGAAGGTTTAAGGGACTGTTATACAAAAGAGTTAAACCATACCCTTTGGTCGAATTATGCATTGCAAAAAGCTTGGAGCTCTCATCTCTTTTCCTCTCTCAAAAATCTACCCCCTTGGCCGAACCAACCCTTAGTATTTTCACCATTGATCAAGCACATAATCAGCAAAAGGATTAAGGGAGCAAGAAGGAAAGAAGCAAGGATCAAAAGACAAGAAGGGAGGCTAAGAGGATTGGTAAGTGTTTCATAAAAACTTAGTTAAATAAATTGGTAAAAGGGAGCATGATTTGGCCATGATATGGCCGAATCTATCAAGGGTTTAAACATGGAAGATGATGTTTAAAAGAGTAGAAAACATGGATCATAGGGTTCGGCCACTTTGGATGGCCGAACCCCTAAAATAAATTGGTTATTTTGATGGTTTTGAGAGATAAAAACCATATAAGGTATGGAAGTGTTAAGGTGTTAAATATGGAGATAAGGTGTATGTCTTGGGTCGGCTATGGGATGGCTGAACCCTATTGTTTTTATGGCTAAGTTACAATGAATGAACTATGTATAAGTCTTGGGAGATTTGCATCAAGACAACCATAGGGTTCGGCCATGTTTATGGCCGAACCCCATGGGTCATTTTAGGGGTGTTTAGAGTTAATAACATATTTGGAAGTTATAAATGAATTTTATATGTAAATAGATGGAAATAAAGAACCATAGGGTTCGGCCATATGTATGGCCGAACCCCATGGAGAGATTTTGATGGATTTAAGTATTTTTGGAACCTTGAAGATGATGGAGAATAAGGTTAAGTTAAAAAGGTTTAAAAGTGGTTAAAGATGATGACCAAAATGTATGATGAAATCTCCTTTAAGAAGGGGCCTTGCTGTGGATCAAAATGGTTGAAAAAGATTCAAGGAAAATGAGGAAAATAACATCATTAGGTCTATGTATGCACTAAAATGAATGGGAAATAAATTAAGGAAATGAATGATGTATAGTGTTTCCAAGTCATGATTGATGAGGCATGGATGGATCCATGTTTATGGATCAGTTAGGGATATGAACATAAATATATGAAAGGTGATTAACCATGGGAAGAATGAGTGGCAAAGATGTAAATATGGCCAAAAATGAAGAATCCCATGGGGATGATTGTGGCATTTAGATTTAATTCAAAGACCAAATTTGAGATGGTGAGGTTCGGTCATGTTGTATGGCCGAACCCCACTAAGGTGGATTTTATGGATCTTGGTTATTGAGCAAGATTAAATATGGGTTAAGTCTAGTGGAAAAATTGTAAATACAAGTAATAATGTAAATATGGATGAAGAAGGATTAAAGGACTTGAAAGAGGGTCAAACCAAAGTGGTATGGTTCGGCCATGCTGTATGGTCGAACCCTACCAAGGTATATTATTTAATATAAGGTGTTTATGTAAGTTATGTGGATGGTATTAATCAAATGAAAAGGAAGATCAAATCCAAAGTGGGTGAGGTTCGGCCATGGGGTCTGGTCGAACCCCACAAGATGATTTTTGGGATTTAAACTTAATTAGAAATCACAAGGGCATGTGATTGACTTGCTATTATATAAATAAGGTATCGGGACTCTTTGAACGGTGCACGAGCCGTGAACGGGTGACGGTCTAAGAAGAACGGACTGTTAAGTGAACTTTCTGTAGGTTTCCTACCTCTTTGTGACCACATATTTTATTGTTGTTTTATCTTGAGTTATATGAGATATTTGTTAAGGTATTATGTTTCAAATGAGATTTGAATGTTAAGATTTATTTACAAATGGCATGTATCATGTATTAATTGACATCTCATGCATGGCATGGGGTGATGGATATGGAAACCGGAGCCCACACTCTGTCGGAATGTCCGTGATGCAACTGTGGGGCCTCCTTAGGTGATGAGAGTCCCACCAGGAGGAATACTTTTATGATGAGAGTTCCATGAAGAGTAAACGAAAGAACACTGTGGAATACATTGACGATGAGTGTCCCGTCAAGTGATGGCTATGTATAATTGTGATGGGTGGGACTCATTACATGGCATACATACATAGCATTGTTTTGGAAGTATTTGATGATCATTTGCATGTTTTTATACTAACCTTGTGGTAACCCTAATCGGAAGACCTACTGGGCGATTGATCTAATGCCATATTTCTATCCTTAGTGGATGACGCAGGAAAGGGAAAGGCAAAGGCTGAGGATCACGAGGAAAGCTAAGCATAGATGCTTGGGTGTTGGAATGAAGTTTATTTATTGACATTTTGAATGCATTATTATGGACATGTAATAATGTAGTTAACTGCTATAGTTTGATTTAAGTTTGAATGAATGTTTAGTTAAAGTAATCAGGACTTGTACTTGCTATCTTAGATTGGAGTAATCTTAGGATTGATTATATTTTTGCAATCAGTGTGTATATTCCGTAAGTTTTATTTAGTTCCATGTGTGGACCGATTTCCATGGGGTAGTCCATGCACACATGGGTGGCCAGTGAAGGGTCGGACTTTGGAAGTCCGGACTTAGCTCGCGTCGTGACGTCTCCCCGCTCTCTTCCACATGTTTATTTATTAAAAAAAATAGACTCTGATTTTTGGAAAGTTGGAAAAGGGCGGGGCGTTACATTTTAATAGGTTTTAACTGTGGTAGATGATGATTTAAGAGATGGACCTAAGTGTATGATTAAATCACCACCCCCCATCCCTCCCCCCCCCCCCCCCATGGAGGTACTTGATGTATGGACCTAATGTTGTAAATGATTTAAAGGGGGGATGAAAATGGGACCCCATGGGTTCGGCCATGTTGTATGGCCAAGCCCCATGAACCATTTTAATGGGTCATTTATGGATCTATGCATGTTTAAATGGATGAATGATCAAACTAAGGAATGGAGGGATTTATGTCATGATTAATGAATCATTTATGGATCTATGTTTATGGATCTTTTATGGACCTAAGTATGTATAAATAAAAGGAGTGATTAGCTATGGAAAGAATAATGGCTAAGATGGAAAAATGGTGAAAATGAAAGGACCATGGGTTCGGCCATGGTGTATGGCCGAACCCCATGGAGAATGTTTTGCGGACTTAGGGTTTTATTAATGTTAAATGATTAACTTATGTGTGTTTGGATTAATGAATCAAAAGATGGCATGATGTTGGACCCACTTGGTTTAAAATGAAAGACTATGGTTGTAAATGGAAAGGACATGGGATGATGTAGGGATGGTTGGAAATCAAAGGGCTACTATGTGATTGTGATATGGATGATGGGTGGGACTCATGGCATATGACACCCATGGCATGGCATTGACTTGCATGGTTTTGATATTATTTATAACTATGTGTTTTTGTTATACTAATCCATGTGTTGACCCTACTCGGAGTACCTACTGGGCGCGTTGTCTAACGCCCTACTTCCACCTTAGATGGTGACACAGGAAATGGACGAAGCGAAGGACGTGATCGGAGCCAAGCTTAGGAGCTTGGAGGAGCTAGATTGATTTATTTAAGTTTTATTTATGGAAATGTAATTTGAGTAATTAGCTCGTTGGGACTGCAATAACTTAGACTATTTTCTATGGTTTGGACTTTTATTTTGGACATTTTAACTTATGGTAATTATCGTTCAGTGATGTATTTCCTTGCTATTTAATAATTGGTAGGATAGAACTCTATTATAATTCCGTATAAAGTTTATTTCTGCAAGCTTAACCTTATCATGTGTGCACCGTTCTCGTGGACTTGGTCCACACACACGTATGGTTGGCCAGTTAAGGGTCGGGATTTGGAAGCTCGGACTTAGCTCGCGTCATGACGTCCCGCTCTCTCTCACTCTTTATTTCAAAAAAAAAAAAAAAGACTCTATTTTCGGCATAGTGAAAGAGGGTGGGTCGTTATAGTTGGTATCAGAGCGAAACCGAAAAAATGAATCTTTCGAAGTAAGATTAAGACGGTATCATGTCTCACTGACAGATAAGAATCCCAACTGACCGATTCTTTGGAGTCCGCTGCACAGGGGCCGGATTAATTTACTTCGTTAGACTTAGACTAAAGCATTCAATCTGAGAGCAACATTTGACGAAAAGGAATAATAGCAAGGGAAGGACAGTAACTATAAATTGGATTTATCAAATGTAGCAAGATAGGGCATACTTCCCCGAAAATGAGAAACAACATTTGATACATAGGAAAATTTCCCCGAAAATGAGAAACATCTGGATTTTTCCCCAAATTGAGAAACAGTGATGGATTTATCAAACATAGAAAAATAAGTGACATTTCCCCAATTTACCCAAATTGAAAAATAACACTTGATACTTAGGAAGTTTTCCCCAAAAATAAGTTGCTTATTTGGTAATTTTTCCCCCAAAAAAATACGTAAACACGGAACTTTACGAAGAAACTAAGTCAATGATGTTTTCAATCACTTAGGAAAATTCCTCTGAGGAGAAGAACCCGATAAAACCCACATGTAGAGGAAGAGGTGCAGCAACCACCCTAGGAAGTGGTGTAGCAACCTCAACAAGAGAAGGGGCAAAATAGCATGAACATTCCCGTAGTGCCTCCCGAGCTACAGAATTTAGTGCAATCGGTGGTCACTACTGTTTTTCAGCAACACATGAACGGAAACAGAAATGCGACCACCAGCGAGACCAATGACCGGATGATGGTCAAAGATTTCCAGCAGCAGCGCCCCCCTTACTTCAAAGGGAAAGAAGGGCCTGTCGGAGCAGAAAACTGGTTGAGGAAAATTACTCAGATCTTAACCCTCCTAAAGATCTCGAGTCATGAAGACAAGATATTGTTGGCTACCTCACAACTGATTGACGATGCTGCCAAATGGTGGGAGGTGACAGAGCGACAGCGGGCGCTCATTCCGGAAGGAGAGAGGACTACGATGACGTGGGAGCAGTTCTCAGCTATGTTTTTGGACCACTACTTTCTAGAGGAGGAGAAGGAGCGCCACACCCAAGCATTCATATCTTTGGTGCAAGGCACCATGACTGTGGCGGAGTACCACCAGGAGTTCTTCCGCCTATCTTGTTATGCCTCATATATGGTGGACACGGAGTACCGAAGGGCTCGCAAGTTTGAGCGGGACCTTCGATCGAGCATCATGTAACGTCCGCCCCTTTTCACCAGAAAATCAGAGTCTATTTTTTTTTTTTTGAAATAAAGAGTGACAAAAGGCGCGGACGTCACGACGCGAGTTAAGTTCGAGCTTCTAAAGCCCGACCCTTAACTGGCCAACCCTATGTGTGCGTGGAATGAAGTCCATGAGAACGGTTCACACGTAGATGTAAGCTTGCGGAATATTAAACTAAGTGCGAAATTATAATAGAGACTATCCTACCAATTTTCAATTAGCAGGGAAGAAAAATCTATTTAATTACTAAAATACCACTAAATCGTACTGTCCAAAATAAAATCCAAAAGATAGCAAGTAATTTAAGTTATTACATTCCAACGAGCTAAGTTACTCAAAATTACATTTCCAAAATAAAACTTAAATAAACTAAACAGCTCGCTTCCCCAAGCTCCTAAGCTTGGCTCCCGTCTCGTCCTCCGTTTCTGCCATCTCCTGCGTCATCAGCTAGGGTAGAAGTAAGGCGTTAGACAACGCGCCCAGTAGGACTCTGAGTAGGGCTAAAACATGGATTAGTGGTAACAAAACATATAGATAATATCATATCCAAAACCATGCAATTTGGTGCAATGTCATGCAATGGGTGTCCTATGTCATGAATCCCACCCATCATCCATACCATCATGCTGCCATAACCCCCTTGATGGAAAAACCTCGTCAAGATATAAACAATCACAAATCATCCCCCTTGACGGCAAAACCTCGTCAAGGTGTCCCCATGCTTGCTTCTCGGTCGCCCCGACGGAGCATGGACTCCGGTTATATCTCATAATATCCCTCTTGATGGATGAAACACATCAAGATATCCCCATGCTTGCTTCTCGGTCGCCCCGACGGAGCATGGAATCCGGTTATATCTCATAATATCCCTCTTGATGGATGAAACACATCAAGATATCCCCATGCTTGCTTCTCGGTCGCCCCGATGGAGCATGGACTCCGGTTTCATTTCATCCTTCCCATACCATATCCCTCCCATGTCATGCATGAAATGTAGATGCCATATGCGATGTAATATATATGATCATAGTCATAAAACCCATCTTAAAACCATTACATGATTACCAAAATAGATAAAAGGAAAACCATCACATAATACTTAATCCATGACCAAAATAAATCAAAGGAAAAACTATCACATAATACTTAATCCATGGCTTACAAAAAGGTAGGAATCCTACCGAATACCGATTAGCGTCTCTTTACGTTTTCCGTCCACAGATCCGATCGCCGATCGCGCACCGCTTGCGATGTCCGGTACCTTATTACGTATTAATAGTCAGTCCCTGTTTTTAACCATTGATTATCTTAATTACATGAGTCAAAAAATTAGTCACCCTAGGTTTTATTAATCACACATAAGGTTATTACTTAGAGCTCCTAGGTCCATGATCATCTACATGGTCGAACCCATGGTTCTTCATTTTGGCCATTATTTACGGCTTTCCCACTCTTCCTCCATAGTTAAGTTCTCATTTCATTCCTCCATTCTTAGGCCCATGATTGATCCATAGACTTGGATCCATTAATGTTCCATCAACCATGATATGTACATTAACAAATCAGTCCTTAACTTAGCCTAATTTTCCATTCATCTAACCACATACATAATCCCATTTTTACTTGGGTCCATATACATTATTTAGCTCCACCACAAGTCCTTTCTTGAGGTGGTTTCCATCATGCATTCAAATCATATAGATACTAATTTCTTACCCCTCTGGATTATTCAACACATATACATAGATTCCTAAAAATAGTGGTACATCTAAGCTTACTTAGGTTATGTCAAATAATGCCCATTCACCACTAAAAATATTCACAAGTATTACAAATTTCACCAACTACCAACTTCCACCCTACATGCCCACGTTATGAATGGCTACAACATCACACGGGTTAATATGCCTTCATCATCAAGTCATGTAGAATTGAAATCACACACAATCATCGAATAACATAACTCATGTGTAACAAGATCTTTCATCTCCATTCTCATCAAACAATAACATGAGATAACATAAGAAATAACACATTAATATAATCTAGCGATTCAACATAATTATGATTAGGTTACCCTACCCCATTTACAAAATACACCTAGAGATTTAGAAATAACAATCCTACTCACCCAAAGCAAGTCATCCAAACACATTCGAAGACCATCCATGACTATCCACAAATTCCTAAACTTTGGAATTATTCATCAGCCCCACCTAGGTTTCCAACCAAACGCATTGGCATATCACGGCCTCTTCATGCATACTACATATTCACAACTCACAGCACTTTATCAACTCATCATCATATACATAGTCTATAACACATCCTTGTTCCTCAATGACGATTCATTGCATACAATCAATTATCAAAGCAATGTCATATAAACTCATTGCAATGATTGATAATTCACAATTTAGCAACATCATAGGGAATCATCATGCAAACACTAAATAAAATATTTTCATAAATTCATAAGCATAGTATGGTTTGGTTCATGGTCCATCATTTTCTATGCCTCTTGAGGCCACAAAAAATCATTCACATACCCCATGAATTTCCTCATTTAAACCCTTTAAAAATCACTCACATTTATTCATTTAAAACCCTAAAATCATTAGCCACCCTCATTGTCTTCCATTCTTTAAAACCCTAAAAATCATACATCAATTACCATGGGGTTCGGCCATACTACATGGCCGAACCCTATGGTCCATCAATCCACTCAAAAACCCATACTTCCATGCTTAATCCATTTAATTACATAATATTCTTAATCATTTTTTTTTTCTTAACCCTAATTTACCCATTAGGGTTTTTCCATTTTCATCCTTCCATTGGATGGATTTGAGATCCAAGGCCTATGATCATTTGGCCACCATCAAATCTAACAAGAATGGACCCCAAATCTTAAACCCTAAGAATCCAAATCTCTTGTTTAGGAATTACTTACAATCCGACATCTCCTCCGGTTTTTCTTTCTCCTCTTGATTTCCTTAGCCTCCTCTCTCCTTCTTCTTGATCTTTGGTCGGTCAAGATGTGCTTGACCCAATGAATAACACTAAGGCTTGGATCGGCTAAGGTAGGGTTAGGTTTGAGAGAGGGAGAGGGGGAGATGATGAGAAGGAAGATGGTAGCCCTTGATCTTAGAGTGGTGGACCAAAATTTCACTTCTTTCTTCTCTTCTTCTCTTATTTTCTCCTTAGCTTTCTTCTTCCTTCTCTTCTTAGTGTGGGACGGCCATAAGAGAGTGGGAGAGATGGAGAGAGTGAAAAATGAGGATGGGATAAGATGAAAACCCATCTTATCCCAAGGTTACTTAATTTATACTCAACCATAAATTCTCCCCACCAACCACATAGATTTTTATCATGCTTTATGACCCAACCACCACTAGCCAACGTTTTTGATGCCTTGCAATGGGTGGTTTTGGTCTTCCATATGACCATTTGACCATCTTCTTAACTTAGCTTAATTAACTAATTAATTGGGTCATTTGGTTAATTAATTCCCATTCCACTTAATTCCATTTGCTTAAATTCCCTTTATGCATACACCCATGGTTGACCAATTCAACCATGGTGGCCGGCCCCACCAATTCTTGGTCCACACGCCACCTCACTTGATGAGGTGGAGGTGGGTCCCAATCGGCCATGTCATCTTGGTCATTCCATCACCAACTTAGGTGATTCAAATTTCATTAAGTCCATTCCAACTAGTTGGATTACCATTGGGCCCATGGCCCAATTACATTCACCTCCTATCCATTTACCTTAGAGCTTACATCATCTTGATCCATTGGGTCCCAAATGAGTATTGGGTCCAATTTGACCATACTTGGCCCAATTGACCATCATTGACCCTTTAAATGAATTTAAATCCAATCCATGGTCCATTGGGCCATACTTGGGCCTTTGTCCATATTTTGATCCATTTACCATCTATTCCATTAAATTTCCAATTTCCACCATTTAAAATAAATAATAACCACATATATACCGATTTACAAATTTCGGGCCATTGCACATCAGGGCCAAGGTGACCATCTTCAGGGTACCTACACTGGCAGAGGTGGTCAGTAGAACCACTATAGCAGAGCAGGAGATGGCCGAGACAAAGCGGTTTGTGGACAACCGTCGAGGCCAAAGTGGCGGAAGTATATTTCGTCCCAACAAGAGGTTCCGACCTAACCTTGCGAGACCCTCACCTTCCACTCGGTCAGCAAGGGGCTTTCGTCCCAATCAGCCCTCCCCATCAGCATCAGGCTCTTCGGTCCCCCGAGGTGTGAACACCTGTTACCAGTGTGGCCAACAGGGACATTTCAAGAGGGAATGTCCACAGAACAGCAGACCCTCTCACCCAAGGGGTTCCTTTCGCCCTCCAGCCAGATCAGCTCATTCACGAGGAACTAAGGCGTACAACCAGGCGGAACGGTCGCCTAACCCTACAGGATCTGGACGGCTGTATACCTTAGCTCCTCTAGCAGTGGTGGATCACTCCGTGATTCAAGGTATGCCATAGTCGGTAGTTCTTATGCCTTTGCATTATTTGATTCTAGAGCATCCCACTCATTTGTATCTGCTGCATTCATATCTGCTACTAGCACATTAGTACATAAATTGTCATCATCATTTACTATTGTGTCCCTCGTCGGAGACACATCATTGGGACTTATATGCAAAGCACTGAACACTGAACTCGCTGGATTCAGATTTGAGATCAACTATTTGGTGCTCGATATGACTGAGTACGACATCATCTTTGGCATGGACTGGTTGGCTAGCTTTCAGGCCAACATTGATTGCCATTTCCGCAAGGTGATATTTTGGTCACCCGAGGGAAAACGTTGTGTGGTACATGCTGACAGCCAGAGCATCCCTATGATTAGAAAGCTGCATGAAGAACTGAACCACTTGGTATTGAACAATATCAGATTAGATAAGGCACCGGTGGCTTAGCTTTCGGCGGTAGTGACAGACTACGCAGAGGTATTTCCGACAGAGCTCCCTGGCTTGCCACCCAAGAGGGAGATTGATTTTGAAATCAAGTTGTATCTGGTACTACTCCAGTGTCATTACCACACTACCGGATGGCACCAGCTGAGATGTCTGAGTTGAAGAAGCAGATTGATGAACTGCTCAGACTAAGATTCATCCGGAACAACACATCATCATGGGGAGCCCCGGTATTATTTGTGAAGAAGAAGGACGATACCCTTCGGATGTATGTGGATTGGAGAAAATTGAACCCAGTGACGGTCAGGAACTAGTACCCTCTACCCAGGATCGATGATTTATTTGATCAACTTAGAGGTTCCACTCACTTCTTTAAGATTGATTTGATGTCCGGCTACCATCAAATCCGAGTTAGGGAGGAGGACATATGGAAGACAACTTTTAGGACACAGTATGGTCTATATGAGTATGTGGTCATGCCATTTGGAATTACTAATGCACCGGCTGTGTTCATGGATCTGATGAATAGGTTCTTCCATCCTTACTTGGACCAGTTTGTGATTGTATTTATTGACGACATCCTGGTCTATTCCAAAACTCAGGAGGAACATGCTGAGCACCTGCGGATAGTCCTGGACACCCTGAGGAAAAACCAATTGTATGCTAAAGCCAGCAAATGTGAATTCTGCCTATCTGAGGTCAACTTCTTGGGGCATATTATATCAGCAGAAGGTATAGCCGTGGACCCGACTAAGGTGGCGGTAGTGAGAGAATGGAAAGCACCGACGAATGTGACCAAGATCCGCAGCTTTCTAGGATTGGCAGGTTATTATAGGAAATTCACCATGGACTTCTCCAAGATTACATCTCCACATACCCGACTCACTCAGAAAGGAGTCAAATTTGAGTGGTCAAATGTGTGCAACCGAAGATTTGAGGAGTTGAATGAGAGGCTTACAACCACTCCTATTCTGATTTTGCCAGAAAGGGGCAAGGGCTATGAGTACATTGCGATGCTTCAGGAGAGGGACTTGGGTGTGCTCTCAGTCAAAGTCATTGTGTGGTGGCTTATGGTTCAAGATAGTTGAAAATTCATGAATGCCTCTATCCCACGCATGATCTGGAACTAGCCGCAGTGGTCTTCGCTCTCAAGAGCTGGAGACACTATCTTTATGGTGAGAAGTTTGAGGTGTTTTCAAATCACAAAAGTCTGAAATATTTGTTTGATCATTAAGAACTCAACATGAGGCAGCGCAGGTGGATGGAATATCTACAAGACTATGATTTTGTACTTCGATATCATCCTGGCAAGGCGAACAAAATGGCGGATGCCCTCAGCCGCATGTCACATGCGACAACGACTAGTTTGATCAGGAAGGAGTGGAAGATGCTGAATACCATCCGAGAATTCAACTTTTATATCAAAAACCATGGGAGTATATATAATCTAATCATATGGTCCAACATGGTCTCCAAGATTGAACAGGAGTTACGGACAGATCCAGAGGTGGAGGAGATATGGGCTAAGACGTCTACTAGTGAGGTTATACCGGAATGGGAATTAAGACCGGGACAGGGTCTTGTATTCCGAGGTAGGACATATGTGCCTAAGAGCTGTAGAAGAGAGTTGTTGATCGAGGCACACCAAACCAAACTCTCTATCCATCCGGGCAGCACTAAGATGTATCATGATCTGAAGAGGCACTATTGGTGGCATGGACTCAAGAGAGATGTGGCAGAGTTTGTTGCTCACTGCCTAACCTGTCAGCAGGTTAAGACGGAACATCGGAAGCCACCAGGCTTACTCAAACCCTTACTTGTACCGAAATGGAAATGGGAACACATCTCCATGGATTTTGTGACAGGGTTGCCAAGGTCATCAAAGGTCAATGATGCAATATGGGTCGTGGTAGATTGATTGACCAAGTTTGCGCACTTCCTTCCCATCAAGATGACAGATTCATCTGAGACCTTGGGTCGACGGTATATTAGGGATATCATAAGGCTACACGATATTCCCCGGACTATTGTGTCCGACAGAGATGGTGGTTTCACCGACAGAGTGTGGCAGAGCATGCAGTCGGGTATGGGGACAGATCTATTGACTAGCACAGCTTTCTGTCCACAGACTGATGGACAGTCGGAGAGGACGATACAGACAGTGGAGGATATGCTGAGAGCATGTATGCTAGACTTCAAGGGTGGATGGGAGGATCACTGGTCACTAGTGGAGTTCTCTTACAACAACAGTTACCAGGCAATCCTCCAGATGGCTCCACTCGAGGCTTTGTATGGTAGGCCAAGTACGTCACTAGTGTGCTGGACAGAGGTCGATGAGCCTGCACTTATTGGACCCGAGCTAGTTACTGAGACTACGACGCAGATTAAGTTCATACGACAACACCTACTTACTGCGCAGAGTCGTCAGAAGAGCTACGCTGACAAGAGGAGAAGGTTCCTTGAGTTTGAGGTGGGAGACTTAGTGTTCTTAAAAGTCTCGCCACGGTAGGGACACATGCGATTCGGGAAGAAAGGGAAACTGTCGCCTAGGTTTGTGGGGCCGTTCCCAATCCTGAAAGGGGTGGGGGAGGTGGCTTATCAGTTGGCACTTCCTTCATAGTTATCATTTTTGCACGATGTGTTCCATGTGTCCATGTTGAGGAAATACAACCCTGATCCTTCACACTTGTTGAACATGCAAGATGTGGATGTGCAAAGCGACGTAACATATGTGTAGAAGCCGATCAGAGTGATCGGGAAAGAACAAAGAATACTACGGAACTGCGCCACTCAGTTCGTCAGGGTGGTATGGGATCGACATGGTAATGAGGAAGCCACCTGGGAACTTGAATTGGAACTGAGAACAGCTCATCCTGAGCTTTTTGTATAAGTCATTTGAAACCCTACTTCGCTCAATTTTCGAGAAGAAAATTTCGAAAAAGAGTAATATTGTAATAGCCCGGATTTTTAATGCAATAAATATATTGGCTATTATTTGATTTAATTGTGAAAAATTAAGAATTATAGATGGAGTGGATGTTAGATAGATCAAAGTTGGGGCAATGGCCCAAGTATGGTCCAATGGACCGTGGATAGGATCAATTCCATTTAATTGGGTCAATAATGGTTAATTGGGTCAAATGCCCAATTGGGACCCAATGGGTCAAGATGATTGAGCATTAGGGTAAATGAGTAAGGAATGGATTTAATTGGGTCATGGACCCAATTTAGATCAAAGATATGGGGTCCACCTCATCAAGTGAGGTGGCAAGTGTAGGAGTGGAAATCCAAGTGGCATAGCCAAGTGGGACCCAACTCCACCTCATCAAGTGAGGTGGCGTGTGGGCTAAGGCCCAAGTGGGGCTGGCCAACATGGTTGACTTGGTCAACCATGGATGAGTCAAAGATAAATTAAAGAAGATTAAATGTAGTGAGTGGAATTAAATTATTTAATTGTAATAACCTAAGTTAGATATAAATTCAAATGATTGAGTTGGGAAATGAGTTGCATTTAAATGGAGTGAGTCAAATGAGGAGTGAGTCACATAAAAGATCAAAAGATGGAGTGAGCTAAGAGGGTGGTTTCATCTCATGGAAACCACTCCACCAAAACAGTTGGGATGAGGGTGGTGTGTGCCATGTGGAGGGCATGCACCCCCTTGGCTAGACAAAGAGCTTAAGTGGAGGAGATGCAAGGACCATGATTGGGCAAAGGAGAGGTGGTGGTTCGACATCATGCAAACCACCAAACCACCAAGAGGAAAACACCAAGCCCAAAACCGTTGGAAGGGTGGTGTGTGCTATGTGGAGGCATGCAAGATCATGGATTGGTCAAGGAGAGGTGGTGGTTCCATCTCATGCAAACCACCAAACCACTAAGAGGAAACCACAAGCCAAAACCGTTGGATAAGAGTGGTATGTGCCATGTGGAGGGTATGCACTCCCTTGTTTGGTCAAAGGGCTCATGAGGAAGACTCCACATTGATGAGGGTGGAGTCTAACCCAAGGAACCCCAAGACAAGATGGAAAGAAGGCTTTTGATCTCATTCATTTCATCTCACTCTCTCCCTCTCTCTCTTGGCCGATCCCCCTTTCAAGACAAGAAACACTATTTTCAATCTCAAGCTTCTCTCCCTCTCACTCAAGGCCGACCCTCCCTTTAAGACAAAGGAGAAAGGACTTAGAGTCTTCCATCTCAAGCTCCTTTCCTTCTCACAAGAACCCTAGGGCTGACCCTCTCACAATGACAAAGGAAGAAGACTTAGATTCTCTCCTTCTCAAGCTCGCTCTTGGCCGAAGATCAAGGAGGAAGAAAGAAGAAAGACTAAGGAAGGAAAAGAGTGGAAAAACAAGTCAGAACGAAAGAAACCGGAGGAGTCGCGGAATCGGTAAGTACTTGATAAGATTTTGTTAAGTAAGAAAAGAGGTTAAAAGAACATCCCATTTTTGGATTAGAGAGTTGGCTAAAATATTATGGGCCATGGATTTAAAATCCATCCAAGAAATGAGATGGAAAAGATGGACAAAATCCTAATGAGTAAGATGGATTACTAAGGACACTATGTATATATGGTTTATGTCAACATGCATGGCTAAACATGAAGAATGGTCAAGGATCATGGTTCGGCCCTTGCATGGCCGAACCCTAATTGTTATGTATATATGGATAAGGACCTCTTGCATGTCCAAGATAAGGAATATGATCAAGGATCATGGTTTGGCCCTTGCATGGCCAAACCCTAGATTTTATGCTGGACCATTAAGGACAAAGGAAGGGTTGGATGAGGTTCGGCCATGATGTATGGCCGAACCCCATCAAGAGATATAATCATAGGTATGTGATTTTTAAGGGTAAGTGATGAACCATAGGATTCGGCCATGTTGTATGGCCGAACCCCATGGAAGTATGTTGGTGATCTTAAAGGGTTTTAAAGGGGGGAAATAATGGAGGAATGTTACTGATTTTAAATGGTCTCAAAAGTTGTAAATGGTGAATAAACATGGATCATGGGTTCAGCCATGTTGTATGGCTGAACCCCATGGAGAGATATTGATGGACTTAGATGTATTTGCACCATGAAAATGATGGGGGAACCGAGTTAGCTGCAGAAACTACAACGCAGATTCAGTTGATACTGCAGCACCTACTTGCTGTACAAAGTCGTCAGAGGAGCTACGCTGACAAGAGGAGGAGGTTCCTTTAGTTTGAGGTGGAGACTTATTGTTCTTGAAAGTTTCACCATGAAAATGAGACATGAGATTTGGAAAGAAGGGGAAACTGTCGCCTAGATTTGTGGGGCCGTTTCCATTCCTGAAGAGGGTGGGGGAGGTAGCTTACCAATTGGCATTTCCTCCACAGTTGTCATCTTTGCACGATGTATTCCATATATCTATGTTGAGGAAGTACAATCCTTGATCCCTCGCACGTACTGAATGTACAAGACATGGACGTGCAAAGTGACATGACATACGTCGAAAAGCCTGTCAGAGTGGTGGAGACAGAACAAAGGGTGTTATGGAACCGAGCGATTTAGTTCATCAAGGTGGTATGGGATCGACATGGTAATGAGAAAGCCACTTGGGAACTTGATTCAGAAATGAGAACAGCTCACCCTGAGCTATTTATGTAATCTGTTTGAAACCCTATTTCGTTTGATTTTCGGGACGAAAATTTTCAAAAGAGGGTTGTATTGTAACATCCCGGATTTTCAATTCATGATTATATATGAAAATTGTCCATTTAATATGTGAATTAATGGAGATAGACCTTAGATGGGTAAGGTGTTGGGTCAATTGCCCAATTAAGACCCAATGGACTATGGATAAGTTTGAATTGAAATAAATGGGTAAGAATTATTTAATTGGGTCAAGCTTGTCAATTGGGTCAAATGCCCAATTGGGACCTAATGGGTCATGGTTGACTTAGTTGACCACCAAATGAATTCAAGCTCAATTAAAGTGTGGTTGAATTAAATTGGAAATGGAATCAAGGCATTGAGTTGATTTTTAAGTGAGTTAAATGGAGTTGAATTAAAGAGATGACTTGAATGGGAAGTTAATGGGACTTTCATTTTAAGTGAATGGAGTGGGAAGATGGAGAGTTGCATCTCATAAAACCAAACCCAAAGGGTACACACGTTGGGGAGGTGGGAGTTTCATCTCTTGGGATGAAACTCCAAAAGGAACATTAATGAGAACGTGAAAGGTTTTTGTTGCTACACAAAGTTTATCCATGAGTACACATTGGAGACATGGAGGGTTTCCATCTCATGATGGAAACCCAAGGGACATACGATTGGGAGTTTCATCTCATGGGATGAAACCCCCAAAGTAAATATTAATGAGGGAGGTGAAGGGTCATAGTTGTTACAAAGGAGCATCACCCAAAGGATACCACCCTTGTCCGAATTTCATTGAACAAGACAAGGAAGGACTTGGAGTTTCATTTCACTCTCCCCCTCTCTCTCTTGGCCGATCCCCCTCTCCAGACAAGAAACACTTAGAATATTTTTCTATCTCAAGCTTGGCTAACCACTCTCATTAAACAAAGGAGAGAACACCTAGAGTTTTTATCTTAAATCTCCTCTCTCTCTCCCTCTCTCAAACCTACACTTCTTGGCCGAACCACTCCTAGAGATTTTATCTTATCAAGATCACTCTCGGCCAAGGATCAAGAAGGAAGGAAGAAGAGGCTAAGGAAGGAAAAGAGCGGAGGAGTAAGTCGGAACGAAGGAAACCGGAGGAGTCACAGAATCGGTATGTTCTTGATGAGATTTTAATAAGTAAGAAAAGAACGGTCAAGGATCATGGTTCGGCCTTTCCATAGCCGAACCCTAATTATTGTGTATATATGGAAAAGATCTCATGCATGCCTAAGATAAGGTATTATGATCAAAGATCATGGGTTGGCCTTGCATGGCCAAACCCTAAAGTTGATATGCATTGACCATTAAGGACAAAAGAAGGGTTAGATGAGGTTCGGCCATAATGTATGGCTGAACCCCATCAAAGGATCAATTATGGACGTATGTTTTATTTTAAAGAAAATAGAAAACCATAGGGTTCGGCCATGTTGTATGGCCGAACCCCATGGAAGGGTGTTAATGATGTTAAGAGGTTCTAAATGGAAGGGTGTTAGTGATTTAAAAAGGTTTTAAAGGAGAGAAATAATGGAGGAAGGTTATTGATTTTTAAATGGTCTCAAATGTTGAAATTAGGGAAGAATCATGGACCACGGGTTCGGCCATGGTGTAATGCCGAACCCCATGGGAAGATATTGATGGACTTAGATGTTTTGGACCATGAAAATGATGGGAGAATGTTGGTAATTTTAATAGGTTTTAAATATAGTTAATGATGATCTAAAAGGATAAATCTAAGTGTATGATTAAACCCCCATAAAGGGACTTTGTTATGGACCTAAGATTATAAAGGATTTAAAGGAGAAGATGGAAAATGAGACATCATGGTTTGGCCATGGTGTATGGCTGAACCCCATGAACCATTTTAATGGGTCATTTTGTATTATGTCATGATTTGATGAATTTTTTACGGATCTATGTTTATGGATCAGTTATGGACCTAAGTATGGGTAAGTAAATTAGGTGATTGCCTATGGAAGCAATTAATGGCCAAATGGTAAAATTAAAGGACCATGGGTTCGGCCATGGTGTATGGCCGAACCCCATGGATTATGCTTTTGGATCGAGGTTTGTATAAGTGGCCCAAATGCATGATTGAATCATGGAAATGAAGGACCATGGGTTCGGCCATGGTGTATGGCCGAACCCCATGGAGAAGGTTTTGTGGACTAAGGGTTTCATTGATGTTAAATGTCTAACTCATGTAGGATTGGTTAATGAACCAAAAGAGGGAATGATCTTGGACCCAAAAACCAAGTGAGTGAGGTTCGGCCATGTTGTATGGCCGAACCCCACTAAGGCATGTTTATGGACTTAAGTATAGTTGGAAATTAAATGGAATGTTGGCTTGACTTATTGATATGTAATAAGGTAACGGGACCTCACAAGCGGTGTACGATCTGTAAGCGGTTTCCAGACGAAAACGCATGGACACATTAGTTGGTCTTTGGTAGGATTCCTACCACACTGAAACCATGGGATATGTATGATGATTTTAATTCATATTTTGATGAGTTATTTTGTATCAAATGTTATGTTTCAAATATGGAATTTAAAATGTTGTGATTTGTATTATTATATAGCATGTTCGCATTTGCATCTCATGCATGGCATGGGAGGGATGAAATGTAACCGGAGACCACGCTTCGTCGGGGCGTCAGTAAAGCATTCGTGAGGGGTACCTCGATGTGCATTATCCATCGAGAGGGATGTATGTCTGTAATGTAACAGGAGTCCACGCTCCGTCGGGGAGTCTGTAAGGCATTCGGAGGGGATACCTTGATGAGGAGATTCCATCAAGAGGATAATATGTGTGTGTGATATGGCTGATGGGTGGGACTCATGGCATATGACACCATAGCATGACATGACTTGCATGTTTTTGATATTGTATTATCTATGTGATTTTTGGTATTAACCCATGTGTTAACCCTACTTGGAGTACCTACTGGGCGCGTTGTCTAACGCCCTACTTCTACCTTAGTTGATGACACAGGGAATGGACAGAATGAGGAACGAGATCAGAGCCAAGCTTAGGAGCTTGGATGTTTTAGTTTCGGTTTATTTAAGTTATCCTGGACAATGTAATTTGAGTAACTAGCATTCGAGACTGTAATAACGTAGATATATTTGCTATGGTTTGGAATGTTAATTTTGGATATTTTAACTTAAGATAATTATTATTAAGTGATGGAACTCCTTGCTATCTAAAATGGAATAGAATTATTATTCTGTTATGTTTCCGTATTACGAATTATTCCGCATGTATAACTTATTACGTGTGAACCGTATTCGTGGACTTAGTCCACGCATACGTATGGTTGGCCAGTTAAGGGTCGGACTTTGGAAGCTTGGACTTAGCTCGCGTCATGGCATCCTACTCTCTCACTCTTCTATTAAAAAAAAATAGACTCTGATTTTGTAATAGCCCGAATTTTTAAATCAACATATATATGGCATTTATTTATTTTAATAATGGAAAATTTTGAATTTTGATATTATGGATGTTAAATGGATCAAATTTTGGGGCAAAGGCCCAAGTATGGTCCAATGGACCATGGATTGGATGGAATCCATTTAAAGGGTGAATAATGGTCAAAGTGGGCCCAATAACCATGTGGGACCCAATGGATCAAAATTGATTCAAACTCTAAGGAAAATGGTAGAAAATAATTTAATTGGGCTATGGGCCCAATAGTGATCCAATTGATTGGAATTAAACCCCCCTAAGTTAATGATGAGATGATTAAGCTAGCATAACCAAGTGGGGCCCACCTCCACCTCACCAAGTGAGGTGGCGTGTGGACCAAGGAAAAGGTGGGGCCGACCATCATGGTTGACTTGGTCAACCATGGATAAGTTAAGGGGATTAAGGTGGATTAAAGTAAATTGAGTTGATTAAATTATTTTAAATCATCTAAGTTAAGATTAATGGGGTTTAAGTGACATGGCCGAATGGGGCCCACCTCCACCTCATCGAGTGAGGTGGCGGGTAGGGTAGGTGTTGGTGGGGACCGTCCACCATGGTTGACCTGGTCAACCATGGGTGGATTTCTTAGAAAGAGAATTTAATGTAATTAAATTAATTAGGAAATAATTAACCTAAGTAAGGGTCTAATTTAATTAATTAGGTTGGTCAAATTAGGGTCAAGTAAATGAGTCAAAAAGGGCAAGTCAAAGGGTGGTTTCATCCCATTGAAACCACCCAAAGAAACACAAAAATACCATGGACTTAGGGTGGTGGTTTCATCTCAACCACCACCACTCAAGGTATGAGAGCCCATACCCCTCTCCATGATAGGTAGTCAATGGACTTGATGGGAAGACCAAACCACCCACCTTAAAGACCCAAAACCATTGGCATGGTGGTGGTTTCATCCCAACCACCACCACCAAGGACATGCAAGCCATACTTACCCATGTTGGTTGGTCAAATGGAATGATGGAGGAGTGTAACCCAAGCCACCAAGATGAGATGGGAATGGGTCTAGAGTCCCATCTCATCTCCATCTCTTCATTTCCTCTCCCAAAACTGTCCTCCCTCTCTCTCCCAAGGAAAACACCAAGAAAGAAGAAGAAACTTAGAAGAAAAGAAGGAAAAAACTAGGCTTGGCCAACCACCACCCCAAGACCCAAGCTTGGGATAATTCTCCATCCCCTCCTCCCCTCTCCCTCTCTCAAAATCTAACCTTACCTTAGCCGAACCCTAACCTTGGAGACTCCATCTTGATCAAGCACATAGTGGCCGAACAACAAGGAGAAGAAGAAGAGAAAGGGCTAAGGAAATCACAAGGAGAAAGAAAGGCCGGAGGAGTCGTCGGTGTGGTAAGAAATTCTTAAACAAGAATTTATATTTTTTTAAAGGTTAAGATGTGTTTATGGAATTCATTTCTTAGAATGGATGGTGGCCACAAATGTTATAGGCCTTAGATCTAAGATCCATCCAATGATAAGATGAGAAATGGATGAAAAGGAGAGAGATAGATTAAGAAAAATAATAAATAAAAGGATTAAGAAGGTTATGTAATTAAATGGATTAAGCATGGAAGTATGGGTTTTTGAATGGATTGATGGACCATAGGGTTTGGCCATGTAGTATGGCCGAACTCCATGGTAAATGGTTGATGATTTTAACTAGGGTTTTAAAGTTTAAAACCATGGAGAATGATTATGATTTTAGGATTGTAAATGATTAAATGTTGGAAAAATTTAAAGGGGTTTAAATGAGGAAAAATCATAGAGTGTGTGAATGATTTTGTGGCCTCAAGAGGCATAGGAAAATGGTGAAATCATGAACCATGGGTTCGGCCATGGTGTATGGCCGAACCCTATTGTGATGGAATGAGATATTTAATGGTTATAAGAGTATGGAAATTAATGGAGAATGTTAATGGTAATTAAGTGGATTTTTATTTAGTAGTTTAAACAAGGTTTAAATGGGTGGAAATGAAGTTTTTAAAATAAAAACTATACCATGGCCGAACCCCATGGGGAGACTTTGAGGAAAATTTGGGTCTTGGAACCATGGAATATAAAATGGAATGATGGTTAAATTAAATGGACCAAAGTATATTTCATGATGGTTATAAAAGGGTGATTTAAATGTATGATTTAAATTCATTTATGATAGGACCAAATGAGGTAAAATGGACCCAAGAAAAATGGAAAATAGGCATCATGGGTTCGGCCATGGTGTATGGCCGAACCCATGACCCATTTGTAGGTCATGTTATGGGCTAAAAATTGAATTATGTATGGGATTAGATGATTGGAAATTTAATTAAATTCAGTGGCTGATTTTAAGGATGTTATGTCATGGTCATTAAATCATTAATGGGACTAAGTATGTGGATGAATTATGGACAAAAATGTACATGGATGGAGGAGATATTAAACCATGGAAGTATAGTGGCAAAACCGTAATTATTGGTCACAATGAAGAACCATGGGTTCGGCCATGGTACATGGCAGAACCCCATTAGGTTGGACATGAACTTGGATGCATTAAGATGATATTATGAATGATTAAATGAAGCTTAGGGTTGCTGCCTTTTAGGCTCACAAAATTAGAATGTTTAAATGGGCAAAATTTGGAATCGTGTATGTGTTTAAATCAATGGAAAATGAGGCTAAGTTAAGGGCTGATTTTGATAACCTTGTAACATAATTAGGGATCATTAATGGATCTTAGGTTGTGATCAGTTAGGGACTTAATCATGGATAAAATATGGACTAATTTGGTAAATGTATAATAAGGTATCGAGACGTCGCAAACGGTACGCGATCAGCGATCGGATTATCGAACGAAAACGTAAAGGGATGCTAAGCGGTATTCGGTAGGATTCCTACCTTTTTGTAAGCCATGGATTATGTGTATGTGATGGTTACCGTATTTTATTTCAGTAATTATATGGTTTATTTTATGGATGATATTTTAAATGCTATGGATTATATTTTAATGCTATGGATGATATTTTTAAGGCTATGGATTATATTCCAATGCTATGGATTTTATATTAATGATATGAATTATAAATATACTACATAGCATAATGCACTTACATCTCATGCATGGCATGGGCGGGAAAATAAAGGAACCGGAGTCCATGCTCCGTCGGGGCGACAGAGAAGCAAACATGGGGATAGCCTGATGCGCTATAACCGGAGTCCATGCTCCGTCGGGGCGACTGAGAAGCAAACATGGGGACACCTTGACGAGGCCTTGCCGTCAAGGGGGATATGACATTTTATGATGATATGGATGATGGGTGGGACACATGACATAGGCACCCATGGCATGACATTTATTTTATGGTTTTATTATATTGTTATCGGTATGCTTGTTAGCACTAATCCATGTGCTAGCCCTACTCGGAGTCCTATTGGGCGCGTTGTCTAACGCCCTACTTCTACCCTAACTGATGACATAGGAGACAGAGGAAACGGTGGACGCGACGGGAGCCAAGCGTAGGAGCTTGGGAAAGTGGCTACTTAGTTTATTTAAGTTTTATTTTGGAAATTTGTAATTTAAATAGCTTAGCTTGTCGGTATGTAATAATTTTAGATTTCTGGCTATGGTTTGGATTTCATATTTGGACATTATGATTATGAAGGATCTTAGTAATTTAATGATGTATCTTCCCTTCTATCTAAAAACTGGTAGGTTAGTCTCTATTATAATGTTCCGCATATAATTATATTTCGTAAGCTTATTTCCTACGCGTGAATCGTTCTGGTGGACTTCGTTCCGCGCACGCGTGGGGTTGGCCAGTTAAAGGCCGAGCTTTAGAAGCTCGGACTTAACTTGTGTCGTGACGTCCGCGTCCTTTGTCACTCTTCATTTCAAAAAAAAAAAAAAATAGACTCTGATTTCGGTGAAAAAAGGACGGGCGTTACAGATTTTCGGGGAGTGAAAAAGGGCAAGGTGTTACAGCTACTACCCAATAGTAGCATTTAACAGGGACAACTAGGGGAGTGCTATACACCCATACTCCAGCTCAGGTTTCGGGACTTCTATTGACCCTGGAGCTTTCTTCCCAATGATAATGCCATAATTTTGTAACCCATGGATGCGGCCAATACAATGGTTGTTTCATTCCATATATGTATAATCATTCGAGGACAAAGTACGTCCCTTTGCCTCAATTTCATGCATTCCCCTCCCATGCAACACATGAAGTGCATGTCTATGAATGTAATGAAACTCATTCACTAAATCAAGTAATCTCCTACTTTTCATAATTTAAATACATCATTTAACCATTCTCAAAATCAATGATTCTAAGCAATTTTATAAAATCATAAAATTTAAATCATATATATATCACTATCATACATCAATAATGTAGGAAAACCTAATTGATTATGACGAATTATGGATGGGGATCGATCCTTAAACATCCTCGTACAACGTCGGGGTTTCTCCAAGTTCTTTGATTCATTCCAGGCAATTCAAAATACAACAATTCTAATTAGGATTGAGTATACTCCTCTTAATTTCATTTATCTGGGTTTAAGTCAAGCCCTAATAATAATTTAGTAAAGGTCATTGAGGTCCAAGGAAACCCCACACACTTAAAGTACTTTGATTAAGCTAAATCCCACATTTACTAACTATCCTACAGTACATATCGACTTGGGTCGATATGTCATGTAGGTATACATATCGACTTAGGTCGATACATCGTGTGGGACGATTTCTGTACACATCGTCAAAGGTCGATGTGTACACTAGCTTCGATTTCCCTTCCTTCATCCTCTTCATTTGTTGCCCTAGGAATACACGTTGACTTCTGTCGATGTATATCCCTGGGTTTTGTCCGAAAGTCATTCCTTTCTTTACTCTTTAACTCCGGGTATACATATCAACTACTATCGATACATACATCGGGGCCATGTTCGAAAATCACTAGTTTTGGTTTTCCTCTTCTTCTTGAGTTGCATGCATTTTCCCCATTTCTACTTCCATAAGCCATTTTCTAAGTGTTCTAAACCATTGTCTTAGTTTTAAATAATAGGATTAACCATATAACTCAATGGATCTTGGAGATTTCAAGTGTGGAGAAGATCCTTGAGCTTGGCTCTCAAGTTCTTTCCTCTTCTCGTAGGTTTCTCCTCTTTCTTGTCTCGCTTCCTCTTGTTTCTCGGATTTCCTTCTCCTCCTCATTTCTAGACGAGAGATGTGTGAAAGGGGGAGTGAAGGTGAGAGGGACGTGAAGAAGGATGAGGGCTTGGATTGAGAATGAAGAGAGGAGATTGCCTCTTTTCTCTCTTTTCTTCTTCTCATTCAGTTCTTCCTCTCCCTTTTTCCTCTTTTCTTTCTCTCTTTATTCTCATGTGATTTCTCTTTTCTTGGGTTTGGTTTAACCAAGGTTGGAGAGGGAAATATCTTGCTAGGTGGAGGTGGCGTGTTCGTCTCCCTAATGCATTTAATGCATGAGGAGACAACAACAACGAGGGGGTGGTGCGATTTGACTTAAGAGATCTTTCCACGGTCGACACATCGACACTGTCAATATGCATAATTTCTGGACAATACGATGTATCGACCAGATACGGTATGACTCACATTAAAATGTGAGATTCGGGTTTTTCATCATGCATATCAACGAAAGTCGATATGTAGATTTCTCGAAACATCTACAAAGTCGATATGTGTATTTGTCGAAGTTCCATGTATCGACCGAATACGATATACCTTTTCTAAAAATGCAAGCTTCGGGTGTTTCATCATACATATCGATAAGGTCGATATGTATGTTGCTCGGCACATCTAGTTTTGTCGATATATCCTTCCGGGTCACTTTACACTTCTTATTTTCCTTCTCTGGTCAACACGCCCGACACGTGGAGGGTCCTCATTGGCTCTCCCGTATGGTGGTTGGTGGGTAATGGGACAGCAACATGAGCCAACCTGTTTGTATCGGATTTGAAATACTGGACACGCTCGATATATGTCCTTCGAGCGATATATCGCATGTTGGTACATATCAACTTGGTCGATATGAACCATTGGAAATCTTTGGTTTTCTTCTTACTTGTTTTACACTATGTTTCTTATTTCTTATTTCATATAACTCCCATTCAGTTCTCTACATCGTACAACTTCTGTTCTTTCTTGGATACTCCGATCCACATTCAAACATTATTCCTTACATTCAAGGGGTCACACCACGCTTCACATGTTATTTACACTTCCATAGCATATTCCACATTTTTAACACATGATACATTAACATCATCAAAGATATCACGCCACAACATTTCATTCATTTAGAGGTAATCACTTGTTTAATAAGACTAAAAATCCAGGGTGTTACACGTAGAACAACTGCCGCCCTTTGCCGAGGGGTCGGTTGTTGAGCATTGAAATATTACATTTTTACCCATGATTATTAGGTGAGTTAATCCTCAATTTTGTATATAATTATGCATTTAATGTAGTTTGTCAGTTTTGTAGTCAAAAATAGAAATTTCACGAAATTCAAGTTAAAATAACAAAAGATTGCAAGTTTGGAGCTTTAAAGAAGATTTAGAATTATTATAATTTTTTATGTCACTTTCTAGGATTTTCATGTAAATTAATTAATCTAGATCCAGTTATGAGAGTCTATGATTAATTAATAATTTTTACATTTAAAGTGGCTGAATAATTATTTAATTCTAGAAGTTAAAAGCTGCAATCCAAGTGCCAAAGCCTGAATTTCAAGTCATTAGGCCAAGACTCAATTCAAAAGGGCCAAGTTGTGCTCCACAAAACTTCAAATGAGCCAAGCCACATGCAAGCCCATGCACATTTCACACTTTGGGCCAGGCCAGTGTGTAAGCGTAGTCCAACTACTCTCAAATCCAATTCAAATGGGCATGAGTTGAGGTCTAGTTCCAAATCCAAAGCCCAAGTCCAATGAACTCCGTGGTCCATGTTTAAATTGACATAAGTCCAACCCAACTCCAAAACCAATAACCCAACTTCACATCCACACCATCCAACTTCCATCTTAGAACTTAACCCTCCATCTCAATACCAAATTATGTCAAACCCTAGATCCACCATCAAATCTAACCCATCCATTCATCTATCATTGGATCGAGGTCATCCATCATCATCATGATCATCTTAACCTTAGATTAGTGTTCATCCATGCATCACCTATTAATTTATGCATTCATTTCATGCATTCAGCATCTTAACCATTAGATATTAGGTCATCAAATCTCATTCACTCATTCATCTCTTAGAAAACCTAGAGCCTTCACATGCATCCGTTGCATAAACACATTACCTTAGATTTAAGTCATGCATTTCATCATCCATTTAGATCCACATCTAAACCCTCCATCAACGATCTACCCATTCCTATATTTATTTTACCCAAAATACCTTAGAGCCATTAGATCAAAACCCCATTTAATCTAAGCCCTCCATTCATAAACCCTAAGCAATGAATAACTTAAACCTCAAGATGGCCTCCATGCTCATTTTACACATCATCATCCCCATGATTTTTGCAACCTAAAACCTCTCCATGCATTTAGACTAAAAACCATCTAGATACACTCCTAGGATCTTAACACACCTCATCTTCCCAATCACCACACCTAACACGATTTTTCTCAATTACAATCCAATCCATTCGAAATTCACACCTAGTCAACCCTCCATGTCATCTTCCTATCCATCCATTCATTGATCTCATCTCTTAATCTCATCCATTCATTCATCATCTCATTGCAAACACCCTAAAACTTCATAGCAAATTCAAATTTCAAATTGCCAATCCCAATCCTATTTTCTCTACTAATCTTTTATCTTCCCTCCACCTTGACTTAACCTCCAAGCCAAGCCACTTACACACACACCAAATTCGTGACCTCCATTTAACAACCCTAAAAACCAAGCTTGAATCTCCATCATCCATTCCCAATTAGATCCAATCCAGTCCTTAGATTTCCCAACTTAAAACTTGATTTAATCCAAGCCATCCACCTCTTTCAAAACCTATAAATACCCCATTACCCCAAGGGTAAAAGTTGAAGATGACTTGGAATTCAAGAGGACTAAAGGCTAAAGAAAGAACTAGAAGACAGAGCACCACACGATTTCCAAGTGAGAAATTAATGTTTCCATTTTAATTTTATTTCTTCTATGTAATTTATTCCAAAGCCTTGTACTTTAATTATTCCATTTAATAAAGTAAATCATTCTTTTAGAATCCTGGAACATCCAATTTTTAAAATTCTGTTATGATTATTTTACTTTTAATTTCAAGATCACGACTTTTATTTATTTGATTGAACATGAGCGTAAGCAATAGTTAGGATCTTGACTGTAAATTTTGAATTATGATTACTAAGGTTTGATTAATTAAATTAAAAAGTTATGGATCTTGTTTTATTAGTAAATATAAATTGTATTTTAGATCTTTACGTGAATTTCAGATCTAGTCCTTTGCTTTGTTTACATATCTTGGGTGATGAATGGTCTATTCCAAACAACCAACCTTGACACTACTGCACATTTAATTTCAGTCATTTATTTTCACGCAATTTAATTCTCTGTCTTTTGATTATGTTAAATCTCATGCTTGTTGTGTAATATTTGTTTTAACCTAAATCATGTATGATTTAATCTTTTATTTCTTTAATTTATGATTCATTCTTTAATTCTTTAATTTATTTTTAATCACTCTCTCTCAAAAAATCATTCAATTAAAGTTAGGAGAATGTGTTAAATAATTTTACAACTTCAAATTCTAAACATGATTAAGGTTATAATTTAATTCACCATGCAAGAATATGAAACAACACATTTTATTTGCAGATTTTCCAAGTTAGATACATTACTCATATAAGGATTCAATTTCTTAAAAACAATTATTTTTTAAAGGACATAAATTTAAATTGATATATTTTTATATTTTCCTTTGGGTTTGACCTCGCTCTCACATTGCTATACTATGAATGGTTTGTGCTCTTGCAAGATTTACAAATATAAAACATCAACATCGATCCTGTTAATCTCAATCGGTCGTGATATACCGAGATGTCTTTTTTATCGAGAGCCTTATTTGTTTACAGTCCATAACTCATAAGTTTTGCACCGATGAGTCGTCGACCATGAGGGGTCTGTAATGCCCGCCCCTTTTCACACTAAAATCGTAGTCTATTTTTTTTTTTAAATGAAAGTGACAAAGGGCGCGGACGTCACGACGTGAGTTAAGTCCGAGCTTCTAAAGCCCGACCCTTAACTGGCCGACCCTACGTGTGCGTGGGACTAAGTCCACGAAGAACGGTTCACATGTAGAAGTAAGCTCGTGGAGAATTAAACTAAAATCCGGGTTGTAATAGAATCTATCCTACCAGTTTTAGATAGAAGGGAAGATACATCATTGAATTACTAAAATATCTCATAAATCATAATGTCCAAAATAAAATCCAAACCATAGCAAGAAATCTAAAATTATTACACTCCGACAAGCTAAGCTACTTAATTACAATTTCCAAAATAAAACTTAAATAAACTAAGTATCCACTTTCCCAAGCTCCTAAGCTTGGCAACCGTCGCGTCCGCCGTTTCCGCCATCTCTTGCGTCATCAGCCAGGGTAGAAGTAGGGCATTAGACAACGCGCCCAATAGGACTCCGAGTAGGGCTAGCACATGGATTAGTGATAATAAGCATACCGATAACAATATAATAAAACCCATAAAATGAATGCCATGCCATGGGTACCTATGTCATGTGTCCCACCCATCGTCCATACCATCATACAATGTCATATCCCCCTTGACGGCAAGGCCTCGTCAAGGTATCCCCATGTTTGCTTCTCGGTCGCCCCGACGGAGCATGGACTCCGGTTATAGCATATCAAACTATCCCCATGTCTGTTTCTCGGTCGCCCTGAAGGAGCATGGACTCCGGTTATAGCATATCAAACAATCCCCATGTCTGCTTTTTGGTCGCCCCGACGGAGCATGGACTCCAGTTATGGCATATCAAGCTATCCCCATGTTTGCTTCTCGGTCGCCCCGACGGAGCATGGACTCCGGTTTCATTATTTTCCCGCCCATGCCATGCATGAGATGTAAGTGCATTATGCTATGTAATATATATAATTCATATCCTTAATTCATAATTCATAGCATTAAAATATAATCTATAGCATTAAAATATAATCCATAGCATTAAAACCCATCTTAAAATAAATCATATAAATACCGAAATAAATCAAGGAAACCATCACATACACATAATCCACGGCTTACAAAAAGGTAGAAATCTTATCGAATACCCACTAGCGTTCTTTTTTGCTTTCGCCCGATAAATCCGGTCGCCGATCGCGTACCGTTTGCGATGTCCCGATACCTTATTATACATTTACCAAATTAGTCCATATTTTATCCATGATTAAGTCCCTAACTGATCACAAACTTAGATCCATTAATGATCCCTAACTTAGATCCGTTAATGTCCCATTAACCATGTCATATGATTATTAAAATTAGCCATTTAATTAACCTAATCCTTATTCACTTAGACACATACAAAACCCCGTACTTAGCCCATAATTGATCCATAATCTTGGATCCATTAACGTTCCATCAACCATGATATATTCATTGACAAATTAGTCCTCAACTTACCTAATTTTCCATTCATCTAATCACATACATAATTCAAATTTTAGCCCATAACATGCCCTACAAGTGGGTCAATATTAACCATACTTAAGGTCCATTAATTCCATTTAATTACCATTATCCTTCTCCATTAATTTCCATATTTTCATACCCATTTAAATAAATCATACATCACCATAGGGTTTTCAAATAGAACATTCCTTTTCATAAAACCTCTCCATGGTTTTTCCTCATTTAAAACCCCTTTAAAATAAATCATTAGAATCTTAAAAATCATAAATCATATTCCATGGTTTCCATTCACTAAAAATCCCATTAAAAAGATCATTTAATCACCTACCATGCTTTTCTTCACTAAGATCCCTTTAAAATTACAAACATTTGATCTTTTTAAGCCTCCAATTTAATAACACCTACTCCATATTTTTTCATCCTTTTAAACCCATTTACAACCATCATTACACCACCATAGGTCCTCCCATGAGGGGGTTTACATCATGCACTAAAACTATCATTCTTCACCATAATTGAGTCCATTAACTTAGCCCTATTCCATTCATTCTTCATGGTTCCAAAATACTTGATTCATCATTCATTGGTGATATTTAAGACATAAAAATATTCACCTTAATCCACCACTTTTGAGGCCATTAAAATCATTTACATCTCCCATGATTTTCTCATTTAAAATTCTTACAAAAAAAATCACTACATTTAGTCATTAACACCTTAAAATCAAATTTCATCCTCCATGGCTTCCATTCCTTATAACCTCATTAAAATCATTTGATCATCTACCATGGGGTTCGGCCATACTACATGGCCGAACCCTATGGTCCATCAATCCATTCAAAAACCCATACTTCTATGCTTAAACAAACCTAAATACATAGTATCCTTAATATCCATTTATTTTCCTTAATTTATCTCTCCCATTTTATCCATTCCTCACTTCATCTTTGGATGGATCTTAGATCCAAGGCCCATGATATTTTTGGCCACCATCCAATCCAAGAAAAAATGGATTTCATGATCTCTTTTTAAATCTTTAAAAATGTAACCTCTTGTTTAAAAAATACTCACAATCCGACCACTCCTCCGGCTTTTCTTTCTCCTCTTGATCTCCTTAGCGTTCTCTTCTCTTCTTCTCCTTGATCTTTGGGTTAAGATGCTTGATCAAGATGGAGTCTCCAAGGTTTGGGTTTGGCTAAGGTAGGGTTAGATTTGAGAGAGAGAGAGAGAGATGGGGAGGGAAGGTCTCAAGTTTTGATCTCGAGATGGAGGCTTATACTTACACTTCTCCTCTCTTTTCTTCTCTTCTTTAAGTCTTCTTCTCCTTTCCTCCTTAGTTTTCTTCTTCTTTCTCTTGTTGGATGTAGGGGACGGTTTTGAGAGTGCAAGGGAGGGAGAACGTGTGAAATGGGAGTGGGATTGGAAGATGAGATGAAAACTATCTCATCTTTGGTTTCTACCCTCAATCATTAGGTCCCCCACCTACCATACATGGATTTATGTGCTTAATGGTGGTGGTTGGGATAAAACCACCACTTACGCCAATGGTTTTGTTTTGTGTTTCTTTAGAGTGGTTTGTGTTTGTCTGGGTGGTTTTGACCATTTGACCATGATTAGATTAGCTTAATTAATTTGATCATTAGGTTAAGTTTATTAATTCCCACTTAATTTAATTCCATTAAATTCCCTCTATGAAATCCACCCATGGTTGACCAAGTCAACCATGGTGGCCGGTCCCACCAATTCTTGGCCCACACGCCACCTCACTTGGTGAGGTGGAGGTGGGTCCCATTGGACCATGTCACCTAGGTCAATTCATCACCAACTTAGGTGATTTAAATTTAATTAAATCCATTCCTCTTATTGGATCACCATTGGGCCCATGGCCCAATTAAGTTCACCCTTATCCATTTATCTTAGAGCTTAACTATCTTGACCCATTGGGTCCCAAATGGGTATTTGACCCAATTTGACCATTCCTGACCCAATTATTCATTATTGACCAATTAAATGAATTTCATCCAACCCAGGGTCCATTAGACCATACTTGGGCCTTTGCCCATTTGATCCACTTAACATTTATTCCATTAAAATTCCCAATTTCCATCATTAAAATAAATAATATCCACATATTCATTGATTTAAAAATTCTGAGGTATTACAATACAATCCTCTTTTGAAATTTTCGTCCTGAAAATTCGAGCGAAGTAGAGGTTCAAAACATCTCACACAAAGAGCTCCGGATGAACGGCTCTTATTTCTGATTCAAGTTCCCAGGTGGTTTCTTCATTGCCATGTCGTTCCCATACCACCTTAACCAACTGAATAGCACGGTTACGTAATACCCTTTGTTCGCTCCCGACCACTCTGATCGGCTTCTCCACATACGTCACGTCGCTTTGTACATCGAAGTCTTGCACGCTCAGGACATGTGAAGGATCAGGGTTGTACTTCTCCAACATGGACACATGAAACACATCATGCAAAGAGGATAACTGTGGAGGATGCACTAACTGATAAGCTACCTCCCCCACCCTCTTCAGGATTGGAAACGGTCCCACAAATCTAGGCGACAGCTTCCCCTTCTTGCCGAATCTCATGTGCCCCTTCCGTTGTGAGACTTTCAAAAACACTAAGTCTCCCTCCTCAAACTCGAGGAACCTTCTCCTCTTGTCAGCGTAACTCTTCTGACAGCTCTCTATAGTGAGTAGGTGTTACCGTATCAACTTGATCTGCGCTGTAGTCTCCGCAACCAACTCTGGTCCAATCAGCGCAGGCTCACCGGCCTCTGTCTAGCACACTAGTGATCTACATGGCCTACCATACAAGGCCTCAAATGGAGCCATCTGGAGGCTTGCCTGGTAACTGTTGTTGTAGGAGAACTCCACCAGTGGCAAATGATCCTCCCATCCACCCTTGAAGTCCAGCATACATGTTCTCAGCATATCCTCCAATATCTGTATCGTCCTTTCCGACTGTCCATCAGTCTGTGGGTGGAATGTTGTGCTGGTCAGCACGTCGGTGCCCATAGCCGACTGCATGCTCTGCCATACTCTGTTAGTGAATCGGCCATCTCTGTCGGACACAATGGTCCGGGGTACACCATGTAGTCTGATAATATCTCGGATGTACCGTCGACCCAAGGTCTCAGATGAATCTGTCGTCCTGACAGGAAGGAAATGCGCAGACTTGGTCAACTGGTCCACCACGACCCATATTGCATTGTTGCCTTTGGAAGACCTTGGCAACCCTGTCACAAAATCCATAGAGATGTGCTCCCATTTCCACTCTGGTACTAGTAAGGGTTTGAGCAAACCCGGTGGCTTCTGATGTTCAGCCTTAACCCGCTCACAAGTTAGGCAGTGAGAAACAAACTCGGCCACATCTCTTTTGAGTCCATGCCACCAATAGTGCCTCTTAAGATCATGATACATTTTGGTGCTGCCTGGATGGATAGAGAGCTTGGTTTGGTGTGCTTCAACCAAAAACTCTTTCTGCAACTCTCAGGTACATATGTCCTGCCTCGGAATACGAGACCCTGTCCCGGTCGTAGTTCCCATTCTGGTACAACCTCACCGGTAGACATCTTGGTCCATATCTCCTCTACCTCTGGATTTGTCCGTTGCTTTTGCTCAATCTTGGTGACCATGTTGGACCGTATAATCAGATTATACATACTCCCATGGTTCCTGATGTACAAGTTGAACTCTCGGATGGTGTTCAGCATGTTCCACTCCATTCTGACCATACTGGCCACTGATGCATGTGATAAGCGGCTGAGGGCATCTGCCACTTTGTTCGCCATGCCGGGATGGTATCGGAGTGCAAAGTCATAATCTGCCAGATATTCCATCCATCTGCGTTGTCTCATATTGAGTTCCTTCTGATCGAACAAATATTTCAGACTCTTGTGATCTGAAAACACCTCAAACTTCTCACCATATAGGTAGTGTCTCCAGCTTTTGAGAGCGAAAACCACTGTGGCTAGTCCTAAATCATGTGTGGGATAGTGGCGTTCATGAATTTTCAACTGTCCTGAACCATAAGCCACCACACGATGAGCTTGACTGAGAACACACCCAAGACCCTCGCCCGAAGCATCGTAGTCCACTACATAACCCTTGCCTTTTTTTGGAAAAATCAAGATGGGAGTAGTTGTAAGTCTCTCCTTCAGCTCCTCAAATCTCCGGTTGCACAGATCTAATCACTCAAACTTGACTCCTTTCTGAGTGAGTCGGGCAAGTGGCGATGCAATCTTGGAGAAGTCCATGATGAATTCCCTGTAGTAACCGGCCAATCCCAGAAAACTGCGGATCTCGGTCACATTAGTCGGCGCTTTCCACTCCCTTACTGCCGCTACCTTAGTCGGGTCCACGCTATACCTTCCTCCGATATAACGTGCCCCAAGAAGTTGACCTCGGATAGCCAGAATTCACACTTGCTGACTTTGGCATACAACTAGTTCTTCCTCAAGGTGTCCAGGACTATCCGCAGGTGCTTCGTATGTTCCTCCTGACTCTTGGAGTAGATCAGAATATCATCAATGAATACAATCACAAACTGATCCAAGTAAGGACGGAATATCCTATTCATCAGGTCCATGAACACAGCCGGTGCATTTGTAAGTCCAAATGGCATGACTACATACTCATATAGACCATACCGTGTCCTGAAGTCTGTCTTTTCTATGTCCTCCTCCCTAACCCGGATTTGATGGTACCCGGACATTAGGTCAATATTGGAGAAGTGAGAGGAAACCCTAAGTTGATCAAACAGATCGTCAATCCTAGGTAGGGGATACTTGTTCCTGACAATCAGCTGGTTTAACTTTCTATAATCCACACACATCCGAAGGGTACCGTCCTTCTTTTTCACAAATAATACCGGGGCTCCCCATGCGGATGTGTTGTTCCTAATAAAACCCAGTTTGAACAATTCATCAATCTGCTTCTTCAACTCGGTCATCTCAGCTGGTGCCATCCTGTAATGGGGCAATGATACTGGAGCAGCGCCAGGATATAACTTGATTTCAAAGTCTATCTCCCTCTTGGGTGGCAAACCAGGGAGCTCTTTTGGGAATACCTCAGCATAATCTGCTACTACCGTCGGAAGTTTAGTCATTGGTGCCCTATCTAATCTGAGGCTGTTCAAGACAAGGTGGTTCAATTCTTCTTACAGCCTTCTAGGAATGTCTTGTCTGTCAGCGTGTACTGTATACCGTTTTCCCTCGGGTGACCAAAATATCACCCTACGAAGATGGCAATCAATATGGGCCTAGAATGTAGCCAACCAGTCCATGCCAAATATAACATCATACTCAGCCATATCGATTACCAAATAGTTGAACTCGAATCTGAATCCCGCAAGTTCAGTGTTCAATGCCGTACATATGAGTCCCAAAGATGTGTCTCCGACGGGGGATACAATGGTAAGTGATGTGGACAGGTTTTGTACTAATGTGCCCGTAGCAGATATGAATGCAGCAGATATAAATGAATGTGAAGCTCCAGAATCAAATAATGTAACAGCATAAGAACTACCAACTACGGCCATACCTTGAATCACCGAGCGATCCACCGCTACTGGAGAAGGTATGGTAAAAAGCCATCTAGATCCCGTAGGGTTTGTCGCCCGCCCCGCTTGGTTGGATGCTCTGCCTCCTCGCGACTTAGCTGGTCTAGCTAGAGGGCGGAAGGATCCCCTGAAGTTAGAGGGTCTGCTGATCTGTGGACACTCCCTCTTGAAGTGGCCCTGTTGGCCACACTGATAGCACGTGTTCCCACCCCGTGGAACCTGATTGACTGATGTTGATGAGGAGGGCTGATTGGGGTGAAAACCCCCTGTAGATCCAGTGGAGAGCGAGGGTTTGTTAAAATTTGGGCAGAACCTCTTGTTGGGTTGAAACGCACCCCGCCCACTTTGCCCTCGGCAGTTGTCAGGCCGCGACAACTCATTCAACTCCCGCACTGCTATAGTGGCCCTGCTGACCACCTCAGCCAGTGTGGCTGCCTTGAATATTGTTACCTTGGCCCTGATACTTGGCCGAAGTCCCCGTTCAAACTTACGGGCCCTTCGGTGCTCGGTATCCACCATATAAAAAGCATAGACAGATAGTCTCAGGAACTCCCGGTGGTATTCTGCCACCGTCATATTGCCTTGCACCAATGATAGGAAGGCTTGAGTCTGGTACTCTCTTTCCTCCTCTGGAAAATATTGCTCTAAAAAGGTGGCTGAGAACCCTTCCCATGTCATGGCAATCATTTGCCCTTCCGGCACAAGTGATTGCTGCTTTTCTACAACCTCCCACCAATTGCCGGCATCCTCAATCAATTGAGACGTAGCCAATAAAATCCTGTCAGTATGACTAGAAATCTGGAGTAGATTCAAGATTTGATTGATCTTCTTCAACCAATGTTCTGCTCTGACAGCCCCTTCTTTTCCCCTGAAGTAAGGAGGGAGCTGTTGCTGGAAATCTCTAACCATGCTCCGATTGTTGGAGTCACTGGTGGTCGCATTCCCATTCAAGTGCTGTTGAAGTACAGAGGTGACCACCGCTTGAACCAATTCTTTTAATTCGAAAGGCACAACAGGTATGTTCACACTATTTTGTCCTTCCTCCTGATGGGGTGGCTGTACCCCCTCTTCCTGACGAGGTGGTGGCACCTCTTCCTCTACCCGTGGGTTCTTGCGAATTCTTCTTTTTGGCGGCATTTCCTAAGTCATCGAAAAAAAAGAAACATTGACTTAGTTCCTTCGTAAACTTGGCGTGTTTCATATTTTGGGGAATTTTGCCAAATAAACATACTTAGTTTTGGGAGGATAATTTCCTAAGTATCTAGTACGTGTTCTCATGTTTGGGGGAAAATTACCAAATATGCATACTTTGTTTTGGGGAAAAGTTTCTAAGTATCATGTATTTCTTTTCAATTTGGGGAAAAATTTCCTAAGTATCAAGTATTTTTCTTTCATTTCGCCGGGAGGGGGGGGGGGGGGGGGGGGGGGGGGAGAGAAGTTGCCAAATAAGCATACTTGGTTTAAGGGAAAACTCCCCAAGTATCAAATGTTTCTTTTTAATTTGGGGAAATCGGGGAGATTTTCCTATTTCGCCACGTTTGATAATTCCAACTTAAAGTGATTTTTTTTTCTTCCCTTGCTATCATTCCTTTTTTGTCAAATGTTGTTCTCAGATTGAATGCTTCAGTCTGAGTCAATCGAAATAAATTAACCCGGCCCCCGTGCAGCGGACTCCGAAGAGTCGGTCAGTTGGGATTCTTATCCGTCAGTGAGACGTGAAACCGTCTTAATCATACTTCGAGAGAGTCATTCTTCCGATTTCGCTCTGATACCAACTGTAACGCCCGCCCCTTTTCGCACTAAAATCAGAGTCTATTTTTTTTTTTAAATGAAAGTGACAAAAGGCGCGGACATCACGACGCGAGTTAAGTACGAGCTTCTAAAGCCCGGCCCTTAACTGGCCGACCCTTCGTGTACGTGGGACTAAGTCCACGAAGAACGGTTCACACATAGAAGTAAGCTTGCGGAGAATTAAACTAAAATACGGGTTGTAATAGAATCTATCCTACCAGTTTTAGATAGAAGGGAAGATACATCATTGAATTACTAAAATATCTCATAAATCATAATGCCTAAAATAAATCCAAACCATAGCAGGAAATCTAAAATTATTACATGCCGACAAGCTAAGCTACTTAAATTACAATTTCCAAAATAAAACTTAAATAAACTAAGTAGCCGCTTTCCCAAGCTCCTAAGCTTGGCACCCGTCGCGTCCGCTGTTTCCGCCGTCTCCTGCGTCATCAGCTACTGTAGAAGTAGGGCGTTAGACAACGAGCCCAATAGGACTCCGAGTAGGGCTAGCACATGGATTAGTGATAACAAGCATACCGATAACAATATAATAAAACCCATAAAATGATTGCCATGCCATGGGTGCCTATGTCATGTGTCCCACCCATCATCCATACCATCATACAATGTCATATCCCCCTTCACGGCAAGGCCTCGTCAATGTATCCCCATGTTTGCTTCTCGGTCGCCATGACGGAGCATGGACTCCGGTTATAGCATATCAAACTATCCCCATGTCTATTTCTCGGTCGCCCCGAAGGAGCATGGACTCCGGTTATAGCATATCAAACAATCCCCATGTATGCTTTTCGGTCGTCCCGACGGAGCATGGACTCCGGTTATAGCATATCAAGCTATCCCCATGTTTGCTTCTCGGTCGTCCCGAAGGAGCATGGACTCCGGTTTCATTATTTTCCCGCCCATGCCATGCATGAGATGTAAGTACATTATGCTATGTAATATATATAATTCATATCCTTAATTCATAATTCATAGCATTAAAATATAATCCATAGCATTAAAATATAATCCATAGCATTAAAACTCATCTTAAAATAAATCATATAAATACCGAAATAAATCATGGAAACCATCACATACACATAATCCACGGCTTACAAAAAGGTAGGAATCCTACCGAATACCGACTAGCGTCCTTTTTTGATTTCGGCCGACAAATCCAGTCGCCGATCGCGTACCGTTTACGATGTCCCGATACCTTATTATACATTTACCAAATTAGTCCATATTTTATCCATGATTAAGTCCCTAACTGATCACAAACTTAGATCCATTAATGATCCCTAACTTAGATCCGTTAATGTCCCATTAACCATATCATATGATCATTAAAATTAGCTATTTAATTAACCTAATCCTTATTTACTTAGACACATACAAAACCCCGTACTTAGCCCATAATTGATCCGTAATCTTGGATCCATTAACGTTCCATCAACCATGATATATTCATTGACAAATTAGTCCTCAACTTACCTAATTTTCCATTCATCTAATCACATACATAATTCAAATTTTAGCCCATAACATGCCCTACAAGTGGGTCAATATTAACCATACTTAAGGTCCATTAATTCCATTTAATTACCATTATCCTTCTCCATTAATTTCCATATTTTCATACCCATTTAAATAAATCATACATCACCATAGGGTTTTCAAATAGAACATTCCTTTTCATAAAACCTCTCCATGGTTTTTCCTCATTTAAAACCCCTTTAAAATAAATCATTAGAATCTTAAAAATCATAAATCATATTCCATGGTTTCCATTCACTAAAAATCCCATTAAAAAAAATCATTTAATCACCTACCATGCTTTTCTTCACTAAGATCCCTTTAAAATTACAAACATTTGATCTTTTTAAGCCTCCAATTTAATAACACCTACTCCATATTTTTTCATCCTTTTAAACCCATTTACAACCATCATTACACCACCATAGGTCCTCCCATGAGGGGGTTTACATCATGCACTAAAACTATCATTCTTCACCATAATTGAGTCCATTAACTTAGCCCTATTCCATTCATTCTTCATGGTTCCAAAATACTTGATTCATCATTCATTGGTGATATTTAAGACATAAAAATATTAACCTTCATCCACCACTTTTGAGGCCATTAAAATCATTTACATCTCCCATGATTTTCTCATTTAAAATTCTTACAAAAAAAATCACTACATTTAGTCATTAACACCTTAAAATCAAATTTCATCCTCCATGGCTTCCATTCCTTATAACCTCATTAAAATCATTTGATCATCTACCATGGGGTTCGGCCATACTACATGGCCGAACCCTATGGTCCATCAATCCATTCAAAAACCCATACTTCTATGCTTAAACAAACCTAAATACATAGTGTCCTTAATATCCATTTATTTTCCTTAATTTATCTCTCCCATTTTATCCATTCCTCACTTCATCTTTGGATGGATCTTAGATCCAAGGCCCATGATATTTTTGGCCACCATCCAATCCAAGAAAAAATGGATTTCATGATCTCTTTTAAAATCTTTAAAAATGTAACCTCTTGTTTAAAAAATACTAACAATCCGACGACTCCTCCGGCTTTTCTCTCTCCTCTTGATCTCCTTAGCCTTCTCTTCTCTTCTTCTCCTTGATCTTTGGGTTAAGATGCTTGATCAAGATGGAGTCTCCAAGGTTTGGGTTTGGCTAAGGTAGGGTTAGATTTGAGAGAGAGAGAGAGAGAGATGGGGAGGGAAGGTCCCAAGTTTTGATCTCGAGATGGAGGCTTATACTTACACTTCTCCTCTCTTTTCTTCTCTTCTTTAAGTCTTCTTCTCCTTTCCTCCTTAGTTTTCTTCTTCTTTCTCTTGTTGGATGTAGGGGACGGTTTTGAGAGTACAAGGGAGGGAGAACGTGTGAAATGGGAGTGGGATTGGAAGATGAGATGAAAACTATCTCATCTTTGGTTTCTACCCACAATCATTAGGTCCCCCACCTACCATACATGGATTTATGTGCTTAATGGTGGTGGTTGGGATAAAACCACCACTTAAGCCAATGGTTTTGTTTTGTGTTTCTTTAGAGTGGTTTGTATTTGTTTGGGTGGTTTTGACCATTTGACCATGATTAGATTAGCTTAATTAATTTGATCATTAGGTTAAGTTTATTAATTCCCACTTAATTTAATTCCATTAAATTCCCTCTATGAAATCCACCCATGGTTGACCAAGTCAACCATGGTGGCCGGCCCCACCAATTCTTGGCCCACACGCCACCTCACTTGGTGAGGTGGAGGTGGGTCCCATTGGACCATGTCACCTTGGTCAATTCATCACCAACTTAGGTGATTTAAATTTAATTAAATCCATTCCTCTTATTGGATCACCATTGGGCCCATGGCCCAATTAAGTTCACCCTTATCCATTTATCTTAGAGCTTAACTATCTTGACCCATTGGGTCCCAAATGGGTATTTGACCCAATTTGACCATTCTTGGCCCAATTATTCATTATTGACCAATTAAATGAATTTCATCCAACCCAGGGTCCATTGGACCATACTTGGGCCTTTGCCCAAATTTTGATCCACTTAACATTTATTCCATTAAAATTCCCAATTTTCATCATTAAAATAAATAATATCCACATATTCATTGATTTAAAAATTCTGAGGTATTACAGGGTCGCTCAAGTTCATCATAAACGGGTCGGTGCAAACGAGACTCTTGGTCAGAGGCATATCCAGAATGACAATTCAAAGTTCCAGAACTTATATCAAACTGTTTGACCAGTCTTTGACCACGATGGCTCGTTCCTGACTACATCGAGAGGTCGGTGATAGACTGGTCGTGCTGACAGTGAACATAATTCATGTTTCAAAGTTCACTTCCAATTCACTGTTCAGCATCCTCTCTAGGCATGTTATGTTTATTACCAACATATACAACTAAGCTTAGGATTAGTCCTCTCTCAGGTGTGGGTTCCACCTAAGGTCCTTTATGACCATATACTTGTTTTTGTGATTGCCATGATGATGAGCTTTGAGCTTGGTGGAGCATGATCTTCTTCCTTGATCATCTTGAGTCTTAAAGCTTCTTGGCAAGTGCTTCTACCCGAGTCATGAAATTGACAAACAGAGACTCGGCCAAGACGGGGCACTAACAATCTCCCCCTTTGTCAATTTCATGACAAAACCTAGAAGCTAACCCAATTACAAGCACACCCTTTGTTACAACACATTTGAATACAAAATATATATATATATATATATATTACATCACGTGTCCATATTCAAATGGACAACAAGACTATGGTCTTCGTATAACCTTGATCTACTTGCTTCTTTTACCTATGTTTCCTGTTCAAGCACAGAAGCAAGCAACACTCTATGAATCATTAGTGGGGTTAGTCCCAAAACATTAATTTTGCATCCATGGACTAAACAATATAACCATTCATTCTCCCCCATCCACTAATGATTTCCTAACCACCAACATTGTCCAGTGTTGAAAATATTTTCTCCCCAATCTTCTTGAATTTGATCCTTCCAAACTCCTTTTGCCTTCTATTGTTTTCTCCCCCATTTTGTCATTCAATTGACAAAGGATTAGTAGACAGGCAATGGGTTCAAGCACTCCCCCATGCTTCTTGCATCTAGTGCTTAATTGAAATCTATTCCAACTCATGGTTTAGTGCACATTTTCCGTGCATGAAGGTTTGTTTGCTCCTACTCAAGCTGAGTTCCAGCTGATTTCTTCATGGGTTAGGCTAATGTCCTAGCTTCCTTTGAGTTTCTTCCCCCGTTCTCTAAGCTATCATCTTAGCTTTTTCTCCCCAGCTCCCCACAAACTTAGCTGCCCCTAAGATGATTTTTCTCAAGGTTTCAAGCTTGCATTCTCCTTCCCCTATAAGCTGTCAGGACCAGTGACAACAACTAATTTGTACAAATCTTGTGTTCCCCCATACTTCAAAGATATGTGTAACCTTACAGCCCGATCCCTTATCTCTCTAACATGCCAATAGAAAGCCAACTCAATCAAACCTGCATGTTAGTATATCATATACAGAGGATAAACGACATATATACACAGCAATGCACAAATCACACTAAACCAAACCATATCATTGCATTGGACAAAAATGTGTATTGAGTACATATGATTTTTGCTAAGGGGACATTATGGATGCTTATATCAAAATACCAAAAGTATAGTTTTTCAAAAATAGATATCACGAAAAACTATCCTAAGTAGAGCCATCTAGAGGGGGTGCTGGAGGAGGAGGAGATGGAGAATCTAGAACTTGGTTAGAGAAAGAGGTAGCAACAACTTGATCCCGGACTGTCATCCTCAACCTATCCAGGGATCTTTCAAGACAGTCAATCCTTCTTTCTAGTCTGAAGACCCTATTTTTCAGACTGTCATTCACTTGACGAGGTTATTCATATTCTTTTTCTTCGTCAGAATCTCTCCAAAGGTCCTCAGACTGACGACTACATTAGTGTTGTCAGAAATATCAACATGGTCTTCATGACTAGTTTGAGGACCGTTCTCCCTTCTGCTTCTTCTCCCCTTCATTCTTGTCGATTTTCGACCAAGATGACAATTGTCAACGATGGGCTCTTCTCCCACCTCTAATTAGGTTTCATGTTCGTCCTGAGCATATGTAAGATTTTCATAGCTCGACCGAGGGCCAATTGAGAGACTGGCATTTTGGTCTTTTTCGTCCTTTTGGCCCACTGACTTGATTCTCCATGTTTTACAGAGGTCTTGGGACATGACTGAGCTGCCATATTTCTAGGCATGGTTCTTCCTAGAAGGAATCCTCAAACAATGGCTCGAAGAAGGGTGAGATGGAAACTAACCCTTAACAGATCTACGAAAATCACAAACACGGTGATTTTCAGGCTTCAATAGACATGTGGAACGAAAGCCCCATGGTTTTCCCATGGGAAATCACCCCCTAAGGTCTTATCGACTGGTCTAGGGCACGGGAGGAGAAGGAGGGACCACAGACCTTCGTGGAAGGGGAGACAACGAATTCGAAAGTGTTGTCTCTTCCGCAAAAAGTGACCCCTTTTTATTTTAAACTTTCTCTCTCACCGATATGTCGGTTCCACCGACATGTAGACTTTTTCGACATTTTCCCCCTTTTTCAACAGTGCTCGATTTAGCACAGCATTGACATATCTGTCAATCCGACATTCTATTCACCGACATGTCAACAACACCGAGAGGTATAGATTGCATAACAAACCTCATTGATATGTGCAACTTGACTGAGTCCTATTCTAAGCACGGTACATATAGATTCATGCATAGATATGCCAAACAAAATTTCATAATTCATGCACATAATCATAAATTCTCATTAAAAAATATATTCATTTCAAAATATTTTGAATGGAATGTATGGCTTCCCAAGTAGAATATGTACTATAGCCAGGAATAATACATTCTAGAATTGTAGTAAGCCAGTTCCTCTCCTCATGTCATAGCACTTTTCTGCTATGTGAACTCACATGGTCTCTTATGAGTCCATTTGAAGTGATCTATATCCTAGGTACGAAGATTGTGGCATTTGGTGTTGCATACACACCTCTATGATCGTACCTTTGATGACCAACCTTTGGATCCATCAACTCTTGCAAGACATGATTCATTTGTCTTAACAAAGAGTATTGCCTTGTATCTACCTTCCTTAGGTATCTTTTAAGGTTAGTTGTTGGTGGATGTATTTTAGTCATAGGCTTTATTTGATTGTGCATTTATGCTTTCCTTTCCAAGTATCTCTTCATATGACGACAATTTCTTTTAAAATGCCCATCCTTGTGACAGAAACCACACTTACCCTTTGAGGGGTGAGAGATTCTTGTTTTAGCAGACACCTCATGATGTATAGGTTCTTTGGTGGATGAGGCACCAAGACCAGACCTATCACGATACTGTCTACCTACACCAAGGAGTCTTTTAAGTCCTTCATCTCCTTAGGTGGACCTATCTTGGAATTTTTCTTTATGAGGTTTTATATCTTTAACTTCCAAAGACAGGTTTTTAACATCCTTGTTAAGAAGCTTGTTGTGATGCCACAAATTTTCGACATCCTTGCATTGTATACTTATTTCCTCTTGAAGGCTTTTATTACTCTCTTTAAGTTTTGTATTTTCAGTATTGGACAGTTGTAGTTTAGAGGTTAGGAGAGATTTTTCATTTTTCAAGTCTTCCACTTGATTAGAGTGGTTCATGTTTTCATTTTTAACCTTGTTTAGTTTCTTGGCTAGACTCTCAATCTCAAGGAACAAGGCACTGTAGGAGGCTTGAAAATTTTCATCTTCTTCACTTTCATCCTCTGTTTCAATTATGGGATTTTCTTGATCACATATGATCGAGGCTATGAGACCTTTTGATACATCAACTTTTCGTTGGGTCTTATCATTTGAATCACTTTCTGATTTAGAAGTTTCCACATGGGTTACACCCACATTCATAGCCTTCTTTATCTTGTCTGAGGGACATTCATTCATGTAGTATCCTCTCCCCCCACAATTGAAACAAGTTTGCTCCTTGCTCACCTCTCTCTTCGACCCTTTCCCTTTAATTTCATCTTGCCTTCTTGGGTAATTTTTGCTTGGTTCACCCTTACCCATTTTTCTCAAGTTATTTATTTTCACAAAGTTTTTATAAAACCTTTTGTCAAACATTGCCAATTCATCACTTGATATTTCATCTTTCGATTTTTTTTCTTTTCCTTAGTCTTCTTTTGTTCTAGGGAAGATTTCAAGGCAATGGATTTATCCCTTAGTTGTTCAAAGTGGTGTTCATAGGTTTGCAATGAACCAACCAAATCATCTATATTCATGAAGGACACATCTCTGTTGTCCTCCATAGCCACAAGCTTGGATATGAATCTTTCTGTAATATTCCAGACAATTTTGGTACATACCTTGTCCTCGGGTATCCCTTTCCCCTAAAGCGTACATTTGATTAACAATGTCACTAACTATGGAATAAAAGTCCATAGTCCATGAAGACTTCATCCTCCCTCATCTTAACAGTGTAAATTGATTTTGGAGAATCTGAAGTTTCGACCTCTTAACTATTGAGGTACCTTCATGGGTTCTCTCTAGAACTTCCTTGCATCCTTTGCAGCTTTTCAGGTCAAGATCCTCATGTATTCACTGTTAGAAACTGCACAGTTTAGTGCATTCATGGCTTTACCATCTGTTGTCTGAGCAACTTTCTCAAAAGGGGTCCAAGGTACAAAGGGTTGGATGTCTTGGATACGGTTGAGGCATTTGCTACCGTTTTTTCTTCCATGGGTTCTAGCCAAATATTCTCTAAAATATCCCAAGCCGACGAGTCAATGGAAACAATGAAACATTTCATTTTGGCCTTCCACGAGGCATAACTAGTTCCATCGAAGTACGAAGGTTTGGTTATTGCGTGACTGTCTCCCACGGTATTCTAGCTTGGATCTACTCAGATCGTTAAATCCTTGTAAGGAGAACTAGGCTCTGATACCAATTGAAAGTTCCCATTAACAAGGGTGCTAAAACAATAAGATTGACCCTAGAGGGGGGGGGGGGGGGGTGTGAATAGCTCAATCTAATTTCGTTTGTCATTTTTGAATTTACTTGATTGATTAGTTAAATGCAGCGGATAAAACAGTCCAGAGTGTGTGTGTTAGCAAATGAGATTAAGCAATCAACACAAGAAAATAGCTCTAACACAACACCACAAACACAAGGACACAATATGTATAGTGGTTCGGTTCGCCAAACTACATTCACTATTAGGACTCGCCTAACCTTGAACTATCCCTAAATTCACTATGTGGGGACTTACACCCTTAAAATTAGAGCATAAATTCCACGTCACTCAATCGGCTGAGAACTTCACTCACCACTGTGCCAGAGACGACGCTCTAGAGTTTTTTTATTGTGGTTTCGGAGCAAATCCCCCTTATTCCACTTTCAGGTTAAAGGTTTTAAAAATAAGAATAAAACCAAGAAGCACTTGCCTTAAAGTTCTTTCTCGTTGATGTGTGCGTATTGAAGAACCCACCCTAGCTGTGTCGACGCTTCTCCTTGTAGCCGTTGTAATGCAACCACAATCTTTGGTTGACAAGGAAACATTGCTTAACCAAAGGTTTCCAATTTCATGTCTTTCTCACTTGCAAACTCAATCTGAAGAATGGTTGTTTGTGATATTTATCTCCTCCTCTCTTTCTCACTTGCAAACACAATCAATAGATTGGTTGTTTATGATCTTTCCACAAGCGTCTTGATCGTTTCTTAGAGTGTATAACTCTTTTCAGCTCAAGGAAGATAGTAAAACGATCACACAACACTTACATTTATGGAGGAGTTTTGACGGTCATTTAGACTGTCTAGGACCGACAGGTCGGTGGCATCGATGGGTCGATATTCACATTTATTACCATTCAACCACCTGACTATTGGGCATTAAATGCCCCCACCAGCATAATTATTTCCCAACCAATATGTCGGTGTCGCCGATGGGTTGACAGCTATGGCAGCGAGGGGTCGGTCCATACGAGAGGCTCGTTCTGGTGCAAAACATGCTTGACAGTAGTTTCCACTTAAGGAACCTGTTACCCAGAACGACCTGTCGCCCTTTGCCGAGGGGTCAATCCTGTTACTCTCGATCGGTCGTGATATACCAAGATGTCTGTTTTATCGAGAACCCTTATGAGTTCACAGTCCAGAATTCATAAGTTTTATATTGATGAGTCATCGGCCACGAGGGGTCGTTCAAGTTCATCACCAAGGAATCGGTGGAAACGAGACTCTCGGTCAGAGGCATACCAGAATGACAGTTCGATGTTCCAGAACTTATGTCAAACTGGTCGACCAGTCTTTGACCACGATGGGTCGTTCCTGACTATATCGAGAGGTCTGTGACATTGACTGGTCGTACTGACAGTGAACATAATTCATGTTTCCAGGTTCACTTCCAATTCACAGTTCAGCATCCTCTCTAGGCATATTATGTTTATTACTAACATATGCAACTAAGCCTAGGATTAGTCCTCTCTCAGGTGTGGGTTCCACCTAAGGTCGTTTATGGCCATATACCTGTTTTTGTGATTGCCATGACAATGAGCTTTGAGCCTGGTGGAGCATGATCTTCTTCCCTGATCACTTGAGTCTTCAAACTTCTTGGCAAGTGCTTCTACCCGAGTCATAAAATTGACAAACAGTGACTCGGCAAAGCCGGGGCACTAACAATATAACATTTGTGTTATCTCATCAATATCTTTGTACACGAGACCAAGGAAAGTTTGGGCATTTCATTTTTGAATCGGTAATGCAATTCCCTCCCATGCAATCATGCATGAGGTACATCTATGCAACATGATGACAAAATCATACATCATATAATTCCAATATAATTCATGTTGAAACAATAACAGTCTCATAATTTAAAACATATGATTTTAAAAGAATCAAATATAACAAGACTTTTATCACACTCAAGTGCTTCAATAATGTAGGAAAACCTAACTGATTTAAGATGATCAGCGAAAGGCGATAACTCACGAAGTCGCTCGAACGGTGTCAGGACTACTCTCGGTTCCTTCTTCCACATACATGTTTCAAATTACAGTCCTCATGTCATTACAATACAAAACTCTTTAACTCGATTTATATAGGTCATAATCAAATCCTAAGGGTCAATTGTGAAGATAATTAGAGCCTAAGTGACTCCACATATGTGATTGGCATTAAATAAATTAATCTTATAAAACTAGCAATGTTTTAGGTTGACACATCGACACTGTCGATAGGTCTCCCCTGGACACAATCGGCACATTAGTCATCTCGATGTGTCGACTGAGGCTCTGTCTGTACATCTCTGTGTTTTCCATTCGTTCTCAGATCGTCTATATTGATTCAGTCGATACATCGATGGTTACGTAGAGTCGACGTGCCGAGTACGTGGACATGTCTACCTGGGTTTGGTCTATTAGTATGCATGTCTATCTTTCGTTCTCAGGCCGATAAGTCGGCCTAATTGATACATCTACCAAAGATTTGTAAACACATCGACATAGTCGATGTGTCCACTGAGATTTGTTCCTTCTTCATCAATTTCATTTTCACTTTTATCATTTCCAGGCCGACACATCGACATGGTCGACATGTCGTCATGGATTTATTTTCTTTAAATCATTTCAACGCATTGTCATTATCAACATAGTGTTTAGGGGTTCCCAGATACATCGACACAGTGTACATGTCTCCCAAGGTCCAAGTCCTTTATATCCATTCGTTCTTTACTCCCAGGACGATGAATCGACGTTGTCGATGCATCTTCCTGGGTTCTCGATCAACACATCGGCGATACATATATGTCGTCCTAGGTTGAGTTCGAAAGCCATGGATTCATATTCCATTCCTCTCCTTTCATTTTGCATGTTCTTAATACTTGGTCATTTTCTTCCAAGTTTGTATATACATGTTTCAAAACACCCTATTGTGTTGATTTTACTTGAAATCATATTGGAAATGTAAGGGCCCGGAATTTTTAAATTAATAAAAATGTGGATATAAGTTAATTTAATGATGAAAATTGGGAAATTGGTGGGATAAAAGGTAATGGGCCAAAATTTGGACAAAGGCCCAAGTATGGCCCAATAGACTAATGTTTGGATTTAAATTTATTTAAATGGTTAATGAGGGTTAAATGGGTCAAGAATAGTCAAATTGGGTCAAATACCCATTTGGGACCCAATGGGTCAAGATGGTTGTGCTCTAAGGTAAATGGGCTAGATGGAAATGTAATTGGGCCACGGGCCCAATGGGGATCCATTTAGAATGAATGGAATGAAATTTAATCATATAAGTTATTTGGAAGTAGACTAAGGTAATGTGGCCAAGTGGGACCCACCTTCACCTCATCAAGTGAGGTGGCATGTGGGCCAATGATTGGTGGGGCCGGCCACCATGGTTGACTTGGTCAACCATGGGTGGAATAATGGGAATTAGGTTAAATACAAATGAATTAACCTAAGGTAATTATCAAATTAATTAAGTAATTAATTTATTAAATTGGTGGCCAAATGGGGTTAAAATTGGTCAAATGGAGACCAAGCTACCCCACCTCAAAATTTACACACGTTGGCTTGGTGGTGGTTTAGATGACCACCACCATAAAGCAAAGAAAAGATCTTAAAAATATCTCATAAGGTTGGTGAAACCAATTAATGTAAAATAAAAGTCTTTAAGTCACCAAATGAGATAAGTTTTGTTGGTCCTCCCATTCTCATTTTCTTTTCACAAACTCCACCTCTTCCACTCTCCCATGGTAGTCCCCTACATCCAAGTGACGGAGAGAAAAAGAGCTAAGGAAAAGAGAAGAGAAGGAGAGAAGAAAGGAGTAGAAATTGGAGGGAAATTACTCTAAGGTGAGGGCTAACATCTTTCCTCTCATGATTTTTCCCTCTCCCTCTCTCATACAAACCCTACCTTGGCCGATCCTAAGGTTGGGGTTTGCCACCATGGATCAAGAATCTTGACCTACCAAAGATCAAGAGGAAGGAGAGAGGAGGCTAAGGAAACCGACGGGAGAGGCGGAAATCGGAGGAGACGTTGGATTGTGAGTATTTCTTAAACAAGAAATTTTGGATGTTTAGGGTCTAAGAATTGGAATTTATTTTTGTAGAATTTAATGGTGGTTACATAAATGTGTGTCATGGATGTTAAACCCCTCAAATGTGAGGGTGGAAGATGGAGGAAACCCTAAGTGGGAAAAATTAGGGTTAGGTTAAGAAAATAAATAAATGGGTTATGTGCATTATGTAAATTATGAGATTAAGCATACAATGGGATGATTGGAAGAAAAATTATTGGCCATAGGGTTCGGCCATGTAGCATGGCCGAACCCCATGGTGGGTGATTAGCCATTTGATGTAAAATGGTTAGGGTTAATGAATGGAAGATAATGAAGGTGGCTAATGGATTTTTGGGTTGTAAATGAATGAATATGGATGAGTATTAAAATGGTTTTATGATGAAAATTGCAATGGGATTTTATGGCATTAAGAAGGCATAAAAGAGAAGGAATTGTGAACCATGAGTTCGGCGATGGTGCATGGCCGAATCCTAGGTTGTTATGTGTGAAATTAGCTAGGGTTTTAGGGTTTAAAAAGCCATGGAAAATGGGAAGATGGGTGGATTTAATATTTTGGGTGAATATAGGTATTATGGAGCAATGAATGATGAATCATGAACCATGGGTTCGGCCACGGTATATGGCCGAACCCTATGGTGATGAAATGATGATTAAATGGTGGGTTTAAAGGATAATGTGTTGATGAATTTTGGGTTTCAAATGAACAAAAGTAATGATCCAAATGGGGCTAAGAATATGGTTTAGTTGCATGATGTAAACCCCTCAAGGAGGGATTATTGGTGGATCTAAAATGTAACAATGGACCCAAGAAAAAAATGGGCAAAGGACACCATGGGTTCGGCCATGGTGTATGGCTGAACCCATGGCACAATTGGGATCCATTTGGTGGGTTAAATTGGATGATGAATGATGATTTAAATGCATGATGTAAACCTCTCATGGGAAGACTTGTGATAGATCTAAAATGTGCCAAAAGATTCAAGGAAAATGGGGAACAAGACATCATGGGTTCGGCCATGGTGTGTGGCCGAACCCATGACCCATTTTGTAGGTCATTGTATGAGCTAAGGTTGGGTCCATGTTTGTGTTTAGATGATGGAGAATCTTATTAAATGAGATGGCTGATTGTGTTTCATGTTGAGTCATGGTTAGTGAATCCTTAATGGATCTAAGTTATGGATGAATTTTAGACTTAAAATATACATGAATAGAGGAGATATTAAACCATGGAAGTTTAGTGGCATAACCGTAATTATGGGCCACAATGAAGAACCATGGCCGAACCCCATGTATCTTGGACATGAACTTGGGTGCATTAAGATGACCTTATGAATGATTAAATTAAGCTTGGGGTTGATGCATTTTAGTTTCATAAATTAGAATGCTTAAAGGACTAAAATTTGGAATTATCATGTGTTTAAATCAATGGAAATGAGGCTAAGTTAAGGGCTGATTTTTAATGATCTTGTAACATGGTTAGGGATCATTAATGGACCTAGGTTGTGGATCAATTTTTGGACTTAATCATGCATGGATAAATGGGTGATTAACCATGGAAAATGAGGTAGTGGCAAAACCATAATTAAATGCCAAATTCAAGAATTCCATGGAGATTGATCATGGAATGAGGGGCTCTAATGTAATAACCTTATAAGTGGTTGATCAAGCCTAGGGTGGCCAAATTTTAAGACTTATGGGAGTAAAAGGTTTAATAGATGACATGGGACCGGACCCACAAAACCTAAATAGTGACCGGTTTTTCATATGGGCTTAGAAATGGTTAAAACATGGACTAGTGATAAATGTGCAATAAGGTACTGGACATCACAGGCGGTGCGCGATCGGCGACGGGGTTTATCGAACGGAAAGCGTAAAAGGACGCGAGTCGGTATTCGGTAGGATTCCTACATTTTTGTAAGCCATGGATTGGGTGATGTTTTCTTTAATTTATTTTGGAAAGCATGTGGTTGCCTTTAAGACGAGTTTTGGATTATGTATCTTGTGATGTTTTCCTTTAAATTATTTTGGAAATCATGTGAATGTCTTAAGATGGGTTTTGGATTAAATATTATGGGATGTTTTTCCCTTTGATTTATTTGATAATCAAGTAATTGTTTTAAGATGGGTTTTTGTGTTACTATTGAACTACATATATTACATGGCACATGGCATCTACATCTCATGCATGGCATGGGAGGAATATGACAGGGGAAGGATGAAATTAAACCGGAGTCCATGCTCCGTCGGGGCGACCGATAAACACATGGGGATGTTCATTATGTATTATTATACCTTGATGATGGTTTTCCATCAAGGGGGATGTTATATTTATTGTTATACCTTGATGATGGTTCTTCCATCAAGGGGGATGCCTAGTGTGGATCGCATCTTGATGAGGCTTTTCCATCAAGAGGATCATGGCACGATGATGGTATGGATTTTATTTGGAATACTGTGTATGGTTGAAAAAGGGACATTATACGATGAGGATGAGATGGATGGGAGGGTTCATGACATAGAACACCCATTGCATAACATTGCCCAAAGTGCATGGTTTTGCTATAATATTATCTGCATGCTGTTATTACTAATCCATGTGCTAGCCCTACTCGGAGTCCTACTGGGCGCGTGGTCTAACGCCCTACTTCTACCCTAGCTGATGACGCAGGAGGTGGCGAAACGGAAGGACGGGACGGGAGTCAAGCTTAGGAGCTTGGGAAGGCAGATTAATTATGTTGTTTAAGTGTACATTGGAAAAATGTAATTTGAGTAGCTTAGCTTGTCGGAATGTAATAAATTAGATTACTGGCTATGTTTTGGGATTTTATTATGGACATTATGGTTTTGAGGTATTATAGAAATTTAAATGAATGTTATCTTCCCTGCTATCTCAAATCTGTAGGATTGTCTTTGTTGTTAATTCCGCACTGAGAAGTAATATTCCTTGAGCTTACGTCTACGCATGAACTGTACTCGTGGACTTGGCTCCACGCACGCGTAGGGTTGGCCAGTTAAGGGCTGGGCTTTAGAAGCTCGGACTTAACTCGCGTCGTGACGTCCGCGCCCTTTGTCACTTTTCTTTGTTTAAAAAAAAGAATAGACTCTGATATTTCGGTGAAAAGGGGCGGGCGTTACAGGAAATCTATCTACCTCAAGAGATTCGTGAGCTTTCTCGGATGAACGAAGGATGAGCTTCCTGATTTGAGCTCCTTTTTTCTTCCTCGCTTGTGTTCCTTTTCTTCCTCGGAGTAGATGGAGTTAGTGGCAAGGAGAGAGGGCTCACCATCGAAACTGAAGATTGAGAGGTGAGTGAGAGGAGGCGGCGTTTTCTTCTCGTCCTTTCTTTCTTTATTCTCTTCTTTATTTTCTATCCTCATTTATTTCTCTCTCTTCCTTTCCTCACCTTGTTTCTTTCTTTCTGTTTTATCTTATTTCTTTCCTTTGGTTACTCTAGACTCATAAATGAGTGGATGGTAGATGAGGGTGGTGTGTAAGAGCAGCCATCCATCTAATGCATGAAAAAGGGTGCCTGGGCAGCGGTAGATGGGCGTATTTGAATTAAGACGCTGGACACATCCTGTTCGGATTTCGCATTTTGCGACACTTCGATTGAGTCGATTTTCAGCATGGAAAATTCATTTTTCCCTTTTATTTGTTTTCTTCATTTCTTTCTTTAAACATTCAAATCTCATTCATTCAGTACAACATTTTTCATTCATTTTCATTTTGGAATCAAAATCTCACAATTCATTTCATTCATTCAGGAAAAATTATACATGAGATACGCAGTTAAAACTCCTGGTCCTTACTATAATACCACGTTTTTTGGAATTTTCGTCCTGAAAATTAGATGAAGCATGGGTTCTGAGGTGTCTCCTAATATGCAATTACTGATGGAATATTCTTATCTCCGATTCTTGTTCTCAAGTAGGTGCTTCACTGGTCATGTCATTTTTCGAAACAACTTTTTCATCGTTTACACGAGTTTCCTCTCTATGGAGCACTTCAAGGAATTTTATGACAATGTAAGGGTCTGTAACACCCCGGATTTTCATTTCATGAATATATATGGAAATTGTCCATTTAATTTGTGAATTAATGGAATTTGAAATTAAATAATGGAGATGGACCTTAGATGGGTAAGGAGTTGGGTCAATTGCCAAATTAAGACCCAACGGGTTATGGATAAGGTTCAATTGAAATAAATGGGTAAGATTAATTTAATTGGGTCAAAATACCCAATTAAGATTCAAGTGTCGGTCCACCTCATCAAGTGAGGTGGCATGTAAATGAAATGGCAAGTGGTTAAGGTAACATACATGGTCGGATAACCATGGTTGACTTTGTAACATCCCGGATTTTTAAGATATCAATTTACGTGAATTTTGTCTATTTAAATTATAAATTAATGGACATGGACCTTATATGGGTAAGTTGTGTTTAATTAGGTCATGGTTGTTATTTGGGTCAAAAGGCCCAATTGGGACCCAATGGGTCGTGGTTGACTTGGTTGACCATCAAGTGAGCTCAAGTCTAAATAGGTTGAGGTTGAATTAAATGGGAATGCAAACAAGTGTTTGAGTTGATTCAAGTGAATTAAATGGAATGAGTGTTCAATGTAGCGTAAATGGGTAAGATTGTAACACCCCGCCCTTTTCACTCTAAAATTTCAGAGTTTATTTTTTTTTTTTTTTATATAATAATAATCAGTAAGTGATCGGGGCGGAATGTCACGACGCGAGTTAAGTTCGGATCTCTAAATCCGACCCTTAACTGGCCAAGCCCATGTGCGTATGAACTAAGTCCATAAAACTGATCCGCACATGGTACATATTTACTTAGCGGAATTAACTTAGTCTAGATCTAACTGAGGTTATAATAGAACCTATGATTAATCCAATTTCCATTTTTAGATAGCAAAGTACCTTATTTATTTTCCAAAATCACTAACCGATCTTAACTAATCGTTTAATCCAAACATCCAACGTAAAACAAACCATAGCATCTAATTAACTACATTATTACATGCCAACATCTAATTTAACAAATTACATTGTTCCAAATAAATCATCCATAAATAATCCATTCATAGTCCATTGCAATCATTCAAATCGCCCAAGTTTTCGTACTTGGTCCTCTTCTCCAATCACGTTCTTTCCTTTCCCTGCATCATCCACTAAAGATATAGATAGGGCGTTAGATCAACGCGCCCAGTAGTGTTTCCGAATAGGGCTACCACATGGTTAGTCAAAATCATGCAAATAGGATAATAGTTATGCAAGTGTGACAAATTCTATAAAAATATGCTATGTATGAAATGAACATGTAATGAGTCCCACCCATCACCATTCAACATAGCCATCACTTGACGGGATTCTCATCGTCAAGGTAACCCACAGTGGTCTTTCGGACGCCCCGACGGAGTGTGGCCTCCGGATTCCTCCTGATGGGATTCTCATCATCAGGGTACCCCACAATGGTCTTTCGGACGCCCCGACGGAGTGTGGCCTCCGGTTACTTCCCCATCATCCCATGCTATGCATGAGATGTCTATGCAAACATGCCATTTGTAAATATAACATTTGATTCAAATAACTTATTCAAATAAACATAAAACAGCGAATAAGTTGTGTGGTTACAACAAGGTAGGAAACCTACAATATTTTTACTTTGTTCAACCCTTCCTTTGGACCGTCTTTCGATCACGACTTTGTACACCGTTCTAGAAATCCGAGTACCCTATATACATGGCAGCAAGTTAATCATTTGACCATATGATTCTAATTTGATTTAAATCCCAAAAATCCACTTTGTGGGGTTCGGCCATACCCCATAGCCGAACCTCACCCATTTAAACTTTGATAAATCTTGTATTTACTTAATACTATCTAATTATCCCAAACTTTCCAAATGACACTTGGTAGGGTTCGGCCATACTACATGGCCGAATCTTACCGCCTTAGGTTTTGGCTCATAAATCCATTCTTTTGATCATTTCATCTTTTCATCCTTATTTACAATAATGCCATTATGCTATCCTTAGCCTAATTTAGACAACAAAGTCCATTACATGACAATTGGTGGGGTTCGGCCACATAACATGGCCGAGCCTCACCCTAAAGATTTTAATCCTATTTTCCATCATCTTAATACCAAATCCATAATTGATGTGATTTCCATCTTTTTGAAAGCCAATCCAAACAACCAAATACTTACATGGGGTTCGGCCATCCAAGGTGGCCGAACCCTATGTCCATGTTTTGTTCTTCTAAAACATGTTTTTGGTGTTATTAAAACATACAATATCAATATACTATTGCTGCCATTATACCTCTTAAACACCATCTAAATCAGTTCATCTACTTGTCCCAAATGACCATATTAATTCATGGAATTTGGCAATCCAAAATGGCCGATCCAAATGATCCATTTCATCAGTTTTGGACCACTGTTTTAAACCATATTAACTTCAGTCCTTTGTCATACAGATCCATGCTTTTAACCCTTTCCAAAGCATGTATTTGAATCTTAAATAATAACCCACAACAGTCCACATACTTCATGGCTTATATGTTTCAAATACATCACAACCATACCATTATTTGCATGGGGTTCGGCCCTCCATGATGGCCGAACCCTATGTCCTTTGGTTTTGAGTTTCTTAATCATTCATCTATGTCCAAAATAACTTCCTTATTTATGTTTTTTACCTTTTTAAAATACACACTTAAAATCATCTAAATCAGTCCATGGGGTTCGGCCATACACATGGCCGAACCCTATGGTTCTCTTAATGGAAATCCACCCATATTTATCTATGAAATTAATCAGCAAATTAACATAAGATAAATATGGTTCAGTCATGTCATATACACTCCAAAACAGCAAGCTTAATTCCATATAAAAATCTTTTAAAATCCTCACTCCAAAATATGGATTTTGGCTTTCAAATACCATAGAATCCACCAAGTTTTTCCATGGGGTTCGGCCATCCAATGGGGCCGAACCCTATGGTCCATATTTTATTATTTTAAACATCATAATACTAGGTCTAAACCATTGATGGATCTGGCCATACAATGGCCAAATCTCAATTTCTTAACCAATCTATTAAACAAGGGTTCAAGATGCACTTACTAATACCGCGTCTCCTTCGGTTCTTTTGACTCCTTCTTTGACCCTTTATCTCCTTGACCTCTCCTTCTCTCTTACTGTTCTTTGGGCTGAGACTGATCTTGATGCAAGCTCCTTGAGATAATACAGCCAGGTGACAAGGACTTAAGAGAGTGAGAGAGAGAGAAAGGGAATTTTGGTCTTGAATAAAATTGCTATCCTTGTTGCCAAAACCCTTTTGCTGATTTTTGTCTAGATGAAAGGATTACCCAAAACTAATTGAAAAATAAACAACCAGCTGCTGCTCTTGGTTTAGAAAGATAGAGGACGTCTATGAGTGATAGAGGGATAGAGAGATAGAGAGAGTAAAAATGAAAATCCTTTCCTTGACCAAAAACAGCCCAAGGTTAATCCTTGTGTAACTCCCTCTCTACAATCAAGGTTCTTTATGTTACTTGGGGGTTTCATCTATGAAATGAAACACCCCAAGCAACCAACGTCCCTTGTGGTTGGACTAGTGTAACCCCCCTTTTTCCTTAGATTCTCACATGGGAGTTTCATATTGAAATGTAACTCCCATGTGCTGCACCATTCTCCATTGTTTGCCTCTATGTTTTGGCCTATGTAACAGCCACCATTCCTATGTGTAACTCCACAAACAGCAGCTCCATTCAGCCCTCATCAACGTCCCATGTGGGAGTTCTATCATGGGAATAAAACTCCCCTCCTCCAAGTGTGAACACACTTTGTAACCCCCATTGGTTTAGTATCTAATTTGAATTTGGAATGCCATAGAATGCCATAATCTATTGTGTGTAACTCCTCCAATAAGCTACCCATTTTATTCTCCAACCTTGGAGTTACATGCATGAACCATTAATCCATGCATTGGCTGTCTTTTGGAGACCCAAGCAAGGCATAAACCCTATACCATCTTCAATGTGCACAATGATTTGAAAACTCAATTCTCACCCATGTAACTCCATGTAACGTCATTTCCATTCTTAACTTGGGTGGGAGTTACATGCATATAAGTTTCCCATGCAGCCAACGTTTTTAGTGTTTGAATTTGAATCAGCCTACAATCCTTCTATCTCTACATCTTACTCATTTAAAAATACATATTCATTCAACTCATTTATTCAACTCACCCAACCTAACTCATTCATTTAATTTAACTTAACTAATAAATTCAACTCAACTAAACCCATCATTCATTTCAACTCAAACCAAACTCAACAAATTAATATACTTAAATTAACTAAGCTTGAACTCAATCCATGGTTAATCATGCCATTCACACGACCCATTGGGTCCCATCTAGCCATTTTGACCCATTTATCCAAATTTGACCCAAATATGATTCTTGACCGTTTAAATTTATCTTACCCATTTATTTGTTTTGTAAACCAACTATCATCCTTTGGGTCTTGATTGAGCCATTGACCCATTTAAATTCAAATCAATTTTTTATCACAATGGCAATTCCGTAAATATGAATATTTTCATATAAACTGATAACTTGAAATTCCAGGGTGTTACAATACAATAATCTTTTTATAATTTTCGTCCCGAAAATCGAACGAAGTAGGATTTCAAAGTAAATCATACAAACAATTCAGGGTGAGACGTTCTCATCTCCGATTCCAATTCCCAAGTGGCTTCCTCAACACCATGTCGATCCCATACCACCTTGACGAACTGAATCGCTCGGTTACGCAACACCCTTTGCTCACTCTCCAATATTCCGACCGGCTTCTCGATATAAGTGACGTCGCTTTGCACATCTATATCTTGCACATTCAAAACATGAGACGGATCAGGGTTGTACTTCCTCAGCATCGACACATGGAACACATCATGTAGAGACGCCAATTGCGAAGGAAGTGCCAACTGATAGGCTACATCTCCCATCCTTCTGATAATTGAAAACGGTCCCACATATCTTGGCGACAATTTTCCTTTCTTCCCAAATCTCATGTGCCTTTTTCGTGGCGAGACCTTCAAGAATACCATGTCTCCCACTTCAAATTCGAGAAGCCTCCTCCTTTTATCCGCATAACTCTTTTGCCGACTCTGTGCGGTCAACAAATGTTGACGTATCAACTGGATCTGTGCAGTAGTTTCTGCAACCAACTCAGGTCCTATCAGTGCAGGTTCGCCGACCTCGGTCCAGCACACTGGTGACCTGCATGGTCTACCATACAAAGCTTCGAATGGTGCCATCTGGAGGCTTGCCTGGTAGCTATTGTTATAAGAAAATTCCACCAATGGCAAATGATCCTCCCATCCACCTTTGAAGTCTAGCATGCATGCCCTCAACATGTCCTCCAACGTTTGTATTGTTCTTTCCGATTGTCCATCGGTCTGTGGATGGAATGCTGTACTAATAAGTAGATCGGTTCCCATGGCCGACTGCATACTCTGCCATACCCTGCCGGTAAATCGGCCATCTCTATCAGACACTATAGTCTGTGGGATACCATGTAGTCTGATGATGTCTTTGATATATCTCCGACCCAATGTCTCTGATGAATCCGTCATCTTGATAGGAATAAAATGCGCGGACTTGGTCAATCGGTCTACCACAACCCATATAGCGTCATTGCCCTTCGAGGACCTCGGCAACCCCGTCACAAAGTCCATGGAAATGTGCTCCCATTTCCATTCCGGCACTGCTAAGGGTTTGAGTAACCCTGGTGGCTTCTGATGTTCCGTCTTAACCTGCTGACAAGTTAAACAATGAGCCACGTAGTCCGCAACATCCTTCTTGAGTCCATGCCACCAATAATGTCTTTTTAAGTCATGATACATTTTTGTGCTACCCGGATGAATGGACAACTTGCTCTGATGTGCCTCTATCAATAATTCTTTTCTGCAGCTTCTTGGCACATATATTCTACCCCGGAACATAAGACCTTGTCCTGGTCGTAATTCCCAATCCGGTACAACCTCGCCATTAGACATTTTGGCCCATGTCTCTGCCATTTCCGGATCTGTTCGTTGCTCCTGTTCAATCTTTGTAACCATGTTGGATCGTATGATCAAATTGTACATACTCCCATGGTTTGTAATGTATAGATTAAACTCACGAATGGAATTCAACATCTCCCATTCAGTCCTGATCAAACATGCCACTGATGCATGAGACATGCGGCTGAGAGCATCCGCCACTTTGTTGGCCTTTCCCGGATGATATCGGAGCGCAAATTCATAGTCCGCCAGATATTCCATCCATCTGCGCTGCCTCAGGTTGAGCTCTTTCTGATCAAATAAATACTTCAAGCTCTTGTGATCTGAAAATACTTCAAACTTCTCACCATATAGATAGTGTCTCCAGCTTTTGAGAGCGAATACCACCGCAGCTAATTCCAGATCATGTGTGGGGTAGAGGCGTTCATGTATCTTTAGTTGTCTTGAACCATATGCCACCACCCGATTACGTTGCATGAGTGAACATCCCAGTCCCTCTCCTGATGCATCACATTGTACTTCATAACCTTTGCCCCTTTCCGGCAAAACTAGAATAGGAGCAGTTGTAAGTCTCTCTTTCAGCTCCTCAAATCTCTGATTGCACAGCTCTGACCATTCATATTTGACTCCTTTCTGCGTGAGTCGAGTCAATGGGGATGCAATTTTGGAGAAGTCCATGATAAACTTCCTATAATATCCAGCCAACCCCAGAAAACTACGGATTTCGGTGACATTCTTTGGTGCTTTCCACTCACTTACTGCTGCCACCTTAGCCGGATCAACGGCTATACCATCTGTTGTTATAACATGCCCTAAGAATTTGACCTCAGGTAGCCAAAATTCGCATTTGCTTGCTTTGGCATACAGCTGGTTCTGTCTCAAGGTGTTCAATACTATTCGAAGATGCTCAGCATGATCCTCTTGACTCTTGGAATAGATCAGGATATCGTCAATGAACACTATAACAAACCGATCCAAATATGGACGGAATATTCTGTTCATTAAGTCCATGAACACTGCCGGTGCGTTGGTAAGCCCAAATGGCATGACTACGAATTCAAATAGTCCATACCGTGTTCTGAAAGCTGTTTTCTCGATGTCTTCCTCCTTGACCCGGATTTGATGATAACCGGACATCAGATCAATCTTGGAAAAATGACTGGATCCCCTCAATTGATCGAATAAATCATCGATCCTGGGTAGAGGATACTTGTTCCGGACAGTTAGCTGATTCAACTTCCGGTAGTCCACACACATTCTAAGTGAACCATCCTTCTTTTTCACGAACAACACTGGAGCTCCCCATGACGATGTGCTGTTCCGAATGCAACCCAGTCTGAGTAATTCATCAAGCTGCTTCTTCAACTCGGACATTTCTGCTGGTGCCATTCGATAATGGGGTAGAGACACTGGTGAGGTACCAGGATATAGCTTGATCTCAAAATTGAGCTCCCTCATGGGCGGTATACCAGGAAGTTCTTTTGGAAAGACATCAACAAATTCTTTCACAATTGCTGGAAGTTCAGTGACTGGTGCTTTGTTGATGACAATATTGTTCAATACCAAGTGATGCAACCCTTCCTACAATCTGCTTTGCTTGTCGGCACGAACTATATACTGCTTTCCCTCGGGTGACCAAAATGTCACTCTTCGGCGATAACAATCAATATTGGCTTCATAACTAGCCAACCAGTCCATGCCAAATATAATATCGTACTCAGTCATGTCGAGTACCAAATAATTGAACTCAAATCTGAGTCCAGCGAGTTCTGTATTTATGGCCGTGCATATGAGTCCCAAAGACGTGTCTCCGACAGGGGATACTACTGTGAGTGTGGTGGACAGCTTTTGTACTAGTGTTCCAGTAGCAGTTATAAAGGATGCAGATATAAAAGAGTGCGATGCTCCAGAATCAAACAATGCATAAGCATAAGAACTATTGACAACGGCCATACCTTGAATCACAGAATGATCCACATCCTCAGGAGGTTCCAGAGCAAATAGTCGTCCAGATCCGGTAGGAGTAGGCGCCCGTCCCGCCTGATTATATGTCCTGCCTCCTCGGGAGTTAGCTGGCCTAGCTGGTGGACGGAAAGATCCTCTGGAATATGAGAGCCTATTGAGCTTTGGACAGTCTCTCTTGAAGTGACCCGGCTGGTTACAGTGAAAACAGTTGCTCACCCCTTTGAATGACTGGGTGACTGATGCAGATGGGGAGGGCTGGTTAGGACGAAAGCTCCCCGCAGACCCAGTAGATGGTGAGGGTCTACTGAAGTTCGGACGGAGCCTCTTGTTGGGCTGAAACCCACCCCTCCCACTTGGAGCTCGACGATTGTCAAACCGTACTATTGCATTCAACTCCTTTTCTGCTATTGTGGCCTTACTGACCACCTCAGCCAATGTGGTGCACTTAAATATGGTCACTTTGGCCCTGATGTTTGGCCGTAGACCCCTCTCAAACTTTCTTGCCTTGCGAAGTTCTGTGTCCACCATATAGAATGCATAAATGGATAAACTGAGAAATTCACGGTGATACTCTGCCACCGTCATAGAGCCCTGTACCAAGGACAGAAAAAGTTCCGTCTGTCGCTCCTTCTCCTCCTCCGGAAAGTAATGTTCCAGAAAGGTTGCTGAAAACTCATTCCATGTCATGGCCGTCCTCTCCCTAGCTGGTATGAGTTCCCTCTGCTTCTCCACCACCTCCCACCATTTACCGGCATCTTCTATCAATTGTGATGTAGCCAGTAGAATCCTGTCAGCATGACTCGAGATCTTAAGTAACTTTAAGATCTGAGTGATCTTCTTTAGCCAGTGCTCGGCTCCGACAGCCCCTTCCTTCCCTTTGAAGTAGGGAGGACGCTGTTGTTGAAATTCTCGTGCCATACTCCGGTCACTGGCATCCCTGGAACTTTCACTCCCATTCATATGTTGCTGGAGTACTGAGGTTACCACTGCTTGGACTAATCCCTGAAGCTCAGGCGGCACATGTGGTATATGTACACCACTGTTTCTTTCTCCCTCCTTCTGTGATGCATTCTCACTCCCCTTTTCTTCCCTCCATGAGTGCTGTGATTCTTCCTCATTGTGAGACTTTTCATGAACAGGTTGCTCCTCATCAGGTTGGGTTACCTCTTTCTCATGTATAGACGGCTCCTTCTCATGCACAGATTTTTCGTGTTGCGATAACACTTTCTCATGTTGCGTGATTTGCAACACCTTTTCCTTCCCTTTTTGATTCTGAGGGATCTTTTTCTTTGGAGCCATTTCCCTAAGTCATAAAACATTATTGACTTAGTTTCCTCATATAGTTTGTATTTTTCACAATTTTGGGGAGATTTCCAAATAAGCAAACTTGATTTTTTTTTCTATTTGTTTTTGAGGGGAGAGTCTCTAAATTCCCTATGTTTGTTTTTTCTCAATTGGGGAGTATTGGCAAATGTATATCCTATTTTGCTACGTTTGATAGATGAATTATAATAATGTACTTTTGCTATCTTTCACTGTTGTTCTCAGATTGATTTGTTCAGTCTGAGTCCACGAAGTAAATTAATCCGGCCCCCAGTCAGCGGACTCCGAAGAGTCGGTCAGTTGGGATTCTTATCCGTCAGTGAGACATGAAACCGTCTTAATCTTACTTCGGAAGATTCAACTTCCCGTTTCGCTCTGATACCAACTGTAACACCCCGCCCTTTTCACTCTAAAATTTCAGAGTTTATTTTTTTTTTTTTTTTTTTATATAATAATAATCAGTAAGTGATCGGGGCGGAATGTCACGACGCGAGTTAAGTTCGGATCTCTAAATCCGACCCTTAACTGGCCAAGCCCATGTGCGTATGAACTAAGTCCATAAAACTGATCCGCACATGGTACATATTTACTTAGCGGAATTAACTTAGTCTAGATCTAACTGAGGTTATAATAGAACCTATGATTAATCCAATTTCCATTTTTAGATAGCAAAGTACCTTATTTATTTTCCAAAATCACTAACCGATCTTAACTAATCGTTTAATCCAAACATCCAACGTAAAACAAACCATAGCATCTAATTAACTACATTATTACATGGCAACATCTAATTTAACAAATTACATTGTTCCAAATAAATCATCCATAAATAATCCATTCATAGTCCATTGCAATCATTCAAATCGCCCAAGTTTTCGTACTTGGTCCTCTTCTCCAATCACGTTCTTTCCTTTCCCTGCATCATCCACTAAAGATATAGATAGGGCGTTAGATCAACGCGCCCAGTAGTGTTTCCGAATAGGGCTATCACATGGTTAGTCAAAATCATGCAAATAGGATAATAGTTATGCAAGTGTGACAAATTCTATAAAAATATGCTATGTATGAAATGAACATGTAATGAGTCCCACCCATCACCATTCAACATAGCCATCACTTGACGGGATTCTCATCGTCAAGGTAACCCACAGTGGTCTTTCGGACGCCCCGACGGAGTGTGGCCTCCGGATTCCTGCTGATGGGATTCTCATCATCAGGGTACCCCACAATGGTCTTTCGGACGCCCCGACGGAGTGTGGCCTCCGGTTACTTCCCCATCATGCCATGCTATGCATGAGATGTCTATGCAAACATGCCATTTGTAAATATAACATTTGATTCAAATAACTTATTCAAATAAACATAAAACAGCGAATAAGTTGTGTGGTTACAACAAGGTAGGAAACCTACAATATTTTTACTTTGTTCAACCCTTCCTTTGGACCGTCTTTCGATCACGACTTTGTACACCGTTCTAGAAATCCGAATACCCTATATACATGGCAGCAAGTTAATCATTTGACCATATGATTCTAATTTGATTTAAATCCCAAAAATCCACTTTGTGGGGTTCGGCCATACCCCATGGCCGAACCTCACCCATTTAAACTTTGATAAATCTTGTATTTACTTAATACTATCTAATTATCCCAAACTTTCCAAATGACACTTGGTAGGGTTCGGCCATACTACATGGCCGAATCTTACCGCCTTAGGTTTTGGCTCATAAATCCATTCTTTTGATCATTTCATCTTTTCATCCTTATTTACAATAATGCCATTATGCTATCCTTAGCCTAATTTAGACAACAAAGTCCATTACATGACAATTGGTGGGGTTCGGCCACATAACATGGCCGAGCCTCACCCTAAAGATTTTAATCCTATTTTCCATCATCTTAATACCAAATCCATAATTGATGTGATTTCCATCTTTTTGAAAGCCAATCCAAACAACCAAATACTTACATGGGGTTCGGCCATCCAAGGTGGCCGAACCCTATGTCCATGTTTTGTTCTTCTAAAACATGTTTTTGGTGTTATTAAAACATACAATATCAATATACTATTGCTGCCATTATACCTCTTAAACACCATCTAAATCAGTTCATCTACTTGTCCCAAATGACCATATTAATTCATGGAATTCGGCAATCCAAAATGGCCGATCCAAATGATCCATTTCATCAGTTTTTTTGGAGAATAAAATGGGTAGCTTATTGGAGGAGTTACACACAATAGATTATGGCATTCTATGGCATTCCAAATTCAAATTAGATACTAAACCAATGGGGGTTACAAAGTGTGTTCACACTTGGAGGAGGGGAGTTTTATTCCCATGATAGAACTCCCACATGGGACGTTGATGAGGGCTGAATGGAGCTGCTGTTTGTGGAGTTACACATAGGAATGGTGGCTGTTACATAGGCCAAAACATAGAGGCAAACAATGGAGAATGGTGCAGCACATGGGAGTTACATTTCAATATGAAACTCCCATGTGAGAATCTAAGGAAAAAGGGGGGTTACACTAGTCCAACCACAAGGGACGTTGGTTGCTTGGGGTGTTTCATTTCATAGATGAAACCCCCAAGTAACATAAAGAACCTTGATTGTAGAGAGGGAGTTACACAAGGATTAACCTTGGGCTGTTTTTGGTCAAGGAAAGGATTTTCATTTTTACTCTCTCTATCTCTCTATCCCTCTATCACTCATAGACGTCCTCTATCTTTCTAAACCAAGAGCAGCAGCTGGTTGTTTATTTTTCAATTAGTTTTGGGTAATCCTTTCATCTAGACAAAAATCAGCAAAAGGGTTTTGGCAACAAGGATAGCAATTTTATTCAAGACCAAAATTCCCTTTCTCTCTCTCTCACTCTCTTAAGTCCTTGTCACCTGGCTGTATTATCTCAAGGAGCTTGCATCAAGATCAGTCTCAGCCCAAAGAACAGTAAGAGAGAAGGAGAGGTCAAGGAGATAAAGGGTCAAAGAAGGAGTCAAAAGAACCGAAGGAGACGCGGTATTAGTAAGTGCATCTTGAACCCTTGTTTAATAGATTGGTTAAGAAATTGAGATTTGGCCATTGTATGGCCAGATCCATCAATGGTTTAGACCTAGTATTATGATGTTTAAAATAATAAAATATGGACCATAGGGTTCGGCCCCATTGGATGGCCGAACCCCATGGAAAAACTTGGTGGATTCTATGGTATTTGAAAGCCAAAATCCATATTTTGGAGTGAGGATTTTAAAAGATTTTTATATGGAATTAAGCTTGCTGTTTTGGAGTGTATATGACATGACTGAACCATATTTATCTTATGTTAATTTGCTGATTAATTTCATAGATAAATATGGGTGGATTTCCATTAAGAGAACCATAGGGTTCGGCCATGTGTATGGCCGAACCCCATGGACTGATTTAGATGATTTTAAGTGTGTATTTTAAAAAGGTAAAAACATAAATAAGGAAGTTATTTTGGACATAGATGAATGATTAAGAAACTCAAAACCAAAGGACATAGGGTTCGGCCATCATGGAGGGCCGAACCCCATGCAAATAATGGTATGGTTGTGATGTATTTGAAACATATAAGCCATGAAGTATGTGGACTGTTGTGGGTTATTATTTAAGATTCAAATACATGCTTTGGAAAGGGTTAAAAGCATGGATCTGTATGACAAAGGACTGAAGTTAATATGGTTTAAAACAGTGGTCCAAAACTGATGAAATGGATCATTTGGATCGGCCATTTTGGATTGCCGAATTCCATGAATTAATATGGTCATTTGGGACAAGTAGATGAACTGATTTAGATGGTGTTTAAGAGGTATAATGGCAGCAATAGTATATTGATATTGTATGTTTTAATAACACCAAAAACATGTTTTAGAAGAACAAAACATGCACATAGGGTTCGGCCACCTTGGATGGCCGAACCCCATGTAAGTATTTGGTTGTTTGGATTGGCTTTCAAAAAGATGGAAATCACATCAATTATGGATTTGGTATTAAGATGATGGAAAATAGGATTAAAATCTTTAGGGTGAGGCTCGGCCATGTTATGTGGCCGAACCCCACCAATTGTCATGTAATGGACTTTGTTGTCTAAATTAGGCTAAGGATAGCATAATGGCATTATTGTAAATAAGGATGAAAAGATGAAATGATCAAAAGAATGGATTTATGAGCCAAAACCTAAGGCGGTAAGATTCGGCCATGTAGTATGGCCGAACCCTACCAAGTGTCATTTGGAAAGTTTGGGATAATTAGATAGTATTAAGTAAATACAAGATTTATCAAAGTTTAAATGGGTGAGGTTCGGCCATGGGGTATGGCCGAACCCCACAAAGTGGATTTTTGGGATTTAAATCAAATTAGAATCATATGGTCAAATGATTAACTTGCTGCCATGTATATAGGGTATTCGGATTTCTAGAACGGTGTACAAAGTCGTGATCGAAAGACGGTCCAAAGGAAGGGTTGAACAAAGTAAAAATATTGTAGGTTTCCTACCTTGTTGTAACCACACAACTTATTCGCTGTTTTATGTTTATTTGAATAAGTTATTTGAATCAAATGTTATATTTACAAATGGCATGTTTGCATAGACATCTCATGCATAGCATGGGATGATGGGGAAGTAACCGGAGGCCACACTCCGTCGGGGCGTCCGAAAGACCATTGTGGGGTACCCTGATGATGAGAATCCCATCAGGAGGAATCCGGAGGCCACACTCCGTCGGGGCGTCCGAAAGACCACTGTGGGTTACCTTGACGATGAGAATCCCGTCAAGTGATGGCTATGTTGAATGGTGATGGGTGGGACTCATTACATGTTCATTTCATACATAGCATATTTTTATAGAATTTGTCACACTTGCATAACTATTATCCTATTTGTATGTTTTTGACTAACCATGTGGTAGCCCTATTCGGAAACACTACTGGGCGCGTTGATCTAACGCCCTATCTATATCTTTAGTGGATGATGCAGGGAAAGGAAAGAACGTGGTTGGAGAAGAGGACCAAGTACGAAAACTTGGGCGATTTGAATGATTGCAATAGATTATGAACGGATTATTTATGGATTTGTTAGTTGATTTATTTGGAACAATGTAATTTGTTAAATTAGATGTTGGCATGTAATAAGTAGTTAAGTAGATGCTATGGTTGGATTTATTTGTATGGTTTGGAATGAATAGTAGACTAAGGTTATATAATAATTTTGGAAAATAAATAAGGTACTTTGCTATCTAAAAATGGAAATTGGATTAATCATAGGTTCTATTATAACCTCAGTTAGATCTAGACTAAGTTAATTCCGCTAGATATATATGTACCATGTGCGGATCAGTTTTATGGACTTAGTTCATACGCACATGGGCTTGGCCAGTTAAGGGTCGGATTTAGAGATCCGAACTTAACTCGCGTCGTGACATTCCGCCCCGATCACTTATTAATTATTATTATTTAAAAAAAAAAAAAATAAACTCTAAATTTTAGAGTGAAAAGGGCGGGGTGTTACAAAGATACATTGAATTGGGTCAAGGTGGTTATTTGGGTCAAAAGGCTCAATTGGGACCCAATGGGTCATGGTTGACTTGGTTGACCATCAAGTGAGTTCAAGCTTAGTTTATGTTGGGCTGAATTAAAATGGAAAGACCATCAAGTGAGTGAGTTGCTTTTGAAGTGATTAGTTAAATGAGTGAGTTGAGTTGAAATGAATTAAATCAAAGTGGTGAGTTAAATTAAAAGTGAGTGTAGTGTGAAGGTGAAGAATTGTTGTTTCAAACACCAAATCAAGGGGTACACGTTGGCATGGGAGTTTCATCTCAAAGATGAAACCCCCACATGGAGAAGTAATCGAGAGGTGAGGAGTGGTGGTTCATTTCAAATTCAAAAATTCAAGGGCACACGTTGGGGGGGGGGGGGGGGGGGGGGTGAGTTTCATCTTAAGATGAAACCCCACATAAAGCATTAATGAGATGAGGAAGATGAGGGGAGTCTACACCAAGGCAACCCTTGGCGGCAGTTGGAGCCTTAGGAGTTTTTATCTTAGGATGAAACCCCCAAGGGAGGCATTAAGGAATGGGAGTTACACATGGGAGCATCAAAGTCATCACCATTGGGCCGACCCTAGCATTCAAGGAAAAAGACTAATCTTTCAACTCTCTCTCCCTCTCTCTCTTGGCTGATATCTTTCCCTCAAAACATCTATTGGCCGACCAGCACTCTAGGAGAAGGAAGATCAAACACTTAGAGAATTTTATCATGTTCTCTCCCTCCCTCTCAAGACCAAAGAAGACTTAGAATAATTTGATCTCAAGCTTCTCTCCCAATCCATCTCACTTGACCAAACCACTCCAAGGGGTTTCCAGCAAGGTTAGTCTCGGTCAAAGGAACAAGAAAGAAGGAGGAAGAGGCTAAGGAAAGAATAGGAGTCGTCGCGGAATTGTAAGTGCTCAATAAACTCTAATTAAATAAGAAAATGGTCAAGGACATGGTTCGGCCATTGCTTGGCCGAACCCAAATTTTTATGATGGATGAAAGAACCAAAGATGAACCATAGGGTTCGGCCAAGAGTATGGCCGAACCCCATAGAAAGAGTCAAGGAAGTTTATGGGTTTAAAATGATTTTTAAAGGGAAGAACATGGACCATAGGGTTCGGCCATTTTGTATGGCCGAACCCCATGAAAAGACATTGGATTGATTTTATTGGATTTGAAGGAAGGAAATCACAAGTGCATGTGTTTGATTTTGTTAAATTTTTAAAAGGATTTAAATGGATGGAGGTATGAGAACCAATCATAGATGCATGATAGTTTTTAATGGAAATAAGGAACCATAGGGTTCGGCCATGTGTATGGCCGAACCCCATGGAGAGATAATGATGGATGGTGTGTCATGTTTAGTTAATTTTGAAGATGGTTAATAATTTAGAAAGGTGTTGGGTCGTTGGATCTAAAAGAATGGGAAAGGGGAGCACCAAAACCCAAGGGTGAGGTTCGGCCATGGTGTATCGCCGAACCCCACCAAGTACTCTTTATGGATTTAGATATCATAGGGTTCGGCTATGTGTATGGCCGAACCCCATGAACCTTTTGGTGGATCATTTTTGGGACTTGGTTATAAGTAAATAAACCAATTAATTAGACATGGATGATTAATGGCATAGAATGTTATTAAGGGTGAAAAAGATGAACCATGGGTTCGGCGATGGTGTATGGCCGAACCCCATGGAAAATATTTGGTGGGTTTAAATGGTTATCAATGATAAACAATTGTGGTATAAGTGATTGATGTATGAATCGAGAGGTCATGATCTTGTATCTAACCTAAATATCAAAGGATTGAAAAATGAGTATAAAAATCAAGGGAGTGAGGTTCGGCCATGGTGTATGGCTGAAACTCACTAAGGATTTCTTATGAACTTATGTTGATGTATGTGTTAAAAGGTTAATGTGTGGATAATTAGATTAATGGATTGGTGATTGGATTTAATTAAAAGGATCAAGTGATTTTAAGAGGGACCAAAAATCAAGATGGTGAGGTTCGGCCATGTTGTGTAATAACCCGGAATTTTTAAATCAATATATATGTGGCTATTATTTATTTTAATGATGGAAATTGGGAATTTTGATGGAATAAATGTTAAGTGGATCAAAATTTGGGCAAAGGCCCAAGTATGGTCCAATGGACCTTAGATTGGATTAAATTCATTTAAATGGTCAATAATGGTTAATTGGGCCAAGGATGGTCAAATTGGGCCCAATACCCATTTGGGACCCAATGGGTCAAGATGATGTAAGGTCTGAGGTAAATGCGTAGGAGGTGAATGTAATTGGGCCATGGGCCCAATGGTGATCCAAGTAGTTGAAATGGATTTAATTAAATCACCTAAGTTATTGGTGAATAGACCAAGGTGACATGGCCGAATGGGGCCCACCTCCACCTCACCAAGTGAGGTGGCGTGTGGACCAAGGATTGGTGGGGCAGGCCACCATGGTTGAATTGGTCAACCATGGGTGGATATATGGAGGGAATTTAAGGAGATGGAATTTGATTAAATGGGAATTAATTAATTTAATGATCCAATTAATTAATTAATTAAGCTAATCAAAAGGTGGTCAAATGGTCAAAATTGGAAGACCAAACCACCTCATTTCAAAAGCCCAAAAACGTTGGCTAGTAGTGCTTTATCCCAACCACCACCACTAAGCATGGGAGCCCATGCTTGGTTGGTGGGAGGAGTTAATGATGGAGTATAACTTAAGCAACCAAGGGAATGAGATGGGTTTCATCTCATTTCCCCACCTCTTTCCATCTAACTCTTTCACTCTCTCCCTCTCTTGCTCTCTCCAAAATTGTCCCACACCAAGGAGGAAAGAAGAAGAAAACTAAGAAGAGAAGAAGAGAGGAAAGAAGCTCAAGTTTGGCCCTCCACCTCAAGACCAAAGCTTGAGACATCCTTTCCCTATCCTCTCCCCCTCTCTCTCTCAAATCTACTCCATCTTAGCCGACCCAAGCTTTGATGTTTTTCATTTGATCAAACACATCTTGGCCGACCAACAAAGGAGAAGAAGAAGAAAGAAGGCCAAGGAATCCAAGAGGAGAAAGAAAAGTCGGAGCAGCCGTCGGATATGTAAGTATTTCTAAACAAGAGGTTAGATTTGTTTAAGGTTTAAGATTTGGGGTCCATTTCTTGGATTTAATGGTGGCCAAAACATCATGGGCCTTGGATCTCAAATCCATCCAAAAATGAAGTAAGGAATGGGCAAACCCTAATGGGTAAATTAGGTTAAGGAAAATAAAGAGCTCTTAAGGACATTATGTAATAAGGTTTGTTTAAGCATGGAAGTATGGGTTTTTTTTGAAGGGATTGATGGACCATAGGGCTCGGCCATGTAGTATGGCCGAACCCCATGGTAGGTGATTAAGGAAATTAATAGGGTTTTAGGATTAAAATCATGAAAGGATGATGTATGATTTTTAAGGTTTTAATGATTAAGTATAGTGTTTTGTAAAGGGATTTTAAATGAGGAAATTTGTGGCAGATGTAAATGATTTTGTGGCCTCAAAAGACATGAATGGATAATGGACCATGAACCATGGGTTCGGCCATGGTGTATGGCCGAACCCTATGGTAATGTGTTCATAATTTTAATGGATATGGAAGGATGGAAAAATGATGGAGAAGGTTCATTGTTTTTAAGTGAATTTTAAGTATTAAAAAAAATAATAAGGTTGTAAAGGGGTGGAAATAATGTTTTAAAAATAAAACCTTAGAGAGATTTTGGTGAACTTAGGTGTTTTGGAACCATGAAAAAATATTGGGGAGTGATGGTAGCTTTGATGGACTTAAAATGTAACTAATGGTGATAAAAAGAGGTGATTTGAATGCATGATGGAAACTATCTCAAGGAAGGACTTATGGTGGAGCTAAATGATGTATATAGACCCAAGTAAAAATGGGGAAAAAGACATCATGGGTTCGGCCATGGTGTATGGCCGAACCCATGACCCATTTGTAGGTCAAATTATGGGTTAAATTTGGTATTATACATGTGTTTAAAAATTGATGGGGATTAAGTTAACTTAAGGACTGAATTTTAATGTGTTCATGTTATGATTGATGAATCATTAGTGGATCTAAGTTTGTGATCAGTTATGGACTTAATTATGCATGGATGAATGAGTGATTAGTCATGGAAAAGAGGTAGTGGCAAAACCGTAAATATTGGCCAAAATGAAGAACCATGGCTTCAGCCAGGGTACATGGCCAAATCCCATGGAAGATGATCATGGACTTAGGGGTTCTGAGTAATAACCTTATGTGTGATTAATAAAGCCTAGGGTGGCTGATTTTTAGACTCATGGGATTAAAAGATTTAATGGATTAAATGGGACCCACAAAACTACATTGTGAGGTTCGGCCATGGTGTATGGTCGGACCCCACTAAGGCATGTATTAGGGACTTAATCATGGATAAAATATGGACTGATTTGGTAATGTATAATAAGTTATCGGGACATCGCAATCAGTGCGTGATCGGCCACTGGATTCGTGAACGGAAACGTAAAGGGACGCTATTCGGTATTCGATAGGATTCCAACCTTGTTGTAAGCCATGGACTATGTGTGTATGCATGTTTTATTGAATTATTTTGGTAATCCTATGATATGTTTATGATGGATTTTAAGGATATGAATTATATGTTAAGACTATGAATTATAATTTAAGGCTATGAATTATGTGATTAGGCTATGAATTATATATGAAGGCTATGAATTATATGTATTACATAGCATAATGCACTTACATCTCATGCATGGCATGGGCGGGAAAATAATGAAACCGGAGTCCATGCTCCGTCGGGACGATCGAGAAGCAAAGATGGGGATAGTTTCATGTGTTGAGATATAACAGAAGTCCATGCTCCGTCGGGGCGACCGAGAAGCAAACATGGGGACACCTTGATGAGGCCTTGCTATCAAGGGGGATATGGCATCATGATGGTATGGATGATGGGTGGGACTCATGACATAAGACACCCATGGCATGCCATGCATTTTTATGGTTTTCATTTTATTATTACCTATGTGCTTGTTATCACTAATCCATGTGTTAGCCCTACTCGGAGTTCTACTGGGCACGTTGTCTAAAGCCCTACTTCTACCTTAAATGGCGACGCAGGAAACGGAGGTTATGAAGGAAGCCAAGCGTAGGAGTTTGGGGAAGCGGGCTAATAGTTTACTTAAATTTATTTTGGAATGTAGTTTGAGTAATTTAGCTCGTCGGAATGTAATAATTTAGATTACTTTCTATGTTTTGGATTTTATTTTGGACACTGTGATTTTGAGGTATTTTAGTAATTAAATGAATATATCTTCCCTGCTATCTAAAAATCGGTAAGGTAAACTCTATTATAATTTTCGCATTTAGTTTAATATTCCGTAAGCTTACTTCTACGTGTGAACCGTTCTTCGTGGACTTAGTTCAACGCACGCGTAGGGTTGGCCAGTTAAGGGCCGGCCTTTAGAAGCTCGGACTTAACTCACGTCGTGACGTCCCGCGCCCTTTGTCACTCTTTATTTTCAAAAAAAAAATAGACTCTGATTTCGATGAAAAGGGACGGGCGTTACATGTTCTATGGCCGAACCCCACAAAGTTAGATTTTAGTGGACTAAGGGTTAAAATCAAAGTAAGTGAGGTTCGGCCATGGTGTATGGCCGAACCCCACAAGTTGTGTTTTTGGACTTAGATACCATTACAAATCAAATGGGTTGTTGGTTTAATTCATGGATATGTTATAAGGTAACGGGACTACACAAAGGGGGGCACGATCGTGATCGGTTGCCAGATTAAAGCTCAAGGACACCTTAGTTGTCTTGGGTAAGATTCTACCTTATTTGAAACCATGGTTATGTATGTTGGTTTTATCTTATTTTTGTTAGTCATGTTTTAAAATAATATGTTGCAAATATGAGGATTTAATGCTAGATTTATCATATAAAATAGCATGGAATTCATTATCATCTCATGCATGGCATGGGGTGAAGGTTATGGGACCGGAGGGGCCACACTCCGTCAGGGCGTCCGAAAAACCTATGTGGGGGTATCTTGATGATGAGAATCCCATCAAGAGATAACCAGAGGGGCCACACTCAGTCGGGACGTCCGAAAGACCTATGTGGGGGGTACCTTGATGATGAGAATCCCATCAAGAGGATATGTTTGATTGTGATGGGTGGGACTCATTGCATACATGGCATGGCATGATTTTACAAGGTTTTGATGTTATATTATTTATATGCATGTCTTATACTAACCATGTGTTAGCCATACTTAGAATTCCTGCTGGGCGCGTTGTTCTAACGCCCTACTTCTACCCTAGTGAATGAAACAGGAAATGAAGGAAATGATGTTCTTGAACGGAGCAAAGCATAAGGACTTTGGAATGTTTTTTATTATTATTGTATTAAGTTGCTCAAGGACATGTAATTTGAGTAGTTAGACTTCGGCATGTAATAATTAGATATTTGCTATGGTTTGTGAATGGTTTGGTATGGATATTTAATTTAAGTTAAGTTGGTTAAGTGACTAAGTACTTTGCTATCTAAACTGGAGTAGCCTTAGATTCTATTGTAATCTGCAATCAGTTTATGTTATTTTCCGCAATTATAAACTTAATACGTGTGAACCATCTCAGTGGACTTAGTTCACGCACTCGTATGGTTGGCCAATTAAGGGTCAGGCTTTAGAAGCTCGAACTTAACTCACGTTTTGACGTCCCGCTCTATATAACTTAAAAAAAAAATAGACTCTGATTTTCGGAAAGTAAGTGAAAAGGGTGGGGCGTTACAGACTTGGTCAACCATGGGTGAGTTCAATAGAGTTGAGTTGATGAATGAGTTCAAGTGGGATAAATAATGCTTGAGTTGGAAAGTAATTCACATGAGTTGAGAATTTATTAATGTTGAGTTCAAGTACTTGAGTTGGAAAATGAGTTTATTTAAGTTGAGTTGAGTTGAATTGAAGTGAGTGGAGTGGGAAGATGGAGGGTTTGCATCTCAAAGGAGGAAACCCAAAAGGCATATCCAAGGTGTACATGTTGGGGAGATGGAGGGTTTCCATGTCATGGAGGAAACCCAAGGGACACCTTGGTTGGTCAATAGTTAATAAAAGATGGGGGGTTTCCATCTTGAATGCACACGTTGGAAGATGGAGGGGTGTTCCATCTCAAGTGGTGCCTTGGCCAAGCCAAGGGACACCTTGGGAAGACACGACCATTATGAGGAAGTGGGAGGGTCTTGGTTGTTACAAGGGCATAACCCAAGAGACACCACACCTTGGCCAATCGATCTCTTCACAACCAAGAGATTTCTTTTCTTCATCTCTCCCTCTCTCAACTTCATCTCTAGACTAAGTAGAAATTAGTAAAGAAAACACAGAAGTGAAGGATTAAGGAAGGAGTTTGGGGTTGATTTCAAAGGGACCCCCTTTGGCCGATTGGATCTCATTGGAACAAAGAGATTGTTCTCTCAAACTCTCCCTTGGTCGACCCTCTCACAAGACAAGAAAACACCTAGAGTTTTCTTCCATTCTCTCCTCCTCTCCCTCCCTCTCAAACCTCTTCCTTGGCTGAACCATCTCTTGGGGGTTTTCATCTTAGAACCACTCCCCCTCAAGCACCACTCTTTGGCCGAAGATCAAGGAGGAAGAAAGAAGAGACTAAGGAAGGAGAAGATCGGAGGAGCAAGGCCGAATGAAAGAGATCGGAGGAGTCGGGAAATCGGTATGTATGGTTTATTAATTAAAGTGAGGTTAAGGGAACATTCCATATAAATTGGAAATGGTTGGCCAAAATGTTAGAGGCCATGGATTTAAGATCCATTCAAAGAAAGGTAAAATGAGTTTCGGACATATTGTATGGCCGAACCCCATCAAGTGATCTAATCATGGACATGTGATTTTTAAGAGGAAAAGATGAACCATAGGGTTCGGCCATGTTGTATGGCCAAACCCCATGGAAGTAAGTTTTTGATTTTAATGGGTTTTAAAGGATGAAAAGGATGGATGTATGTTAGTAATTTTACAGGGTTTTAAAGGATGAAAATGATGGAGGAATGTTGGTGATTTTAAATGGGTTTTAGATGTTGTAAATAATGATTTAAAATGAGGAGATGATGAAGAACAATGGACCATGGGTTCGGCCATGTTGCATGGCCGAACCCAATGGAGAAATATTGATGGATTTACATGAATTTAGACCATGGGAATATGGAAACAAAGGACCATGGGTTCGGCCATGTTGTATGGCCGAACCCCATGAATCATTTTGATGGGTCATTTGGTAGGATGGAATGATCAAGCTAAAGAATGGAGGTATTTATTATGGATCTATGTTATGTTAATGAATCATGTATGGACCTAAGTTATGTGTAAATGAGTTAAGTGTTTAGCTATGAAAAGAGTGATAGCTAAGATGGGAACATGGTGAAAATAAAGGACCATGGGTTCGGCCATGTTGTATGGCCGAACCCCATGGAGAATGTTTTATGGACTTAGGATTTTTATTAATGTAAAATGATTAACTTATGTTAGTAGATTGGGTAATCAAAGAATGGATGGTGTCGGACCCATTTTGTGTAAAATAAAACAAGGGTTAAAAAGGGGGTCAAAACCAAAGAGTGAGGTTCGGCCATGCTGTATGGCCGAACCCCACAAGTGAGTTTTGGTGGACAGTGGACAGTGGATAGTGGACAACGGGTAACTGACTGATTTTAAAAATGAAATATTTATATGATTTTCCAAATGGTTAAGTTAAATTGGAAGGATGAAGGGAATGGTTTAAATCAATTGGAATAATTAATTCGGTTATTTTATGGAATTAAATGGATCACCAAATTGATGTATGTTAAATGTAATGAGGTAATGAGATTTCACAAATGGTGTATGATCGGCTTGACACGATCGGTGATCTTTTTTTGGACGGAAACACAAAGTCCTGATATTTGGACGTTGGTAGGATTCCTACCTTATTAAAAACCATGGAATATGTATATGTGATGATTTTACTTCATGCTTTGATGATTTATTTTGGTATCAAATGATATATTTAAACTATGGGATTTTAATGCTATGATGTTTATTATTACATAGCATGTTTGCACTTGTATCTCATGCATGGCATGGGAGGGATCAAATGTGAGGAGTCCATGCTCCATTCGGATTTCCAATAAACAATCGTGGGGAGGAATCCACACTAATTCCAAGGGATGTATGATTGAATTGTAACTGGAGTCCACGCTCCATTTGGGGCGTCCGATAAGGCATTCGTGGGGAGAACTATACTGTGTTTGAAATATAACCGGAGTCCACGCTCCGTTCGGTGGGACCGATAAGATATTAATGGGAAGTCATGACAATACCTTGATGTGGATTATCCATCAAGAGGAATACTATGTGATTGTGATATGGGTGATGGGTGGGACTCATGGCATGGTATTGACTTGCATGATTTTGTTATTATATTTGTCTATGTGATTTTTATACTAACCAATGTGTTTGACCCTACTCGGAGTACCTACTGGGCACGTTGTCTAACACCCTACTATTACCTTAGATGATGACACAGGAAATGGACGGAATGAAGGACGCGATCGGAACCAAGGTTAGGAGCGTAGATGAACTAGATCATTTTATTTAAGTTTATTCACGGACAATGTAATTTGAGTAGCTAGTATTTGGGAATGTAATAGCTTAGACTATTTGCTATGGTTTGAACGTTTATTTTGGACATTTTAACTTAAGGTAATTATCATTGAGTGATGGACTTCCTTGCTATTTAAAATTGGGTAGGATAGATCTCTATTATAATTCCGCATTATGTTTAATTCTGCAAGTAACCTTATCCCGTGTGAACCATTCTCGTGGACTTGGTCCACGCACACGTATGGTTGGCCAGTTAAGGGCCGCGCTTTGGAAGCTCGGACTTACCTCGCGTTGTGATGTTCCGCTCTCTCTCACTCTTTATTTAAAAAAAAAAAAAAATAGACTTTGATTTTCGGCGAGTGAAAAAGGGCGGGGCGTTACAGTTGGTATTAGACCGAAACCGGAAGGATGAATCTTTCGAAGTAAGATTAAGACAGTATCATGTCTCACTGACAAGACAAGAATCCCAACTGACCGACTCATCGGAGTCCGCTGCACGAGAGCTGGATTAATTTACTTCGTTAGACTCAGACTGAAGCATTCAATCTGAGAACAACATTTGACGAAAAATGAATGATAGCAAGGGAAGGACAGTCACTATAAATTGGATTTATCAAACGTATCAAGACAGGAAAGTTTCCCTGAAAACAAGAAAACAACAGGATTTCCCTAAATTGAGAAACAGTGATGGAATTATCAAACATAGCAAAATAGGAGATATTTCCCCGATTTCCCCAAATTGAGAAACAATGATGGATTTATTGAACATAGCAAAATAGGAGATATTTCCCCGATTTCCCCAAATTGAGAAACAACACTTGATACTTAGAAAGTTTCCTCAAAAGCAAAGAAATACAAAGATATTTAGCAATTTCCCCAAAATACGTAAACTCAAAACTTTACGAAGAAACTAAGTCAACGATGTTTCATTGACTTAGGAAAATGCCTCCGAAAAGAAGACATACACAACAGGACCAACAACAGGAAGAAGAACATAATGGAGTGGGTCAGGACAGTGCAAACATTCCTGAAGTACCTCTTGAACTACAGAACCTAGTACGAGCAGTAGTCACTTCCATTATACAGCAACTCTTGAGAGGGAATGGAGATACAACTTCCAACGAAACACAGGACCAAAGAGGTCAGGGTGGGGGAAATACTTTTCGCCCTCACAAGAGATTCAAACCCAACTTTTGGAGACCTTCAACCTCTACTGGTTTCACCGGAAGTTTCTGTTTCCAGTGTGGTCAACAGGGCCATTTCAAAAGAGAGTGTCCACAGAATGATAGAGCTTCTCACTTCAGGGATTCTTTCCGTTGTCTAGCTCGACCAGCTCAGTCACAAGGATCTAGGGCACATGACCAGATAGGACGGGCACCTACTCTGGCAGGATCTGGACGACTGAATACTTTGGTTTCTCCTCCAAAGACAGTGGACCATTTGGTGATTCAAGGTATGGCAGTAGTTGTAGTTCATATGCGTATGCGTTATTTGATTTGGGAGCATTCCACTCTATTGTATCTACTGCCTTCACATCTGTTACTGACACTTTAAGTACAACAGATGTCCACTACACCTACTATAGTATCCCCTATTGGTAGACGATGACGACAATTAGTGGGTGTATCGATCCCACGATAGATACAGTGGTCCCTGTAACACCCCAAGTTCTCAAAGATATCAATATTTACAAAAATGCCACTAGATTGGTAAATTTATTAGATGTGATTGTAAATGAGAAAATGGTGGGGCCCATTGCTCAAATTAAGACCCTATGAACATATTATAAGGATCAAATTTAAGTAAATGGGTAATGTACATCAAATTGGGTCAAAGGACCCAATTGGGACCTAATGGGTCATGGTGGACTTATTTGACCATTGGGTAAGCTCAATTTTATTATGGTTAAGCTCAATTGATTGGAAATGAGGTGAATGATAAATGGGTAGGCTTCATACAAGTGTGTAAACCATATGCAAAGGGCTAAACCATCCATAATTGGGTTATGGCGTCAATTGGGTCAATAAGCTAAATGGACCCAATGGGTCCAGTTGACCATGGTTCACTGTGTGGACCCTCAAGTGAGTTCAAATATGAGTTAACTCAGGTTGAGTTGGGACTGAAGTGAGTTGGAATTAAATTAAGTAATAGAGTTGAGTCAATGCATTAAATGAATGGCATTAAGTGAGGTGAGTTGGGCTAATGAGTTGGGGAGTTAAGATTGGAACCCAAAGAGACCATTAATTCCATTGAGTCAAGTGGGGAGGTGAGTAGTTGTCTTGATCTCAAAGACTCAAAGATAAGTAATGGCACACGTTGGAAGTGAAGTGGTGCCTTGGCCAAGCCAAGGGTCACCATGGTTGGGTGCGGCCTTAATGAGGAAAGATGGAGGGGTCTTTCCATCTCAAGGGATGCATTGGTTGGTGCCAAGGGATGCATTGGTTGGTGTCAAGGGATGTCTTGGTTTGTGCCAAGTGACTCCTTGGTTTGATCAAAGAGTAATGAGGGTAAATGAATGGTTTTTGGGGCTGTTAAGCAAAGGAGATAAACCACCATACTTTGCCGATTTTCATCCCAAAGAAACCATAGACTTCATCTTTCTTTCCCTCTCTCAAGAACCCACCTCTTGGCCGAATTACCCTTTGGTGTTTTCATCATTGTTCAAGCATAAAATCAGTCAAGGATCAAAAGGAGAGCAAGAGGGAAGAAAGCAAGGATCAAAGGCGAGAGGAGAGGCTTAGAGAATTGGTAAGTACTCCATAGAAATTTGATTAATAAAGTTGGTTAAATGGAACATGATTTGGCCATGGGATGGCCGAATCTACCAAGGGTTTAGAGTATGAATAATAATGTTTAAAAGATAGAAAACATGGACCATAGGGTTTGTCCACTTTGGATGGCCGAACCCCATGAAATAATATGGTTATGTTGATGGTTTTTGGTAAGTTAAAAACCATGCAAAATGATGGACAGTTTTAGATGTTTTAATTAGACCTAAGATGCAAGTAGAAAGGGTTTTAAATCATGGATTTGAATGTCTTGATTTGGCCATGGAATGGCCGAATTCATCAAGGGTTTAAACCATGGGTAAAGATAGTTTAAAATGATAAAAATGGACCATTGGTTTAGGCCACTTTGGATGGCCGAACCCCATGAAATTATTTGGGTATTTGATGGTCTTTGAAGGCTAAAAACCATGCAATACTATGGAGTTTTATATGTTTTAATGAGACACAAATTATATGTTAAAGAGATTCAAATCATGGGCCAAAAGGTTCGGCCAATAGGGATGGCCGAACCCCATGAAATGATATGATAATTATATGGTAACTTGTGATGGTTTTTGAGAGATAAAAACCATACAATGTTATGGGGTTTTTATGTGATTTAAATGGAGATAAGGTTACTGTTTTGGGTCGGCCATGGGATGGCTGAACCATATGGTTCTTATGGCTAAAAGTGTTAAGCCTAACGTATGTACATATGATGGAATCATTGAACCAAGGGAACCATTGGGTTCGGCCATGTGTATGGCCGAACCCCAGGGACCATTAAATGGGTATTTGTATTCAAGTATATGATTAAAAGTTGTTGATTGTTTTGTAATGTTTTAAAGGGTCTAAGTTATGACTTTATGATGAAGTATAATGGATAAAAGAACCATTGGGTTCGGCCATATGTATGGCTGAACCCCATGGAGTAGTTTTGGTGGATGAAAGTGATGATTGGAACCAAGGAAATAATGGAAAATTAAGGGCTAGTTAATCACATGGATAGATGAGTAGTTAGTCCTAATTATAAAGGATTAAGAGACCAAATCTGGATTGGTGAGGTTCGGCCAAGTAGTATGGCCGAACCCCACTATGGTGTATTGGTTATGGAATTTGGTCTTTGAGCAAAAATAAGCATTGGTTTAAGTCCAATGGCAAAACTGTAAATACAAGTCAAATGATAAATATGAAGGGATTGATCAAAAGACTTGGAAAGAGGGGTCCAAAACCAAAGTGATAAGGTTTGGCCAGGTTGTATGGCCTAACCCTACCAAGATATGTTCGAAGGGTAAAGTGTTTAAGGGTTGATCAAATGAAAAGGAAGATTAAATCCTAAATTGGTGAGGTTCGGCCATGGGTATGGCCGAACCCCACAAGATGATTTATGGAATCTAGACTTGATTAGAAATCAAAAAGATTAAGTATTAATTTACTGTTGTATAAACAAGAGAACGGAAGTTGAACGGCGTGGGAGTCGTGATCGAGTAAAGCTTGAACGGAACGGACACTTAAGTGAAGTTTAAGTAGGTTTCCTACCTACTTGTAACCACTGTTATATTGATTTTATCATGGTTTTTATAAGTTATGTTGTTATTGTTTTATGTTTCAAATGGGTTTTGAATGATGAGATATATTTACAAATGACATATATATTCATTGACATCTTATGCATAGCATGGGGTGATGTTTATGGATTACCTTGACGTGAGAGTCCCAATGAGAGAACACTATGATGTTACTGTGGAGCCTCCTTAGCAGATGAGGGTCCCGCCAGGAGGAATATCATAATTATGAGAGTCACATCGGCCTCCTTAGGCAATGAGGGTCCCGCCAGGAGGAATATCATAATAATGAGAGTCACATCGGCCTCCTTAGGAGACGAGGGTCCCGCTAGGAGGAATATCATGATGATGAAAGTCACATCAGCCTCCTTAGGCGATGAGGGTCCCGCTAGGAGGAATATCATCAAGAAGAAATGAAAGAGTACTGTGGTTTACCTTGACGAGGAGAGTCTCGTCAAGTGATGGCTATGTATATGTGTGATGGGTGGGACTCATTACATTTGCATTTACATACATAGCATTGATTTCAGATGGTTTTGGATGATCATATACTATATAGATGCATGTTGTATATACTAATCATGTGGTAGCTCTGATCGGAAAACCTACTGGGCACGTTGATCTAACGCCCTATTTCTATCCTTAGAGGATAATGCAGGAAAAGGGAAAGAGAAGGTCGAGGACCAGGATGGGAGCCAAACTTAAGCGCTTGAGTGTTGGAATGGATTTATATTTTACTGTCATTTGAATTACAATTTATGGACATGTAATAGCTAGTAACTTTGCTATGGTTTGTTTATAGTTATGATAATGGATGTTTGATGTAAGTAGTTTTAATGAAAGACTTGTACTTGCTATCTATTCAGTTTAATTCCGCAACCAATTAGTTCCGCATTTAGTCTAGTTTTATTCCGCATGATTTGATTAGTTCCATGTGTGGATTGTCTTTCATGGGTTTAGTCCATGCTCACATGGGTGGCCAGTTAAGGGTCGGACTTTGGAAGTCCGAACTTAGCTCGTGTCGTGACGTCGTCCGCCCTTTTTCGGCTTTAATAAAAAAAAAAATTAGACTCTGAATCTCGGAAAGGGCGGGGCGTTACAGTCCCATGGTAGATGTGACGGTTCTATGGATGGATATTATCTTCCCTTGTATGAGGGTTTCCATGGTGGTTTGGATTGATGCCGGATATTGGCATTAGGGTAGACGTATTGGTAGTGTGAGGGACATTTTGGTCCCATAAGTTGACATATTAGTCCTATGATAGACATATTAGTCCTACGAAGGTATTAGTTATGCCCATGAATGGTTTATACCCATAGAGGGGTTATATTCATGGATCTGATGAATAAAATCTTTCGTCCTTAGTTCGACAAATTTGTAATCGTTTTCATTAACGATAACCTGATTTATTCCCACCATCGGGAGGAGCATGCAGAACATCTAATGATAGCCTTGGACACCCTGAAGAAAGATCAATTATATGCCAAAGCAAACAAGTGCGAGTTCTGGCTATCTGAGGCCAATACCTTAGGACATGTCACGTCAACCGAAGGAATAGCCGTGGACCTGGCTAAAGTGGTAGTAGTTAGAGAATGGAAAGCACCGAAGAATGTAACCAAAATCCGTAGCTTTTGGGATTGGCTGGTTACTATAGGAAGTTTATCATGAACTTCTCCAAGATTGCATCTCCACTTACCCGACTCACTCAGAAAGGAGTCAAGTTTGAATGGTCGGATGTATGCAACTGGAGATTCGAGGAACTGAAGGAAAGGCTTACAACTGCTCCTATTCTGATTTTCCCGGAAAGGGGCAAGGGATATGAAGTATATTGTGATGCTTCAGGAGAGGGACTTGGGTGTTCTCTCACTCAAAGTCAACATGTGGTGGCTTATGCTTCAAGACAGTTGAAGATTCATGAATGCCACTATCCCACGCATGATCTGGAACTAGCCGCAGTGGTCTTCGCTCTCAAAAGTTGGAGACACTATCTTTATGGTGAAAGTTTGAGGTGTTTTCAGATCACAAATGCTTGAAATATTTGTTTGATCAGAAGGAACTCAACATGAGGCAGCGCAGATGGATAGAATATTTGCAAGATTATGAGTTCGCACTTCGATAACATCTTGGCAAGGCGAACAAAGTGACGGATGCCCTCAGCCGCATGTCGCATGCAACAGTGGCCAGTTTGATCAGGAAGGAATGGGAGATGCTGAATACCATTCGAGAATTCAACTTGTATATCAAGAACCATGGGAGTATGTATAATCTGATCATACAGTCCAACATGGTCTCCAGGTTTGAACAGGAGCAACGGACAGATCCGGAAGTGGGGGAGATATGGGCAAAGGTGTCTAGTGGTGTGGTTATATCGGAATGGTAATTACGACCGGGACAGGGTCTCGTATTCCGAGGTAGGACATATGTGCCTAAGAGCTGCAGATGAGAGTTATTGATCGAGGCACACCAAACCAAACTCTCTATTCATCCGGGTAGCACCAAGATGTGTCATGGCCTGAAGAGACACTATTGGTGGCATGGACTCAAGAGGGATGTGGCAGAGTTTGTTGCTCACTACCTAACTTGTCAGCAGGTTAAGATTGAACATCAGAAGTCCCCAGGGTTACTCAAACCCTTACCAGTGCCGGAGTGGAAATGGGAACATATCTCCATGGATTTTGTGACGGGGTTACCAAGGTCATCAAAGGGCAACGATGCAATACGGGTCGTGGTAGATCAACTGACCAAGTCCGCACACTTTCTTCCTATCATGATGAGAGATTCATCTGAAACTTTGGGTCGACGGTGCATCAGGGATATCATCAAACTACATAGTATTCCTCAGGACTATTGTGTCCGACAGAGATGTCTGATTCACTGGTAGAGTGTGGCAGAGCATGCAGTTGGCTATGGGGACAGATCTATTGACTAGCACAACATTCCATCCACAGACTAATGGACAGTCGGAGAGGATGATACAGACATTGGAGGATATGTTGAGAGCATGTATGCTAGACTTCAAGGGTGGATGGGAGGATCACTTACCGCTGGTGGAGTTCTCTTACAACAACAGTTATCAGGCAATCCTCCAAATGGCTCCATTCGAGGCCTTGTATGGTAGACCATGTAGATCACCAGTGTACTAGACAGAGGCAGGTGAGCCTGCACTTATTGGACCCAAACTAGTTGCAAAGACTACAACGCAGATTAAGTTGATGACAGCATCTACTTGTTGCACAGAGTCGTCAGAAGAGCTACGCTGACAAGAGGAGGAGGTTCCTTGAGTTTAAGGTAGGAGACTTAGTGTTCTTGAAAGTCTCGCCACGAAAGGGACACATGAGATTTGGAAAGTAGGGGAAACTGTCACCTAGATTTGTGGGGCCGTTTCCAATCCTAAAGAGGGTGGGGGAGGTGGAATATCAATTGGCACTTCCTCCACAGTTGTCATCTTTGCACGATGTGTTCCATATCTCCATGTTGAGGAAATACAACCCTGATCCTTCACACGTGTTGAACGTACAAGATGTTGAAGTACAAAGTGACGTGACCTATGTGGAGAAGCCGGTCAGAGTGATCGGGAAGGAACAGAGAGTAATACGGAACCGAGCCATTCAGTTCGTCAAGGTGGTTGGGATCGACATGGTAATGAGGAAGCCACCTGGGAACTTGAATCAGAAATGAGAGTAGCTCATCCTGAGCTTTTTGTATGAGTTGTATGAAACCCTACTTCACTCGATTTTCGGGACAAAAATTTCAAAAGAGGGTAATATTGTAACACCCTAGATTTTCATTTCATGAATATATATGGAAATTGTCCATTTAATTTGTGAATTAATGGAATTTGAAATTAAATAATGGAGATGGACCTTAGATGGGTAAGGAGTTGGGTCAACTGCCAAATTAAGACCCAACAGGTTATGGATAAGGTTCAATTGAAATAAATGGGTAAGATTAATCTAATTAGGTCAAAATACCCAATTAAGATTCAAGTGTAGGTCCACCTCATCAAGTGAGGTTGTAACACCCCGGATTTTCAAGTTATAAATATTTATGGAAATTGCCATTTAATTGGTGAATTAATGGATATGGACCTTAGATGGGTAAGGTGTGGGAGTCAATTGTCCAATTAAGACCCAATGCACATGTTATAAGGTTCAATTTAAAGTAAATGGGTAAGGTGCACTTTATTGGGTCAAGGTTGTTATTTGGGTCAAAAGGCCCAATTGGGACCCAATGGGTCGTGGTTGACTTGGTTGACCACCAAGTGAGCTCAAGCTTGATTAGGTTGGGGCGGAATTGAGTTGGAAATGGAATCAAATAATTGAGTTGATTCAAGTGAATTAAATGAGTAGAATTAAATGAGTGAGTTGAGCTAAACGGATAAGTTGAGTTGAATGAGTTGGATTGGAAGTTATGGAGACCTTCATCTTAAGTGAGTAGAGTGGGAAGATGAGGGGTTGTAGTTGTTTCAAAGACTCAAGTCAAGGGTCACACGTTGGAGGGGGGAGTTTCATCTCATGCATGAAACTCCAAATGATCATTAATGGGGACGGTTTTGATGTTACACAAGGTTACACCAAAGGCACATGTTGGAAGCATGGGGGTTTCCATCTCAAGATGGAAACCCAAGAGCCAAACCGTTGGAAGTGTTTCATCTCAAGGATGAAACCTCCAAATGGATCATAAAGGAGGAAGGTGAAAGGGCATGGGAGTTACCAAGGGGTGTCACCAAACGACACCACCCTTGGCCGACCATCATTGATTAAGAGGAGGAAGTTGGAGAGTTTTTGGTTGTTACACAAAGACATACAAGGCATACACGTTGGAAGGGTTTCCATCTCATAATGGAAACCCAAGAGGCACAAAGTTGGTGAGTTTCATCTCATGGGATGAAACCCCCAAAGCAAATGATAATGAGGGAGGTGAAAGGTCATGGGAGTTACAAAGGGGCATCAACCAAAGGACACCACCCTTGGTTGATTTACATTGGGCAGCAAGGAGAATTCCTTGTTTTATCTCAGTCTCTCCCTCTCTCACTCAAGGCCAACCACTAGTCAAAGACAAATGACTTAGAGTAGTTTTTGATCTCAGGCTCTCTCTCTCTCTCTCTCTCTCAAACCTACACCCTTTGGTCGAACCCTCTCCTTGGGTTTTCATTCAAAGTCTTTCAAGCACTCTCAGCCAAGGATCAAGGAGGAGGAGGAGGCTAAGGAGGGAGAAGGTTGGAAGAGCAAGAAGGAGTGAAAGAAACTGGAGGAGTCGTGGAATCGGTAAGTACTCGTTAAGATTTCATAAGTAAGAAAAAGATGATCAAGGATCATGGTTTGGCCCTTGCATGACCAAACCCTAAATGGTATACACAAGAACCATCAAAGATGAAAAAGGGGTTGGATGAGGTTCGGCCATGATGTATGGTCGAACCCCATCAAAAAACCAATCTTGGATTTATGATTTTAAAATGGAAGGGTATTATTGATGTTAAAAGTTTTTAAGGATGAGATTGGTGGAAAAACATTAACAATGTAAATGGCCTTAAAATGAGGTAAAGGATGGAGAACCAAGGACCTTAGGGTTCGCCATGGTGTATGGCCGAACCCCATAGAGAATTATTGAATTATGTTATGTATTTAGATCATGGAAATAATGGGAGGATGATGTTAAGTTTAATTGATTTTAAACATGGTAAATGATGTTTCAAAAAGATGAACGTAAATGTATGGTTAAACCCATGGATGGACCTTGGTTCATGAAATTAAATATTGTAATTGAGTTCATGGAGAAGATTGAGGTAAGACATCATGGGTTTGGCCCTGGTGTATGGCCGAACCCCATGAACCATATTTTTTTAGGGGTTATGTACGGATATATGCATGTTTAAATGGATGGATAATCAAGCTAAGGAATGGAAGCATTTGTTAGGGTTTTATGTTATGATTAAATAAATCATTTGTGGATCCATGATTATGGATCAATTATGGACCTAGATATGTATAAAAAAGAGGAGTGTTTAGCCATAGATAGAGTAATGGTAATGTTGTAAATAGGTGAAATTGATGGACCATGGGTTCGGCCATAGTGTATGGCCGAACCCCATGGGAATGTTATTGTGGACTTAAGTGGTTATTGATGTTAAATGATTGGTTATTGATTTTAAATGATTAATCTATAAGTGTTTAGATTAATGAAACAAAGATGGCTTGATCTTGGATTAATTTAAAAGATCAAAGGATTGAAAAGAAGGGCACAATAACAAAGGAGTGACGTTCGGTCATGTTGTATGGCCGAACCCCACTAAGGAATTTTATGGACTTAGGTTGTTGTGTGTGTTAAAAGGTTAATGTGTGAATGATTAGATTAATGGATTTTGGTGGTCTAAGGGTTAAGTACCTTGTTTAGTGATGATTGACTAATAAATAAAAGAAGGGCAAAAATCAAAGTAAGTGAGGTTCAGCCATGGTGTATGGCTGAACCCCACAAAGGTGTGTTTATGGATTTAAGACCAAATGGAAAATCAAATGGAACATGGATTGACTGGTTGATGTGTAACAAGGTAATGGGACCACACAGACGGGGCACGATAGTGATCGGTTGCCGGTTTAAAGCTCAAGGACACCTTAGTTGCCTTGGGTAGGATTCTACCTGATTGGAATATGGTTATGTAATATGTTTTATCTTTATTTTGATGATTTATGTTGTAAATATATTATGTTTCAAAAGTGTAGTATTTAATGCTATGGTTATTTAAATTACATAGCATATGGACATGTACATTCCATGCATGGCATGGGAGGGAAGTTTGTAACCGGAGGCCATACTCCGTCGGGGTGTCCGTAAGGCAATCGTGGGAAGACCTTGATGATGAGAATCCCATCAAGAAGAATCCGGAGGCCACACTCCGTCGGGGCGTCCGAAAGACCACTGTGGCGATACCTTGATGAGGAGAATTCCATCAAGAGGTTACATGTATTGTGATGGGTGGGACTCATTGCATAAGACATATGGCATGGCATGATTTCATATGGTTTTAAGGATTTAATATTATATATGATTTTGTTATTAACCCATGTGTTAGACTTATTTAGAATTCCTACTGGGCGCGTTGTTCTAACGGCCTACTTCTACCCTAGTTGATGACACAGGAAGGGAAAGGAACAAGGAACATGATCGGAGCCAAGCTTCGGAGCTTGGATGATTAAGTTATATGTTGTTTAAGTTACTCATGGATATTGTATTTGAGTAGCTAGTAATTGGGAATGCAATAACGTAGATATATTTGCTATGGTTTGGATGGTTAATGTTTGGATATTTAAGTTATGATAATTATGTTTAAGTGTTGGACTACTTAGCTATTTAAAATGGAATAGGATTGTTATCCTTTTGTAATTCCGCATGCATGTTTTATTCCGCAAGTTAACTTGTGTACGTGTGAACCATTTTAGTGGACTTGGTCCACGTACACGTATGGTTGGCCAGTTAAGGGTCAGGCTTTGGAAGCTCGGACTTAACTCGCGTCGTGACGTCCCGCACTCTTTCACTTTTAAAAGAAAAACAGACTCTGATTTTCGGATTAAAGCGAGTGAAAAGGGCGGGGTGTTACAGAGGTGGCATGTAAATGAAATGGCAAGTGGTTCAGGTAACATGCATGGTCGGATAACCATGGTTGACTTGGTCAACCATGGGTGAGTTCAATAGAGTTGAGTTGATGAATGAGTTCAAGTGGGATAAATAATGCTTGAGTTGGAAAGTGAATTCACATGAGTTGAGAATTTATTAATGTTGAGTTCAAGTGCTTGAGTCGGAAAATGAGTTCATTTAAGTTGAGTTGAGTTGAATTGAAGTGAGTGGAGTGGCAAGATGGAGGGTTTGCATCTCAAAGGAGGAGACCCAAAAGCATATCCAAGGTGTACACGTTGGAGAGATGGAGGGTTTCCATCTCATGGAGGAAACCCAAGGGACACCTTGGTTGGTCAATAGTTAATAAAAAATGGGCGATTTCCATCTTGAATGCACACGTTGGAAGATGGAGGGGTGTTCCATCTCAAATGGTGCCTTGGCCAAGCCAAGGGACACCTTGGGAAGACACCACCATTATGAGGAAGTGGGAGGGTTTTGGTTGTTACAAAAGGGCATAACCCAAGAGACACCACACCTTGGCCAATCGATCTCCTCACAACCAAGAGATTTCTTTTCTTCATCTCTCTCTCTCTCTCAGCTTGATCTCTAGACTAAGTAGAAATCAGTAAAGAAAACAAAGAAGTGAAGGATTAAGGAAGGAGTATGGGGCTGATTTCAAAGGGACCCCCTTTGGCCGATTGGATCTCATTGGAACAAAGAGATTGTTCTCTCAAGCTCTCCCTTGGCCGACCCTCTCACAAGACAAGAAAACACTTAGAGTTTTCTCCCATTCTCTCCTCCTCTCCCTCCCTCTCAAACCTCTTCCTTGGCCGAACCTGTAATGGCCCGAAATTTTTAAATCAATAAATATGTGATTATTTATTTTTAATGGTGGAAATGGGAAATTTGATGGAATAAATGGTAAATGGACCAAAATTTCGACAAAGGCCCAACTAGGGCCCAATGGATTATGGATTGGATTTAAGTTTACTTAAAGGGTCAATGGTGGTCAGTTGGGCCAAGGATGGTCAAATTCGGCCCAATACCCAATTGGGACCCAATGGATCAAGATGATGTAAGCTTTAAGGTAAATGGGTAAGATGAAAATGTAATTGGGCCATGAGCCCAATGGTGATCCAATTAGAATGAATTGAATGGGTCTAAATTACCTAAGTTAATTTGAAGTTGACCAAGGTGACATGGTCCAATAGGACCCACCTCCACCTCACCAAGTGAGGTGACGTGTCGACCCAAGGTTTGGTGGGGCCGACCACCATGGTTGAATTGGTCAACCATGGGTGTATGCATAAAGGAAATTTAAGTTCAAGTGGGCATTAATTAACTTAATCAAATAATGCAATTAATTAGTTAATTAAACTAAGCTAAAGTGGTGGTCAAAGAGGGGAGACCAAAACACCTCATTCCAAGCTTAAGAGAAGAAAAAACAGTTGGAGGGTATTGGGGTCAAAAAGCATATAAAATATCTATGGGTTGGTGGGAGAAGTAATCGGAAGTTTTATCTTAACCAATCAAGAAGAGATAAGTTTTATCCTATTTTCTTATCTTTTCCATCTAACTCTCATTTCACTCTCTCCCCATTTTGCTCTCTCATCGCCGTACCACCCTAGCAAGAGAAAGAAGAAGAAAAATTTGGAAAAAGAAGGAGAACAGCTTAGGGAGAGGAAGAAAAGGTTGGCCCACCACCTCAAGGTGAAGACTTTGAGACACTTTTCCCATCTCCATCCTCTTCCCTCTCTCAATTCAAACCTTATTATGGCCGATCCTAAGATTGGAGGTTGTCACCATTGATCAAGCATCCTAGCCGATCAAACAAGGAGAGGAAGGAGAAAGGAGGCTAAGGAATCCGACGGGAGTGGCAAAAGTCGGAGGAGGCGTCGGATTGTAAGTATGTTCTTAAACAAGAAATTTCGGATTTTTAAGGTTTAAGATTTGGGATTCATTTTGTAAATTTAATGGTGGCCAAATGATTTTATGCCATGGATTTTAAATCCATCAATTTGAAGGATGGAAAGTGTACAAAACCCTAATGGGTAAATTAGGGTTAGTTTAAGGAAAAATAAATGGATTAAGAAATGTAATGTAACTAAGTTATTAAGCATGGAATTATGTGGAATTGGAAGGAAATTGTGTGTCATAGGGTTCGGCCATGTAGTATGGCCGAACCCCATGGTGGATGATTAGACAATGTGTGATTTTCTTAGGGGAGGACATTGTGTAAGTTAATTAATTAAGAATGGAAGCATGGAGAATGGTTTAGAATTTTAAGTGCTTAATGATTAAATGTTGCAAATTTTAAAAGAATTATGAGGGAGTTTATGAATGATGTGAATGATTTGGTGGCCTTAAAAAGGCATGAATGGATAATGAACCCTATGGTGATCCAATGGTGGATTAATGGTTATGAATTATGGAAAAATAAATGGCAAATGTGGGTGGTGTTGATGGACCAAAAGGTACCCAATGTTATCAGTTGTAATGGGAATATGGCTAGGTTTATGGACTTGAATGTGATTCAGAATGATGATAAACCCTTCATGGAAGGGCTTGTGATGGGTGCAAATGTGTAAATAGGCCAAAGAAAAAAATGGGTATTTGGTTAAGTAGAAAGGGCTGATTTTTAATGAACCCATGACCCATTGTTATGAGCCACTTAATGGTCTAAGTATGGGGTTATATATTTATGTTTTAAATAAATGGAGGTTAGGTTAATTAAGTGGTTAATTGCTAATGTTCTTATGTCATGGTTAATGAGACATCAATGGACCCATTTTTGTGAACCAATGGATAGGCTAAGATTAAAGTCTATGGATATGCTTTAGCTAATGGGGATTAGGTTAAGATATGGTTGTATCTCATGATTGGTAAGTGTAAGGATCAATTATGAATAAAGGGAATGAATGGATAATGGACTCATTGTGGTTTAAATGCAAGATGTAAATCCCATGGAAAGATTTGATGAATTGGGTATTTTGAACCCTTGATCCATTAGCCATTTAAAGGGTTAAGTATGGGGTTTTGTATGGGTTTAAAGGAATAAGGATTAGGTCAATAAAAGGACTAATTTTATGATCACATGATATGGTTACTGGGTCATTAACGGGCCTAAGTTATGGATCATTAATGGGTCTAAGTTATGGATCCATTATAGACCATAATGTATATGGAAGAGGGAATGAATTATCCATGGAAGGGTAATGGCAAAACCGTAAATATTGGCCCAAATGAGGAAAACCCACTAAGACATGATGTATGGGCTTAGAAATGGTTAAAGCATGGACTAATTGCTAATATGTAATAAGGTACCGAACATCGCAAGCGGAACGCGGATCGGAGACCAGGTCTATCGGGCGGAAACGAAAGAAAGAACGCTAGTCGGTATTTGGTAGGATTCCTACCTTTTTGTAAGCCATGGATTGAGTGATGGTTTCTTTGAATTATTTTGGAAATTATATGGTTTGTTTTTAAGATGGGTTTGGATTTTGGTATTATGTGATGAGTTTCCTTTGATTTATTTTGATAATCATGGGATTGTTTTAAGATGGGTTTTATGACTATGATTTACATATATTACATGGCATATGGCATCTACATCTCATGCATGGCATGGGAGGGATGTGACAGGGGGATACTTGTGTTGATGTTACCTTGATGAGTGCTTTGCCGTCAAGGGGAATACTTGTGTTGATGTTACCTTGATGAGTGTTTTCCTGTCAAAGGGGATACTTGTGTTGATGTTACTTTGATGAGTGCTTTGCCGTCAAGGGGGATACTTGTGTTGATGTTACCTTGATGAGTGCTTTGCCGTCAAAGGGGATATGGCATCGGGATAGTAAGGATGATGGGTGGGATTCATAACACAAACACCCATGGCATGGCATTCATTCTATGGCTTTTCGTTATATTATTATCTGTATTGCTTGTTATCATTAATCCATGTGTTAGCCCTACTCGGAGTCCTACTGAGCGCGTTGTCTAATGCCCTACTTCTACCCTAGCTGATGATGCAAGAGATGGCGGAGCGGAAGAATGAGGCGGGAGCCAAGCTGAGGGGCTTGGGAAGGCAGTCTAGCTAGTTTTCTAATGTTTATTTTGGATAATGTAATTTGAAGTAGCTTAACTTGTTGGAAATGTAAGAAGTTTAGATTACTTGCAATGTTTGGTTGTTATTTTGGACATTATCATTTTACGACATGTTAGTAATTAAATGAATGTATCTTCCCTGTTATCTCCAATTTGTAGGATAGTCTCTATGGTAATTTCCGCACTTAGTTAATATTCCACATGCTTTCGTCTACGTGTGAACTGTTCTCCGTGGACTTCGTTCCACGCACACGTAGGGTTGACCAGTTAAGGGCCGGGCTTTAGAAGCTCGGACTTAACTCGCGTCGTGACGTCCGCGCCCTTTGTCACTATTCATTAAAAAAAAATAGACTCTGATTTTTCGGTGAAAAGGGGCGAGCGTTACAGAACCATCTCTTGGGGATTTCATCTTAGACCCTCTCCCTCTCAAGCACCACTCTTTGGCCGAAGATCAAGGAGGAAGAAAGAAAAGACTAAGGAAAGAGAAGATCGGAGGAGCAAGGCGGAACGAAAGAGATTGGAGGAGACGCGGATTCGGTATGTACGGTTTATTAACTAAAGGGAGGTTAAGGGAACATTCAATATAAATTGGAAATGGTTGGCCAAAATGTTAGAGGCCATGGATTTAAGATCCATTCAAAGAAAGGCAAAATGAGGTTTGGCCATGTTGTGTGGCCGACCCCATCAAGTGATCTAATCATGGACATGTGATTTTTAGGAGGAAAAGATGAACCATAGGGTTCGGCCATGTTGTATGGCCGAACCCCATGGAAGTAAGTTATTGATTTAATTGAGTTTTAAAGGATGAAAAGGATGGATGTATGTTCGTAATTTTAAAGGGTTTTCAAGGATGAAAATGATAGAGGAATGTTGGTGATTTTAAATGGGTTTTAAATGTTGTAAATAATGATTTAAAATGAGGAGATGATGAAGAACAATGGACCATGGGTTCGGCCATGTTGTATGGCCGAACCCCATGGAGAAATATTGATGGATTTACATGAATTTAGACCATGGGAATATGGAAACAAGTACCATGGGTTCGGCCATATTGTATGGCCGAACTCCATGAATCATTTTGATGGGTCATTTGGTAGATCTATGCATGTTTAAGGATGGAATGATCAAGCTAAAGAATGGAGGGATTTATTATGGATCTATGTTATGTTAATGAATCATGTATGGACCTAAGTTATGTGTAAATGAGTTAAGTGTTTAGCTATGAAAAGAGTGATAGCTAAGATGGGAACATGGTGAAATAAAGGACCATGGGTTCGTCATGTTGTATGGCCGAACCCCATGGAGAATGGTTTATGGACTTACGATTTTTATTAATGTAAAATGATTAACTTTTGTTAGTAGATTGGGTAATCAAGGAATGGATGGTGTTGGACCCATTTTGTGTAAAATAAAACAAGGGTTAAAAAGGGGGTCAAAACCAAAGAGTGAGGTTCGGCTATGTTGTATGGCCGAACCCCACAAGTGAGTTTTGGTGGACAGTGGACAGTGGACAGTGGACAGTGGGTAGTGGACAGTGGATAGTGGACATGGGGTAGTAGACAGTGGATAGTGGATAGTGGGTAGTGGACAGTGGGTAACCGGCTGGTTTTAAAAATGAAATATTTGTATGATTTTCCAAATGGTTTAGTTAAATTGGAAGGATGAAGGGAATGGTTTAAATCAATTGGAATAATTAATTTGGTTATTTTATGGATTTAAATGGATCACCAAATTGATTGTTGTATATGTGTTAAATGTAATAAGGTAACGAGATTTCACAAACGGTGTACGATCGGCTTGACACGATCGGTGATCAGTTTTTGGACTGAAACACAAGGACCCGATATTTGGACTTTGGTAGGATTCCTACCTTATTGAAAACCATGGAATATGTATAAGTGATAATTTTACTTCATATTTTGATGACTTATTTTGGTATCAAATGATATATTTAAACTATGGGATTTTAATGCTATGATGTTTATTATTACATAGCATGTTTGCACTTGCATCTCACGCATGGCAAGGGAGGGATCAAATGTGGGGAGTCCACGCTCCATTCGGATTTCCGATAAACAATCGTGGGGAGAAATCCACACTGATTCCAAGGGATATATGATTGAATTGTAACCGGAGTCCACGCTCCATTCGGGGCGTCCGGTAATGCATTCGTTGGGAGAGCTATACTGTGTTTGAAATGTAACTGGAGTCCGCGCTCTGTTCGTGGGACCGATAAGGCATTCGCGGGGAGTCATGACAATACCTTGATGTGGATTATCTATCAAAAGGAATACTATGTGATTGTGATATGGGTGATGGGTGGGACTCATGGCATATGACACTCATGGCATGGCATTGACTTGCATGGTTTTGATATTATATTTATCTATGTGATTTTTATACTAACCCATGTGTTTGACCCTACTTGGAGTACCTACTGAGCGCGTTGTCTAACGCCCTACTTCTACCTTCGATGATGATATAGGAAATGGACGGAACGAAGGATGCGATCGGAGCCAAGCTTGGATGAGCTAGATCATTTTATTTAAGTCTATTCATGGACAATGTAATTTGAGTAGCTAGTATTTGGGACTGTAATAGCTTAGACTATTTGCTATGGTTTGGACGCTTATTTTGGACATTTTAACTTAAGGTAATTATCATTAAGTGATGGACTTCCTTGCTATTTAAAATTGGATAGGATAGATCTCTATTATAATTCCGCATTATTTTTAATTCCGCAAGTAACCTTATCGTGTGTGAACTGTTCTCGTGGACTTGGTCCACACACATGTATGGTTGGCCAGTTAAGGGCCGGGCTTTGGGAGCTTCGGACTTAGCTCGGGTCGTGACGTTTCGCGCTCTCTCACTCTTTATTTAAAAAAAAAATAAATAGACTCTGATTTTCGGCGAGTGAAAAAAGGCGGGGTTTCACAGGGTCGTTGATGTTTGAACTGTCATCTTGGGGCTGACCGCCAAAATCTTGGATATTAGGTGATGGAGTGCCATCGCGATTTGCTATAACATTTCATATGGCGTGGCACATCTGGTCCTATATTCTCTTTATTGTCATAAACTTTAGATCCAGATAGGGAAACATAACAATTATTTGAAAGAGTTTCGTCATCTTCTCCCTTTGTTGTACGGTCAATCTCTATATAAATGGTGTCTTGTGTCGTAGAAAGAAAATTGATTGTGTTTCCTCCACACTTTCTCAAATAATGATATACTACAAGTTCATTTTCCACTTGTACTCATCTTCTCATCAAAATCTCATACCCGAATCGTTATCAAAGTCTATTATGATGTCTTATCCAATGACGTTATGCCAAGACGTCCTAATCATCCAACCTTGGGCATTTTCAATCTAGTAGGTCTCATCCATCACGGGTTCAAGCCCATCATAGAATCCTTATCCGGATATAAATATTGTATTCTTCTTCAAGGACCATACTCTATGTATGTATCCACTCATCCGTGGATCCCATGTTTTCTGTAGAATCACTCTGTCCGTCGTGATTCTCGGATAAATTGATATATTTCATTTCACTTGATACCATGACATTTTCAATACATTCCTGTACCATACTCATTAATCTTGGGTTTCTGAACCTCACACCTCTCCACCAAGAGGACAGGTAAGTGTCACATTCTCAATCACACCTCCCATATGGAGTCCTATCTCATAAGCCACAGATCACCATTTGCCAGTCTGATTACATAATGACATTCATATCATCTGTTACACAGGGATACACAGTGCGACCATCACATTCATACATAAGAGCACTCTAATCCAACCCGTGGAAAAAAAAACCCAATGAATCTGTCATCTGGCATTCTAGGAAACAGGTACATCACTCACAAGTGGCTATCAGATCAAATAATCTATTCTGGTCTACACCATGCGATTATAGCACAATAGCTTATATCAACCTATGAGTTTTCAAACACTTCTATGCCTCCATCAACATACCGTTCCGATCTCACACCCGTGGATTTTACTCAATTTCTACATTGACCTTTACGTTGGTCAAGCTATAGACCTTGAAACTCGTTGGATACGTCACATTATCACAATATCCTTACTTTTACTTTTGGTAATCCTTATATGGTTACCTTTATCTAGTGAAAAACATCGATAATCCGATAGATGATATCGTCAGTGAACATTTGCTGTATTTAGACAATCACGCATCACATCTCATATACATGGCCCACCCATCATAGTTTAATACGTGGAGTGTCATACCCTTACACATACCAGATGGAATTCTCCATTACTACTATACTCAATTAATTCAAGGCTAAGTTTATTAAATCTTTCAAGCCCTCATGGAACACCACCGGCCTTCTACAGAGTAAACCAATCGGACTAACTCGGTAGATGCCAATAGATTCCCAATTGAGATTTTTTCCATAAAATAAACCACCACTAAGTACCTCATCATTTGCGTACAAGTCGTAATACTACTAACACTTTTTTATTTATAACCTATATAAATAAAATGCAAATCAAATATATTTTAAAACTTATATGTTACGGGTCTTAACATAATACCCATCAATATTTTCAACTGTCAATATTGTTTTTCCCACCATAAGTTAATGGTTTTAATTATCTCCATTCAACACTCTAATGTTCAATCCTACTTTAACTAAGACAATTTCCAAGTCTATCAATGGCAGTCCACGATTTTCCAAGACTGCTCTCACAATTCCTGTTGATGTTCTATAAAGACATTTTCGTTTCACCAAATATTGGGGTCACCCAACTCTATTTGCGATATTTTCATGTCCCATACCTAAGGGTTTTAGTGGAAATTCTCTCCCTTTCATTCAAGGTATTCTACCTCAACACCCAAGATTGTTCATTGTTTAATCATCTACAGTGTATCAACCTAGAGTCCGATCCATGTAACTTATCCCTTTCAGGTGACTCCCAAAAGTTATTCCTTTGAGGTAACGATCACTTCACATTCGATTTGTGTTGAAAATGGGTGAGATGATAGTGATTGTGTAACGCCTTGCCCTTTTTCACTCGCCACAAATCTGATATTTTTTTTTTTATAAATAAAGAGTGAGAGAGAGCGAGAATGTCACGAAGCGAGTCAAGTCCGAGTTTCCAAAATCCGACCCTTAACTGGCCACCAATACGTGTGCGTGGAGTAAGTCCACTTAAAGTTTCACACGCTTAACAATAATTGCGGAATAAACATATGGATAAGATTTCATCTATATACATGACATCAATAAGCAAGGAAGCCAATCACCATATAATTAACTGAAACTTAATTTATATCAAACCATAGCAAAATATTGCTACGTTATTACAATCCCAAAAATATCAGTTTTCTCAATACATCATTCCAAAATCAAGCTAAGTAATATAAGAATGAATCTGTCCAAGCTCCTATCATGAACAACGCATGATAATCATATCAGAGTGATGCTAATGTAAGTGTCATGTCATGCGTGTCATATGCCAATGATCTCTCACCCAATCTCCATATCCAATCACAACACAAATCATATCAATAGTTTCCTTGATAAATAAAACCACATCAAGGTGTTCCCTTGGCCAGTTACGTTCTCAGTGTTTTGTGACGGCATCACCATGTCACTGTTATACCTCCCCACGTATGTTAATTGGAATTACCGATGGAGCGTGGACTCCTCCCTCTGTGCAGGGTTTTTCTACTGGTTACCCCGAAGCTCTTTGGCCCAGACTACGCCGTACCCATTCCTAGCAATCCAAGACAAGGCCAACATATCAATAGTTCATATAGCTTCATACAAGCTAGTCTTAAGCCCCAAGTCATGTCCAGGACAGCTCATAACTTGGCTTGTTGTCCCATGTACTCCCTCCCATGCCATGCATGAGATCATGAATGCAAAATGCCATTTCATATCAAGTTACATATATCATTGATTTTGTTCATAAAACATAACCATATGTTTAACCAAAGTAAATCATCATATTTAAAATAAAAACCAATAACATAAATATAATCTACAGTGTCTCAAGAAGGTAGGAATCCTACCAACGTTCAATTTACTATCCTTGATGTTTTGTGAAGATCACGTTCAAAACAAATCACAAAACCCTTTGCGAATCTCCTTCCCTTATTAAATTCAACTGCATACAATAATCAATTTAATTATCCATTTAATTTTAATCATCCCTTACATCCTTCCAGATAGACAGAAACATTTGGACAATTAATTTAAATTTGAACTTTTGAATTCAGTCTACTGAATCACGTCCAGTTACTGTTCTCTGCCTTACTGCAGACTTTCAGTTGACTGAAATACATATTCAGTCGGCTGAAATACGACTCTGCACTGTATATCCTTGACTCGTTAACCTTTTAGTCAACTGAATCGTAGATTCAGCCGACTGCCTCTGAGTCAAACCCTCTGTATTCTTGGTCAATACCGGTTTAGTCGGCTAAATCACAGATTCAGTTGGCTGACTTTGGATCAGACTATTTGTTTGTTCAGTCAGTTCACATTCAGTCGACTGAATCAAAGATTCAGTCGGCTGAATTACCAACCAACCCTTTACATGTTCAATAAGCATCCTTTTAGTCGATTGAATCTATGATTCAATCAGCTGAAACTCACCAGACCTCTTTCTTATTTGATACATCTATGTTTAGTCGACTGAATCCTAGATTCAATAGGCTGAACCACCAATAAATCTTATATATTTTAATCCAGCCCATGTTCAGTCGACTGAATCACAAGATTTAGTTGGCTGAAACTCCCAGAAACTGTTTTACGTGTCGGTCAACACCAGTTCAGTCGACTGAATCCCAGATTCAGTCAACTAACTGTTTGGTCCTGATCATTGGTGATCTTAAGCAGCTTCAAGATCTTTGTGATATTCTCAATCCAATTCTCTGCTCCTGCGGGTCCCTCCTTCCCTTTGAAATAAGAGGGACGCTGTTGTTGGAAATCTCTAACCATTGTTCGGTCCTGGGATTCATTGGAAGTAGTGCCTCCGTTGTCGTTCTGGTGTTGCTGCAGTATGGAGGTGACTACTGCCTGCACTAGGCTCTGCAGCTCTGGAGGTACCTCAGGAATATTCACACTGTCCTCTCCCTCTTCCTGATTCGAGTTCTGTCGAGTATCTCTTCTTGGTGGAGACATTTTCCTAAGTCATCGAAACATTGGTTGACTTAGTTTTCTCATAAGGACTTGTGTTCAAATACTTTGAAGTTACACTTGATCAAATAATCATAAGGAGGGAAAAGTTTTGTTTACTTCTCCTATATATCTCTTTGTGTTCCTTACTTAGGGAAATTGCCTAAGTATCATATAGTGTTCCTTATTTTGGGAAAATTTCCTAAGTATCATGTAGTGTTCCTTGTTCGGGGGAGGGACGACCTATTTCGCTATGTTTAATAAATCTACAATTTATAGTGATTGTCCTTCCCTTACTGTTATTTTTCTCATCAAAGGTTGTTCTCATATTGAATGCTTACAGTCTGATTCTCATCAAAGTAAATTAATCCGGCCCTGTGCAACGGACTTCGAGAAGTCGGTTAGTTGGGATTCTTATCTGTCAGTGAGACATGATACTGTATTAATCTTACTTTGCGAGACTCAACACTTCCGGTTTCTCTCTGATACCAACTGTAACGCCCCGCCCTTTTTCACTTGCATAAATCAGAGTATATTTTTTTTTTTTATAAGTGAGAAAGAATGGGCTGTTATGACGCTAGTCACGTCTGACATTCCAAAACTCGACCCTTGACTGGCCACCATTACGTGTGCGTGGATTAAGTCCACTAAAACATTTACACACGCTTATCTTATTGCTTACGGAATAATTTATATGAATAAGATGCTCTTCATTTCCTTAACATCATTGGGCAAAGAAAGCCAATCACCATAAAATTTTAATAAAACTTAAAAATTATCAAACCATAACAAATAAGTTCTAAGGTGTCCCAAATAGTCTAAGTTATTACAACCCAAAATGCAAGTCCTCCGAAAACATCATTGAAATCAAAACTAAGCAATTTAAACTTCAATCTTCCAAGCTCCTACGCTTGGCTCCCTTCCGGTCCTACGTCCTTTCCCTTAGCATTTCTTGTTCCATCATCTATAAGGTAGAAGTAGGGCATTAGTCAACATGCCCAGTAGGTATTCTAATTAGGGTTAGGGTACACATACGAGTAATATTAGAATATTATAAATCAAGGGCTTGTAAATCATTGATGGCATATTTGTAAAGCATCTTGTAAGTAATAAAACAATGCATGATGTCCAATCATAATTATGCTAATATAAGTGTCATGTCATGGGTATCAATGCCAAATGAAATCCCACCCAATGTCCATACCCAATCACATCATAAATCAATCAATGGTTTCCTTGGCCAATTATGTCCACAGTGTTTGAGGCGGCAACTGTAACACCCCGATTTCTCAAAGATATGAATATTTACGAAAATGCCACTAGATTGGTAAATTTATTAGATGTGATTGTAAATGAGAAAATGGTGGGGCCCATTGTTCAAATTAAGACCCTAGGAACATATTATAAGGATCAAATTTAAGTAAATGGGTAATGCACATCAAATTGGGTCAAGTTGGTTATTTGGGCCAAAGGACCCAATTGGGACCCAATGGGTCTAGCTTGACCATGTTGACTGTGTGGACCCTCAAGTGAGCTCAAATATGAGTTAAATCAGGTTGAGCTGGGACTGAAATGAGTTGGATTTGAACTAAGAAATGAGTTGACTCAAGTGCATTAAATGAATGACATTAAATATGGTGAGTTGAGTTAATGAGTTGGGTGAGTTAAAATGGAAACCAAAGAGACCTTGAAATTCAAGTGAGTCAAGGTGGAAGGTGAGGAGTTGCCTTGGTCTCAAACACACACCACTCCACACGTTAGAGGGTAGCAAGAGGCGGGGGGGGGGTGGGGGGGGGGGGGGTTGGTTGAGCGGCGAGGGGGATAGGGAGTTTCATCTCAAAGATGAAACCCCCACCTAGGCGTTAATGAGGAACCATGGGGAGATGGACGGTCACATTGGACTTGATCAATGGGTGCAGCCGATTGGACTTGGGAGCTTGAGGGTTTTCATTTTAGATGGAAACCCAAGGGTCACAACCGTTGGGTGGGTTTCATCTCAAGGATGAAACCCCCCAAATGGAATTAAATGGAAGAGATAGTGGGGAGGGGAGTTACCAAGGGGGTGCCATCAAGGGACACCACCTTTGGTTAACTCCCAACACTTAATTTCATTCATCCACTCTCCTTCTCCCTCCCTTGATCATCTCTTTCACCTCTCAAAGACAAAAACCGTGGCTGCTGGTTCTCTCCCACAAATCACTCATTTGGCCGATCACACCACCAAGATTAGTGGACTTAGAACAAAGGTGTTGCACCTCAAGTGTTGATCGTTTACACCAAGGCTGAAATTCTATTTTTTCTCTCAATCAAAACCTCATTTGGCTGAACCACTTCAAGGGATTTCCAGCAAGGTCAATCTCGGCCCAAGAAGCAAGAGAAAGGAGGAAAAGAGGCTAAGGAAGAAAGGAAACAAGGAAGAGCAAAGAAAGACCGGAGGAGCCGCTGAACCGGTGAGTGTTATTGTTAAATTTTATTTACAAGAACCATAGGGTTCGGCCAAGTTTTATTGCCGACCCCATGGTTAAAAATTAAGGATACAATGATATAGTTTAAGAAGAGATAATGGACCATAGGGTTCGGCCATAGGTATGGCCAAACCCCATGGAAAGACTTGGTCATTTTAAAGGTTGAAAATCATTTGTCATGTTGATGGTCTTAAAAGGATTTTTAAATGGAGATAAGTCTACTATTTTGGAGCGGCTATGGCAAAGCTGAATCATGTTGATGCTGTGACTAAGTTGCTAATCTAAATCAGGGATAGATGATGGACTAATTGAATCAGGAGAACCATAGGGTTCAGCCATGTGTATGGCTGAACCCCATGGACTGTTTTATGGGTTTGTTAGAGCAAGAACATGGTTAGAAATTATGGACTATGTTATTCTTTTGATTTAAGAATTATATATGTTTATCTATGGATTTAGTATAGGTAAATAAACAGCCATCATGGATGATGGAAAAAGGAGCAAAAACTAGTTTGGTGAGGTTCGGCCATGAAGGATGGCCGAACCCCACTAATAGTCATTGGTGGCCTTAGTATGTAACTATCAATGTGATTGAAAATGTATGTAAGAATGATTTAAAGGGACCAAATTAAGATGGTGAGGTTCGGCCATGTTGTATGGCCGAACCCCACCAAGGTGGATTAGTTATGGTTATTGGTGTTTAAGGAAAATTAAACAAAAGGTTAGTCTAAATGGCATAATGGTAATTATGGGTGAAATGATCAAAGATGAAATGATCATAGGATTGGATATGTGGGCCAAAACCAAAGTGGTAAGGTTACCCTACTAAGATTCATTTGGAAGTTTGGGTTAATTAGATGGTTTTAGTTAAATAAAAGAGTGACCAAAGTTTAAATGGGTGAGGTTCGGCCATGGGGTATGGCCGAACCCCACAAAGTGGGTTTTGGAACTTATGTTTTGTTGGAAATTAAGTGTATTTATGTTTAACTTGCTGTTATGTAAATAAGGTATTGGGATTTCTTGAACGGAATACAAGGCGTGAACGGGTGACGGTGTAAAAGAACGGTCAATCTAAGTAAACTTTAAGTAGGTTTCCTATCTACTTGTAACCACATTTATACTTGGTTTTATGATGGTTTTTCTATGATACATTTTTTATACTATTATTTATCATCTTGGATTTGAGTGATGAGATTTGTTTACATGTTTCATATATTCATTGGCATCTCATGCATGGTCATGGGATGATGATTATGGAAAGCATCCTTAGGCGATGAGGGTCCTGCCAGGAGAAGTATCATGATGATAAGTCACATTGGCCTCCTTAGGAGATGAGAGTCCCGCCAGGAGGAATGTTATAATGATGAGAGCCACATTGGTCTCCATAGGCGATGAGGGTCCTGCCAGGAGAAATATTATGATGATGAGAGCCACATCGGCCTCCTTAGGTGATGAGGGTCCCACCAGGAGGAATATCATCAGGAAGAAATGAAAGAGTATTGTGATTTACCTTGACGATGAGAGTCTCGTCAAGTGATGGCTATGTATATGTGTGATGGGAGGGACTCATTACATGTGCATACATACATAGCATTGATTTATCTGTTTTTTATGACCATATATGCTATGATATATGCATGTTTTATATACTAACCATGTGGTAGCCTTAATCAGAAATCCTACTGGGCGCTTTGATCTAACGTCCCAATTCTATCCTTAGAGGATAATGCAGGAAAAGGAAAAGGGAAAGAGAAGGTCGTGGACCTAGAGAGGAGCCAAGCTTAAGCACTTGATTATGGGAATGGAATTATATTTATTGTCATTTGGATTACATTTTATGGACATGTAATAGCTAGTAACTTTGCTATGGTTTGTTTATAGTTTGATAATGGATATTTGGATTAACTAGTTTAATGGGAGATTTGTACTTGCTATCTATTCAGTATAATTCCGCAATCAGTATTTCCGCAATTGGTCTAGTTTATTCTGCATCACTTGATTAGTTCCATGTGTGGTTTGTTATTCATGGGCTTAGTCCATGCTCACATGGGTGGCAAGTTAAGGGTCAGACTTTGGAAGTCCGAACTTAGCTCGCGTCGTGACATCGTCTGTCCTCTTCCTATGTTATTATATTATTGTTATAAAAAAAAATTAGATTCTGAATCTCGGAAAGGGCGGGGCGTTACAGTTGGTATGAGAGCGAAACGAGAAGTTGGATCATCGAAATAAGATTAAGACGGTTTCATGTCTCACTGACAAATAAGAATCCCAACTGACCGACTCTTCGTAGTCCGCTGACTGGGGGCCGGATTAATTTACTTCGATTGACTCAGACTGAACAATCAATCTGAGACCGACAATGAAAGATAGCAAAGTAAAGTACAGTCATCATAACTGGGCATATCAAACATAGCAAAGTAGGATGCACTCCCCTGATATCCCCGCATTGAGAAACAAACAACAAGAATTTAGAGTTTTCCCCAGAAACAAAAAGAAAACAAAGTGTGAAGATTTGGCAATTTCCCCAAACACAATGCATGATATGATACATAAAGAACTCCCCCAAAACCAAGTTTGGTTTTATTAGAACTGCAATGATTATTTATGAGTTCTATGTTATGATACAGATATGTCAAGCAACGTGGAGTATACGGAGTTGTGGGATAAAGGAACTCCTAGTTGTCCGATAGACTTGGTGTCTGCTTCCAACAACTCCAACATGGAAGTTAACATGGACCTTCAGGAGGGACCTCCCAAGGAAGATGAAGTGGATCTAGAACTTTTTCCGGAGGATCCTATGGAAGATATCCCTTTGATAATGGAATTGGTTGGGGAGATAGATCCCTATTATATGTACGAGTTGTGCAACCAGGACGGGCACAGCTGTATGTATTGTCCTCACCCTCTGGAAGTGGTTTGCCCAGCTTGTAGACTTCATGGGCACGGAGAGGCAAGGACTAATTGTCCTTACATTGGAGGACCGGGGATAGTACCCAGCTTATCATGTGGAGTACTGGGTCACATGTCGATGACATGCCCTGATAGTTACTTTATGTTCGCTGGTGATACAGGATCTTCCACGGAAGATTAGGTTAAGAGTTAGAAAGGAAAGTCAAGGAAAGGGGAATATTTTATAAGGGTGCATTTTGTTCTTTATAGGTTTTGTTTTAACCCTACCAACCCTTGTACAAAGATGAAATATGAATATATATAGAATATAATTTTATGATTCTATAAGGATTTATAGCGTTTAATGTATGTTGTAAAGAAAACTAAGCCAATAATGTTTCCATGAATTAGGAGGAAATGGTTCCAACGAGAAAGAGCCTACAGAATCAAAAAGGGAAGGAGAAAGTATTACAAATTGGCTTTGGCGAAACAGCTCCAAAAAAAAAGACTCGATAAGACGATAAAGGGAAGGAGAAAGTTGTGCATGAGAAAGTGGTACATGAGAAGGAGCCATCGGTACGTGATAAGGAGAAATCGGTACATGATAAGGAGAAATCAGTACATGATAAGGAGAAATCAGTACATGAGGAAGAATCACAGCACTCTCGGCGAGAAGAGGAGGATAGTGAACATTCTTATCGATGGGAGGAAAAAGGGAACAACAATAGCAACGTGAGTTTACCATTCGTGCCTCCTGAACTACAGAGCTTGGTACAAGCAGTAGTTACTTCTGTCCTCCAACAACATATGAATGGAGGTGGAAGCTACAAGTGAGGCTAACGACCGGAATATGGTCAGAGACTTTCAACAACAGCGCCCTCCTTACTTCAAGGGGAGAGAAGGGCCTATTGGAGCAGAGAACTGGTTGAAGAAAATCTCCCAAATACTGACTCTACTGAACATCAAGAGTCATGCCCTCAAGATTCTATTGGCTATATCACAGCTGATAGATGATGCTAGTAGGTGGTGGGAAGTAGTGGAGAAACAGCAGGCACTTGTGTCAGAAAGAGAAAGGACCGCTATGACCTGGGAGCAATTCTCAGCGACGTTTCTAGATCAGTATTGCCCAGAACAAGAAAAGAAATGCCAGATCCAAACCTTTTTGTCATTAGTACAAGGCTCGATGACAGTAGCTGAGTACCACTAGGAATTCCTCAGTCTATCAATCTATGCATTCTACATAGTGGATACGGACTACCGGTGGGCTCGTAAGTTTAAATGTGGGTTGCGGCCAAACATTAGGGCCAGAGTGACCGTGTTCAAGGAAACTACGTTGGCGGAAGTGGTCAGCAAAGCCACCATTGTTGAGCAGGAATTGGCTCAGTTCACACGAGTTGACAACCGTCGAGCACTGAGTGGGAGGGGTACATATTAGCCCAACAAGAAGTTCTAACCGAACTTCAGCAGACCCTCACCATCTGTTGAATCTACTGGGGGCTTTCGTCCCAACCAGCCCTCTCAATCTGTAGCAATCACTTAGGCTTCTAGAGGAACGGGCAACTGTTTCCACTGTGATCAGCTGGGTCATCTCCGGAGGGATTGTCCAAAACTCAACATGCTTTCTTACTCTAGAGGATCATTCCGTCCACCGGCCAGACCAGTTAACTCCCGAGGAGGCAGGACGTATAACCAGGCAAGACGGGTGCCTAATCCTAGTGGAGCTGGATGACTGTTTACTTTAACTTCTCCAGTGGATGAGGATCATTCGGTGATTCAAGGTATGGCGGTAGTGAGTAGTTCTTATGCATACGCACTATTTGATTCTGGAGCTTCACACTCCTTCATAGCTGCATCATTTATAACTGCTACCGGTACCCTAATTCAAAAATTAGCCACACCACTCACAATTGTGTCCCCTGTCGGAGACTCGGCATTGGGACTTATATGCACGGCAGTTAATACTGAACTAGCTGGACTCAGATTTGAGTTCAATTATCTAGTACTCGACATGACAAAGTATGATATAATCTTCGGCATGGATTGGTTGGCTAAGTTCCAAGCTAACATTGACTGTTATAGCCGAAGATTGATATTTTTGTCACCCGAAGGAAAGAAATATGTGGTTCGTGCAGACAAGCAGAGTGGACTACAGGAAGGGTTGAACCACGTGGTGTTCAATAATATCATTATAAATAAAGCACCAGTTACTGAATTTCCAGTAATTGTAAAAGAATTTGCGGATGTGTTTCCAAATGAACTCACTGGTTTACCACCCATGAGGGAGCTTAATTTCGAAATCAAGTTATACCATGGCACTGCACCAGTGTCTTTACCGCATTATCGGATGGCGCCAGCAGAGATGTCTGAGTTAAAGAAGCAAATTGATGAATTGCTCAGGCTGGGTTGCATCCAAAACAGCACGTCGTCATGGGGAGCTCCTGTGCTGTTTGTAAAGAAGAAGGACGGTTCACTCCGAATGTGTGTAGATTATCAGAAGCTGAATCAGCTAACTGTCCAGAACAAGTACCCTCTACCCAGGATCGATGATTTATTCGATCAATTGAGGGGTTCTAGCCATTTTTCAAAGATTGATTTGATGTCTGGTTATCATCAAATCCGGGTTAGGGAGGAAGATATAGAGAAGACAGCCTTCAGGACGCGATATGGACTATAAAAGTTTGTAGTCATACCATTTGGACTCACAAATGCGCCGACTGTATTCATGGACTTGATGAGCAGGATCTTTCATCCGTATCTGGACCAGTTTGTAATCGTGTTCATTGACGATATCCAGATCTATTCCAATAGTTAGGAGGAACATGCAGAGCACCTATGGATAGTCTTGAATACTTTGAGGCAGAATAAGCTATATGCCAAGGCCAGTAAGTGTGAGTCCTGGTTATCTCAAGTGAATTTCTTGGGACATGTTATATCCGAGGAAGGAATAGCCGTGGATCCCGCTAAGGTGGCGGCAGTGAAAGACTGGAAAGCACCAAAGAATGTAACCGAAATCCGTAGTTTCTTAGGATTGGCGGGTTATTATCGGAAATTTATCATGGATTTTTCCAAATTAGCCTCTCCATTGACTCGACTCACTCAGAAAGGAGTCAAGTATGAGTGGTCAAATCTTTGCAACCGAAGGTTTGAGGAGCTGAAATCTAAACTTACAACTGCTCCTATTTTAATTTTGCCGGAAAGAGGCAAAGGATATGAATACAATGCGATGCTTCAGGAGAGGGACTGAGGCGTTCACTCATGCAAAGTCATCGTGTGCTGGCATATGGATCAAGACAGTTAAAAATACACGAACGTCTTTATCCCACACATGATCTGGAGCTAGCTGCAGTGGTCTTCGCTCTCAAAAGTTGGAGACATTATCTCTACGACGAGAAATTTGAGGTATTTTCTGATCATAAAAGTTTGAAATATTTATTTGATCAGAAGGAGCTCAACCTGAGGCAGCATAGATGGATGGAGTATCTGGCGGATTATGAATTCGAGCTTTGATATCATCCAGGCAAGGCAAACAAGGTGGCGGATGCCCTCAGCTTCATATCACATGCATCTGTGGCATGTTTGATCAGAACGGAATGGGAGATGTTGAATACCATTCGAGAGTTCAATATGCATATCAACAATCACGAGAGTATGTATAATTTAATCATACAGTCCAATATGGTCTCCAAGATTGAACAAGAGCAACGAGCAGATCCGGAAGTGTAGGAAATATGGGCCAAGATGTCCACTGGCGTAGTCATACCGGAATGGGAATTACGACCAGGACAGGGTCTTTTATTCTAGGAAAGAGTATACGTGCCAAAGAGCTGTAGGAAAGAGTTATTGATTGAGGCACATCAATCCAAGCTCTCCATTCATCCGGGCAGCACCAAAATGTATCACGATCTGAAGAGGGATTATTTGTGGCACGGACTCAAAAGGGATGTGGCGGAATTCATGGCACATTGTTTAACTTGTCAGCAAGTTAAGACTGAACATCAAAAGCCACCAGGGTTACTCAAACCCTTATCAGTGCCAGAATGGAAATGGGAGCACATTTCCATGGACTTTGTGACGGGGTTGCCGAGATCCTCAAAGGGTAATGATGCTATATGGGTCATGGTAGACCGACTGACCAAGTCTGCACATTTTATCCCTATCAAGATGACGGATTCTTCTGAGACGTTGGGTCCGTGGTATATCAAAGAAATCATTCGGCTACATGGCATTCACCTAACTATAGTATCTGATAGAGATGACCGATTTACCAGCAGAGTGTGGCAAAACATGCAATCAGCTATGGGGACAAATCTATTGATTAGCACCGTATTCCATCCACAGACTGATGGACACTTAGAGAGGACGATACAAACTTTGGAAGATATGCTGAGAGCATGCATGTTAGATTTCAAGGGTGGATGGGAGGACCATTTGCCACTGGTAGAATTCTCGTATAATAATAGGTATCAGGTAAGCCTTCAGATGGCCCCATTCGAGACTTTATATGGTAGGCCTTGTAGATCACCAGTGTACTGGATGGAGGCCGGTGAGCCTGCACTAATAGGACCTAAATTGGTTGCAGAGACCACAACACAAATTCAGTTGATATGTCAACATTTATTGACTGTATAGAGTCGGCAAAAGAGTTACGCTGACAAAAGAAGAAGATTTCTTGAATTTGAAGTGGGGGACATGGTATTCTTAAAGGTCTCGCCACGAAAAGGACACATGAGGTTTGGGAAGAAGGGGAAACTGTCACCAAGATATGTGGGACAGTTTTCCATCATAAGAAGAGTCGGGGGATGTGGCTTATCAGATAGCACTTCCTTCACAATTGGCAGCGTTACACGATGTGTTTCATGTGTCGATGCTAAGAAAGTACAATCCCGATCCGTCCCATGTATTGAATGTGCAAGACATAGAAGTACAAAGCGACGTGACATACGTCGAGAAACCGGTTAGAATATTAGAGACTGAGCAAAGGGTGTTGCGAAATAGAGTGATTCAGTTCGTAAAAGTGGTATGGGACCGACATGGTGTTGAAGAAGCCACATGGGAACTCGAATCGGAGATGAGAACAGCTAACCCCGAATTGTTTATGTAATTTATTTTGGAACCCTACTTCGCTCGATTTACGGGACAAAAATTTTAAAAAGAGGGCTATATTGTAACACCCCGATTTCTCAAAGATATGAATATTTACGAAAATGCCACTAGATTGGTAAATTTATTAGATGTCATTGTAAATGAGAAAATGGTGGAGCCCATTGTTCAAATTAAGACCCTAGGAACATATTATAAGGATCAAATTTAAGTAAATGGGTAATGCACATCAAATTGGGTCAAGTTGGTTATTTGGATCAAAGGACCCAATTGGGACCCAATGGGTCTAGCTTGACCATGTTGACCGTGTGGACCCTCAAGTGAGCTCAAATATGAGTTAAATCAGGTTGAGTTGGGACTGAAATGAGTTGGATTTGAATTAAGAAATGAGTTGACTTAAGTGCATTAAATGAATGACATTAAATATGGTGAGTTGAGTTAATGAGTTGGGTGAGTTAAAATGGAAACCAAAGAGACCTTGAAATTCAAGTGAGTCAAGGTGGAAGGTTGCCTTGGTCTCAAACACACACCACTTCACACGTTGGAGGGTAGTGAGAAGGGGGGAGGGCCGGGCCGCGGGGGAGTTTCATCTCAAAAATGAAACCCCCACCTAGGCGTTAATGAGGAACCATGGGGAGATGGACAGTCACATTGGACTTGATCAATGGGTGCAGCCGATTGGACTTGGAAGCTTGAGGGCTTTTCATTTTTTATGGAAACCCAAGGGTCACAACTGTTCGGTCGGTTTCATCTTAAGGATGAACACCCCCACCCCCCCCCCACCCAAATGGAATTAAATGAAAGACATAATGGGGAGGGGAGTTACCAAGAGGGTGCCATCGAGGGACACCACCTTTGGTTAACTCCCAACACTTAGTTTCATTCATCCACTCTCCCTCTCCCTCCCTTGGTCATTTCTTTCACCTCTCAAAGACAAAAACCTTGGCTGCTGGTTCTCTCCGACAAATCACTCATTTGGCCAATCACACCACCAAGATTAGTGGACTTAGAACAAAGGAGTTGCACCTCAAGTGTTGATCGTTTACACCAAGGCTGAAATTCTATTTTTTCTCTCAATCAAAACCTCATTTGGTTGAACCACTTCAAGGGATTTCCAGCAAGGTCAATCTCGGCCAAAGAAGCAAGAGAAAGGAGGAAAAGAGGCTAAGGAAGAGAGGAAACAAGGAAGAGCAAAGAAAGACTGGAGGAGCTGCGGAACCGGTGAGTGTCATTGTTAAATTTTATTTACAAGAACCATAGGGTTCGGCCAAGGTTTATGGCCGAACCCCATGGTTAAAAATTAAGGATACAATGATATAGTTTAAGAAGAGATAATGGACCATAGGGTTCGGCCAAAGGTATGGCCGAACCCCATGGAAAGACTTGGTCACTTTAAGGGTTGAAAATCATGGGACATGTTGATGGTCTTAAAAGGATTTTTAAATGGAGATAAGTCTGCTATTTTGGAGCAGCTATGGCAAAGCTGAATCATGTTGATGCTGTGACTAAGTTACTGATCTAAATCATGGATAGATGATGGACTAATTGAATCAAGAGAACCATAGGGTTCGGCCATGTGTATGGCCGAACCCCATGGACTGTTTTATGGGTTAGTTAGAGCAAGAACATGGTTGGAAATTATGGACTATGTTATGCTTTTGATTTAAGAATTATATATGTTTATCTATGGATTTAGTGTAGGTAAATAAACAGCCATCATGGATGATGGAAAAAGGAACAAAAACCAGTTTGGTGAGGTTCGGCCATGAAGGATGGCCGAACCCCACTAATGGTCATTGGTGGCCTTAGTTTATAACTATCAATGTGATTGAAGATGTATGTAAGAAAGATTTAAAGGGACCAAATTAAGATGGTGAGGTTCGGCCATGATGTATGGCCGAACCCCACCAAGGTGGATTAGTTATGGTTATTGGTGTTTAAGGACAATTAAACAAAAGGTTAGTCTAAATGGCATAATGGTAATTATGGGTGAAATGATCATAGGATTGGATATGTGGGCCAAAACCAAAGTGGTAAGGTTACCCTACTAAGATTCATTTGGAAGTTTGGGTTAATTAGATGGTTTTAGTTAAATAAAAGAGTGACCAAAGTTTAAATGGGTGAGGTTCGTCCATGGGGTATGGTCGAACCCCACAAAGTGGTTTTTGGAACTTAGGCCTTGTTGGAAATTAAGTGTATTTATGTTTAACTTGCTGTTATGTAAATAAGGTATTGGGATTTCTTGAATGGAATACAAGTCGTGAACTGGTGACGATGTAAAAGAGCGGTCAATCTAAGTAAACTTTAAGTAGGTTTCCTACCTACTTGTAACCACATTTATACTTGGTTTTATGATGGTTTTTCTATGAGATATTTTTTATACTATTATTTATCATCTTGGATTTGAATGATGAGATTTGTTTACATGTTTCATATATTCATTGGCATCTCATGCATGGTCATGGGATGATGATTATGGAAAGCCTCCTTAGGCGATGAGGGTCCCGCCAGGAGGAGTATCATGATGATAAGAGTGACATTGGCCTCCTTAGGAGATGAGGGTCCCGCCAGGAGGAATGTTATAATGATGAGAGCCACATTGGTCTCCTTAGGCGATGAAGGTCCTACCAGGAAAAATATTATGATGATGAGAGCCACATCGGCCTCCTTAGGCGATGAGGGTCCCTCCAGGAGGAATATCATCAGGAAGAAATAAAAGAGTATTGTGATTTACCTTGACGATGAGAGTCTCGTCAAGTGATGGCTATGTATATGTGTGATGGGAGGGACTCATTACATGTGCATACATACATAGCATTGATTTATCTGTTTTTGATGATCATATATACTATGATATATGCAAGTTTTATATACTAACCATGTGGTAGCCTTAATCAGAAATCCTACTGTGCGCGTTTATCTAACGCCCCAATTCTATCCTTAGAGGATAATGCAGGAAAAGGAAAAGGGAAAGAGAATGTCGTGGACCTGGAGAGGAGCCAAGCTTAAGCGCTTGATTATGGGAGTGGAATTATATTTACTGTCATTTGAATTACATTTTATGGACATGTAATAGATAGTAACTTTGCTATGGTTTGTTTATAGTTTGATAATGGATATTTTGATTAACTAGTTTAATGGGAGATTTGTACTTGCTATCTATTCAGTATAATTCTGCAATCAGTATTTCCGCAATTGGTCTAGTTTATTCCGCATCACTTGATTAGTTCCATGTGTGGTTTGTTATTCATGGGTTTAGTCCATGCTCACATGGGTGGCCAGTTAACGGTTGGACTTTGGAAGTTCGAACTTAGCTCGCGTCGTGACGTCGTTCGCCCTCTTCCTGTAACATCCGTCCTCTTCCTGTAAGTCCGAAATCAGAGTGTATTTTTTTTTTTTTTGAAGAGTGACAAAGGGCGCGGACGTCACGACGCGAGTTAAGTCCGAGCTTCTAAAGCCCAACCCTTAACTGGCCAACCCTACGTGTGCGTGGAACGAAGTCCACGGAGAATGGTTCACACGTAGGAAGGAAGCTTGCGGAATATTACCGTAAGTGCGGAAATTACAATAGTGGCTAACCTACCATTTTTAGATAGCAGGGAAGATAGTATTCATAATATTACCAAAACATCTCAACATCTCAACGTTCCAAAATAGAAACCCAGCATATAGCAAGAAATCTGAATTATACAGTCCGACAAGCTAAATTATACCAATACACATTTCCCAAGATAAACTTAAGTAAAGTAAATGGTCCGCCTCCCCAAGCTCCTAAGCTTGGCTCTCGTCTCGTCCTTCTGCTCCGGCATTTCCTGCGTCATCAGCTAGGGTAGAAGTAGGGCTTTAGACCACGTGCCCAGTAGGACTCCGAGTAGGGCTAGCACATGGATTAGTGATAACAAAGCATATAGATAATAGTATAACGAAAACCATAAAATGAATGCTATGCCATGGGTGTCTGTGTTATGAATCCCACCCATCATCCATACCATCATACTGTCATATCCCCCTTGACGGCAAAACCTCGTCTAGATATAAAACAATCACAAATCATCCCCTTGGACGGCAAAACCTCGTCCAGATATAAAACAATCACAAATCATTCCCCTGGACGGAAAAACCTCGTCCAGATATAAAACAATCATAAATCATCCCCCTGGACGGCAAAATCTCGTCCAGATATAAACAATCACAAATCATCCCCCTTGATGGAAAAACCATCATCAAGGTATCATAATTACATACAACATCCCTTATACATCAAACACATCAAAATATCTCCATGTCTGTTTATCGGTCGCCCCGACGGAGCATGGGCTCCGGTTTCATTTCATCCTTCCCCTGTCATATCCCTCCCATGCAATGCATGAGATGTAGATGTCATATGCCATGTAATGAATATAATAACAAACCATAACATTTAAAAAAAATCCCATCAATAAAACATATAACTAGATTACCCAAAATAGATCAGGCAAAGCCTCAATAATCACATCATAGCATTAAAACCCATTTTAAACCAATCATATGCTTACCGGAATCAATCAAGTAAAAACGCCTACATAATACATAATTCAAAACCAATCTTAAAACATGCCATATAATTTCAAAAATAATTCAAGGAAAACATCACTCAATCCATGGCTTACAAAAAAGTTAGAATCCTACCAAATACCGACTAACGTTCTTTCTTTCGTTTCCGCCCGATAGACCCGGTCTTCGATCTGCGTACCGCTTGCGATGTCTGGTACCTTAATACATATTAACAATTAGTCCATGTTTTAACCATCTCTAAGCCCATACATCATGTCTTAGTGGGTTTTCCTCATTTTGGCCAATATTTACGGTTTTGCCATTACCCTTCCATGGATAATTCATTCCCTCTTCCATATACATTATGGTCTATAATGGATCCATAACTTAGACCCATTAACGATCCATAACTTAGGTCCGTTAATGACCCAGTAACCATATCATGTGATCATAAAATTAGTCCTTTTATTAACCTAACCCTTATTCCTTTAAACCCATACAAAACCCCATACTTAACCCTTTAAATGGTTAATGGATCATGGGTTCAAAATACCCAATTCATCAAATCTTTCCATGGGGTTTACATCATGCATTTAACCCACAATGAGTCCATTATCCACTCATTCCCTTTATTCATAATTGATCCATACACTTACCAATCATGAGATACAACCATATCTTAACCTAATCCCCATTAGCTAAAGCATATCCATAGACTTTAATCTTAGCCTATCCATTGGTTCACAAAAATGGGTCCATTGATGTCTCATTAACCATGACATAAGAACATTAGCAATTAACCACTTAATTAACCTAACCTCCATTTATTTAAAACATAAATATATAACCCCATACTTAGACCATTAAGTGGCTCATAACAATGGGTTATGGGTTCATTAAAAATCAGCCCTTTCTACTTAACCAAATACCCATTTTTTCTTTGGCCTATTTACACATTTGCACCCATCACAAGCCCTTCCATGAAGGGTTTACATCATGCAATTCAAACCATCAATTTTGATCATCAATTTGGTACATTTTCTTGAGTCCATTAATGACTCACTTAGTCATGCCATACTTCCCATTCTTTTCATGGTTTCCAAAACACTTAATTCATCAAAGCTTTCCCATGGGGTTCGGCCATACACCATGGCCGATCCCATGGTCCATTTAAAACCATCACCCTCCTCCATCAACTTCCACATTCTTACACCCATAAACCATTACAATTTACAATACCTCACCATAGGGTTTAAAAAAAACCTTCCATCCATAAAATTATGAGTACATTGCCATAGGGTTCATCAACACCACCAACATTCCCCATTTATTACTCACATGCATAATACCAAATTTAACCCATAACATGACCTACAAATGGGTCATGGTCTACATACATGACTTAGTTCCATCACAAGTCCCTCCATTGAGAGAATCTAAACCATACACTTAATTCATCAATCCTTAATCATTATTTGATACATTTAGGGTCCATCAATCTTAGCCATAATTCCTTTTTCTTTTCAACATTAGGTTCATCATTTGGAGTTCATCAACCTTACTGATCTTCCCCACCATTCTTCCATGTTTTTCATTCAAGATCCCTTGTAAAAGAATTACCACATTTAGTCACTTAAAATCCTAACATCATTAATCATCCTTTCATGATACTAACCCTAAAAAGTCCATTTAAAACCTCTTTACAAAATTCACCACATTCAATTATTTACAACCCTAATTAAATCACTTAAACACCCACGATGGGGTTCAATCATTCATTCATGCTTCTTAATGCCATAACAACCATTTACATTCCCCATAAATTTCCTCATTTACAATCCCTTAAAAAAATTACTACATTAACCATTAAAACCCTAAAATTACAACTTATCCTTCCATGATTTTTAAATCTTAAAATTCCATTAAATCTCCAAATTAGCTTACATGTCTTCCATTTTTACAAAACCTAATTAAAATACTCCATCATCTACCATTGTTAAGGCCATCAACATCATGCACTTCTCCCATGCATTTCTTCATTTACCATCCCTTTCAAACAATTTACCAACATTTAATCATTAAACCCTAAAACCATAATTCATCCTTCAAAATTTTAACCCTAACACCCCATTAAAATTTCCTCAATTATTTTTCCTTAACCTAACCCTAATTTACCCATTAGGTTTTGTCCACTTTCCATCCTTCAAATTGATGGATTTAAAATCCATGGCATAAAATCATTTGGCCACCATTAAATTTACAAATTGAATCCCAAATCTTAAACCCTAAAAAATCCAAAATTTCTTGTTTAAAAAAAATACTTACAATCCGACGCCTCCTCCGACTTTTGCCACTCCCGTCGGCTTCCTTAGCCTCCTTTCTCATTCCTCTCCTTGTTTGATCGGCTAGGATGCTTGATCAATAGTGATAACCTCCAATCTTAGGATCGGCCATAATAGGGTTTGAATTGAGAGAGGGAAAGGAGGAGATGATGAGAAGAAGATGGTAGATCTTGACCTTAGAATGGTGGACCATGCTTGCACCTCTTCTCTTCTTTCTTCTCTTCTCCTCTTCCTTTCTTAATTTTCTTCTTCTTTTTCCTTAGAGATGAGGGACGGTGGTGTGGGAGAGCAAGAATGAAAGAGAATGAAATGAGAGTGAAGTGGAGAGAATGAGATGAAAAAGTAATAAGATAATCTCCACATTAAGTCTCCCACCAACCAAGCTTAGATATTTATCTTGCTTTATGGTGGTGGTTGGGATAACCACCACCCAACGTTTTTCTTTGTGTTTACAAATGAGATGGCTTTTGGTCTTTTATTTAACCATTTGACCATTTGACCACCTCATTTGATTATTTTAATCATTTAATAAATTAACTAATTACCTTAGGTTAATTAATTCCCACCTAATTTAATTCCATTTCTTAACTTCCCTCTATGTATCCACCCATGGTTGACCAAGTCAACCATGGTGGCCGGCCCCACCAATTCTTGGTCCACACGCCACCTCACTTGGTGAGGTGGAGGTGGGTCCCATTGGACCATGTCACCTTGGTCAACTCATCACCAACTTAGGTGATTCAAATTTCATTAAGTCCATTCCCACTAGTTGGGCCACCATTGGGCCCATGGCCCAATTACACTCATCCTTACCCATTTATCTTAGAGTTTACATTATCTTGACCCATTGTGTCCCAAATGGGTATTGGGCCAATTTGACCATCCTTGGCCCAATTGACCACCATTGATCCTTTAAGTAAACTTAAATCCAATCCATAATCCATTGGGCCCTAGTTGGGCCTTTGTCCAAATTTTGGTCCATTTACCATTTATTCCATCAAATTTCCCATTTCCACCATTAAAATAAATAATAACCACCTATTTATTGATTTAAAAATTTCGGGCCATTACACTTCCGGTGTTATTATATTATTGTTATAAAAAAAAAATTAGACTTTGAATCTCGGAAAGGGCGGGGCGTTACAGCAACCACCAGGGCAATGTATACCCATCCACAAATTAACCGGGATTACCGATGGAGTGTGGACTCCTCCCTCAACGCAGGGTTTCAGGACTGACTACCCAGGAGCTCTTTAGCTCAATTACGCCATACTTTTCTATCAACCAGACGCAGCCAAATCTCAACAATTCATATAGCTTCATAGAAGCTAATCTCAAGCCCAAGTTATGTCTAGACCGCTCAGAACTTTACTTGTTGGTCAAATGATTTCCCTCCCATGCCATGCATGAGGCAATGTATGCAAGAATGCCATTTTATTTAAAATACATAATATCATTGAAAATCAACTCATAATCATATACAATTTGTTTAGCCAATGCTTTCATCATATTTTGAATAAAACAAGTGTCATATTATACTCCATAGTGTTCTCGATGAGGTAGGAATCCTACCAATGTCCGATATACTATACTCCATAGTGTTCGCAATCCCTTTGCAAACTTCTTTACCTCATCAAATTCAAACATACATATTAGTTTGATTTTCCATTTTAATTTCATCATCCCTATTCCCATCTAAGTTCCATGTTCATTTCTCATCGCATTTATGCATCATAGTCCGTAACCCGTTTAAGACCCTCAATGGGGTTTGGCCATACAACATGGCCGAACCTCACTCTTTGGTTTTGACCCTCATTTTAACCCTCATATTATTTTAATCCATGTGAGTCAATCATTCATTTCTTAATCCAATAATCCCAAGTTAGTCATCTAACCTTTAAATATACATAGGTCCATAAAAATCCTCCATGGGGTTCGGCCATACAACATGGCCGAACCCATTGTTCTTCCTCTTCATCTCCCTTCCATCCTACAATATAGGCAAAGGCTCTGGAGGAAAATCCAGAGTAAGACCTTTTAATTCAGTCGACTGAATCATAAGATTCAGTAGGCTGAAACAGTACCAAATCCCATATGTGCTTGGCCAGTACACTTTCAGTCGGTTTAAACACAACCAGATCCCATATGTTCTTGGCCAGTACACTTTCAGTCTGCTGAATCTTAAGATTCAGTCAGCTGAAACACAACCAAATCCCATATGTGCTTGGCCAGTATACTTTCAGTCTATTGAATCATAAGATTCAGTCGGCTGAAGCACAACTAGATCCCATATGTGCTTGGCCAGTATACTTTCAGTCTGCTGAAAGACAAGATTCAGTCGACTGACTTTGGGTCAGATCCTTTGTGTGCTTGGCCAGTACACTTTCAGTCGACTGAATCACACGATTCGGTCGACTGACTTTGGGTCAGATCCTTTGGATGGATTTCCAACTCCATGGCCTTATAACAATTTTGGTCATTCATTCCAACCAATCATGGAACCCATGGGTTCGGCTACACCATGGCCGAACCTATGGTTTCCTTAGATTAATCCTCATTTTAATAAGTCTAGACATACCTTCCTTCAATGAGTTGTTCCTCCTCTTTGGCTCTTCAATCTCCTTCTTTCTTTTTAATATTTCCTTTCTTCCTTAGTTCTTTTTCTCCTATCTTTGTTCTTCAAAAGCTTCAAGTGTATGGAGATAGAGATGGGAGAGAGAGGAGAGGAGTAGAGAGAAAATCCTTGTTCAAGAGAGGAGGGGTCGGTCAAGGGGTTTGGACTGCCCATTGATTTGGGTTTTTATGTTCCTTAATCTCTTCCCTCCCTCTCATAATGGCTTGGTCTAACCGAGGAGGCCCTTGGTTTCCCAAGGGTGGCTTCATAGCTTTTGAGGTGAAGACCCTTGGGTTCCCAAGTGTCTAAGTAAAATGTACTTAGACAAGATAACCCAACTTTTAATTTCCACCCTTGATCTTTCCTTAGATGAAATCCTATCCTTCCATCTCATCCCTTTATCTTTTCAACTTAAGACCTCTTAAGAAAAACCCTAATTTAAGATTTAAACTCAAAAGTGGTTGACCTAAGTCAACCCATGTCATGGTCGACCATGCATGTGGTGACATGGTCACCACATGGTACTTGGGCTCCACTTTGGCCATGTCACTTGGTGTGTCACCTCCACTTGTATGCCACCTCAATTCTACTTTCCACTTCACTTGATGACGTGGCATCCTTGCTTAATTGGCTTCCATGTGATGACAGGAATGCCACATGGCAATACCACATCACTCACATGCCACCTCACTTGATGAGGTGAACTTTAATGCATTAAATGCACTAACTTATCCAATTCAACTAACTTAACTAAATTTACTCAATTATTTTAAATCAAGGTCACCCATGGCCCATTGGGTCTTAATTGGGTAATTGACTCATTTCCTTGTCCATCTAATGTCCATCTCAACTTTTTTATTTCAAATTCAATTAAATTGCAATCCAAATGGGCCCATCTAATAAATTTATAAGCTAAGGAAAATCCAGGGTGTTACATAACCTAAATCTTGTATGTTATATTCTTTTTAAATTCTTGAATTCATGTTATTCATTTAATTCTTTGTATTTACACTCTCTCTCAAAATTTATTCAATTAAAGATTGGAGATGTGGTATTTTAATCTTATAACTTGTAATTTTGACTATGATTAAGATTATCATTTAATTCACCATTTTAATTCAATGACAATTAATTCACGCATCTTATTTGCTGATTTTCCAAGTTAGATAATGACTCATATAAAAGTTCTACTTATTTAAAGGAACCCAAATTTAATTTTAATTCATATATTTTGAGACTTTCCTTTGGGTTCGACATCGTACTCAATCGCTATACTATACATGGTTCGTGCACTTGCAAGATTTACAAATTTAAAACATCAACAGAAAGATAATTAGTTAGGTGGTTTAAATTAATGGAAATGAGCTCAATAGGGAGACTATGGGCGCCTACCGAGTTAGTACGGTGGCCTGACTCTATAGATGGCCGATGGAATTCCATGAGATCTTGAAAATTTGATAGATATAGATTGTAGAAGAGACATGTTTTTGACTCAACTCCACAAGGAATATCTAGAGACAAATAAGAGTGTACTAGAGGTTTACTTATGTTGAATTAGTGGAGGTATTGAATGCATTTTTTTTCCAAGAGATAAAATTTAAGATGAGAAGCTAGGACAAGACTAGTTTGGTTGCATCACGTAGCATGATTGGACATTCTAAACATACCCTCGAATGAGTTGACTACAACAATAATAGATGATATCATTCGGTATATATGAGGTTATGGTACTCCACGTATTAGGCTATGATACGTGGGTCATGTATAGTAAACACAATTAGGCACAACGGGTCGTTTAAGTACATAGAGTGTGCATTGACGATATTATCTATCGAATTAGTAGTAATTGTGATTTTAATTTACGAAAATAGAAACAAAAAACTTTGTAGAGATTAGAAGTACTTAATGACAATGAAGGACTATAACTTGATCTGAGTATGGGTCAATAGTGAGAATGAGGGTTTGGAAGAATTGTTATGATTAGATTGGTAAGAAGAATTAGAAAAATGTGATATGTACAGATTTCTAATGAGAACTAGAAGACCTAATATGATTAGCTTAATAATGAAATACGATTATATGTAATAAACTCACCCTTGAGTGAGTTGGGTACGGTAATTGTAACGCCCTGCCCTTTTTCACTCGCTTCTTCCTGTAAATCAGAGTCAATTTTTTTTTTTTATAATAGAGTAGAGAGATAGAGAGCGGGACATCACGACGTGAGCTAAGTCCGAACTTCCAAAGTCCAACCCTTAACTGGCCAACCCTATGTGTGCATGGACTAAGTCCACGAAAACGGTTCACACAACAATATCAACATGCAGAATAATAATAGAACCAAGTTCTATTCCATTCAGATAGCAAAGCATGTCAAGTCCTTAATCATCATTCAGATATCATAATTATCAAAATTAACATCCAACATCTAAGTTATTACATTCCGAAATCTAGATACTCAAATACAAGTCCATGAGTAACTTTTTTAAAAATATAAATTAAATCCTCCAAGCTCCTATGCTTGGCCCTCCTTGCCTTCATCGTTCTCCTTGTTTCCTGTATCATCAACTAGGGTAGAAGTAGGGCGTTAGAACAACGCGCCCAGTAGGTGTTCCAGTTACGGCTAACACATGGTTAGTAGAAAACATATATTATAACATAATATCCAAAACCATATAAAACCATGCATTGCAATGATGACAAATGCAATGAGTCCCACCCATCACATGTACATAAAAGTACCCACCACGTAGGTCTTTCGGACGCCGCGACGGAGTGCGGACCCTTCGCTTTCTTCCTGATGGAAAAACACATCAAGGTACCCCACATAGGTTTTTCGAACGCCCCGACGGAGTGTAGACCCTCCGGTTACAAATCCTTCATCCCATGCCATGCATGAGATGCCAATGAAACACATGCTATTTTATCATATAAACGTAGCATTAAAATCACATTTTGAAACATTACCAGCACATGCTATTTTATCATATAAACATAGCATTTAAAATCACAATAATAAAACATATCCTTTGCAACATAATTTCATAAAAAATAAGATAAAACAAATGTACATAAACCCATGGTTTCAAAGAGGTGGAATCCTACCAAAGACCGCTAATGTGTCCTTGCGTCTTTCGTCCGGTAACCGCTCACGATTACAAACACATTGTGAGGTCCCGTTACCTTATAATATAAAATCAATCAAAACCAAGTCCACTTGATTTACAATATTTTAAGTCCATAAACCAAGCCCCATATTTACATTCTATGCCATTGTTCATTCTATTCATTTAAAACATGCTTAGGCTAATCAATATCCCATTGCCATGGTTCATGGGATTCGGCGATACACCATGGCCGAACCCATGATCTTTCATTTTAGCCTCTAATTACAATATTGCCATTTATTCATCCATGGTCTCCTTATTTCCATCTATTTACACTTTTTCCATTCATAACATTTCATGACAAATAACATACTTTAAGATCACAGTTATACATACTTAAATCCATTGTTTTCCTTGCTCAAACATCCAATTATTTATTCATGGTTCACATCACCAATAGCCCATAAAAATGGTCCATGGGATTCCTTATTTCCATTTAAAATAAAACCAATGTCTCTCCATGCGGCTCGGCCATACAAACTAGCCGAACCCTGTGGTCCATCATCTTCCTTTCTTTAAATCATTTTAGACATTTAAAACTTCCTTAACCATTTCCATGGTTTTTATGTTTGGCAGCCCTTTAAAATTAATAAGTCAGTCCACATGATTCAATGTCTAAAAAACCCCAAATCCATAACTATATTTGGTGGGGTTCGGCCATACAGTCCACGAAAACATAGGGTTAGCCAATTAAGCGTCGGACTTTGGAAGTTCGGACTTAGCTCGATTCGTGACATCCCGCGCTCTATCACTCTACTCTGTTATATAAAAAAAAAAAAAATAGACTCTGATTTACGGAAGAAGAGAGTGAAAAAGGGCAGGGCGTTACAGTAATAGCATGGACTATAATGATACGATGACGAACAAATAGAAATGTTTCAAAACTCATAGGTTAATATGAGAAATGGTGATGAAATTTAGTGGTGTAGACCACAACCGAGTGTATAAAATGATAGCCATTTGTGAGTGATGTATTTGATTATTCGAATGCCGGTTGACAATGTAATGGAATTTGAATTCCACGGGTTGAACTATAGTTCATGGGCCTTGTGATGGCCGCACTGTAGATCCATGTACGGCGGATGGTATGAATGGCATAAGGTAATCAGATTAATGAATTATGAATTGTGGCTTGTGAAAATAAGACCCCATGTGTGGATGAGTGTGTGATATAAGTATGTACAAAAATCATTGAAAACGTAGATGAACGGACTTGTGTTCAGTGTATTGCCCCAAAGAAGGATACAATGCCTATATTGGAGAAAAAGTTTAATGAAGAGGTAAATACCAGACACCATTGATATAGGAAGCGATTACAAACAATGGAAGAAATGACGAACAACGATTTATATAAGGGTTGTGTTTCCCCATCTCGATTTAAAAAATGGTATGAATAATGGGAAGATTAGTTGGTAAACGACATGACGGTAAAGGAACTTACTTTGAGAATAAGGATGGAGGAGGAGAGTATCCCATCTGAGGTGGATGGTATAGAAACAATTTGAAACTTAAACCTCGTCCAATTTTCGGGACAAAAATTCAAAAAGGTGTTAGTATTTGTAACACCCTGAAATTTTAAGACTTATAGATCAAGGGTGATTAACGATTGATCAAGATTAAGGGTTACTTAATTAAGTAATTAAGAGGAAGTAAGAGGGATTAAACATGATTTAATCAGGTTATTAAATTAATTTAATAAGTCCTAATGAGATGAAACTTAATTAATAAAAGTGAACTAATGATGTGGCATCGCGCCACGTAAACGATAGACGCTACGAGAGGAGGTGAAGTGGTCGCCACATGGTCTCCACATGGCAAGATAATGTAACACCCCAATTTCTCAATAATATGAATATTTACGAAAATGCCACTGGATTGGTGAATTTAATAAATGTGATTGTAAATGAGGAAATGGTGGGATCCATTGCTCAAATTAAGACCCTATGAGCATATTATAAGTGTCAAATTCGATTGAATGGTTAATGAACATCAAATTGGGACAAAATGGTTAATTGTGTCAAAGGAACCAATTGGGACCCAAGGGGTCATGGTGGACTTAATTGACCATTGGGTGAGCCCAAATTTAATGGGGTTAAGCTGAATTGATTGGAAATTAAGTGGAGCATAAATGGGTAGGTTGATGCACATGTGAAAACCAAATGCAAATGGCTAAAACAACCCATAAATGGGTCATGGAGTCAAAATGGGTCAACAAGCTAAATGGGGACCCAATGGGTCGGGTTGACCATGTTGACCATGGCTGACCGTGTGGGCCCTCAAATGAGCTCAATTGTGAGTTAAATCAGGTTGAGTGGGACTGAATTGAGTTCGTTTTGAATTAAGAAATAAGTTGACTCAAGTGCATTAAATGAGTGTCATTTAATGTGGTGAGTTGGACTTGTGAGTTGGGTGAGTCAAAATAGAAATCAAAGGGGCTGTAAATTCAGTGAGTTAAAGGGGAGATGAAGAGTTATTTTGGTCTCAAACAAACCAAAACAAGTCCCACACGTTGGGGACTTGTAATGGTAGTTTCTATGCTAAGTTTTAAATGGAAATGAATGGGAATTGGATGAGATACATGGGGAGCTGAAAGGTTGCATTGGCTGGTGCCAAGGGATGTCTTGGTTGTGCCAAGTGACCCTTTGGTTTGATCAAAGAATTTATGAGGGAAATTGAGAGGTTAAGTGGCTGATTTACAAAAGAGGAAGACCACTCATTAGGCCGATTTTCACACAAAGAAATCCTAAGAATCCTCATCTCTCTCCCTCTCTCCAAACTCTTTCTCTTGGCCGAACAAGCAAGTAGTGTCTTCACAATTGATTAAGCTTATAGTCAGCAAAGAAAGAGAAGGTCATGGACCTGGAGGGGAGCCAAGCTTAAGCGCTTGATTGATGATTGGGATGTCTTTATTTATTGTCTTTTGAGTTACATTTTATGGACATGTAATAAGTTGATACTTTTGCTATGATTTGTTTATGATATAAACAATGGATGGTTGGATAAGTTATTTTAATAATTGAGACTTGTACTTGCTATCTATTCAGTCTAATTCCGCAGTTAGTCTAGTTTATTCCGTATAACTTGTTTAGTTCCATGTGTGGTTTGTTATCGTGGGTTTAGTCCATGCACACATGGGTGGCCAGTTAAGGGTCGGACTTAGGAAGTCTGAACTTAGCTCGCGTCGTGACGCCGCCCGCTCTCTTCCGGTGTTGTTCTATTATTATTTTTTAAAAAAATTGGACTCTGATTTCTAGGAAAGGGCAGCGCGTTACAGATAAGACCCTAAACCACCATCATATTTGTATTAAATGCAATGCTAAGACTACACTCCACCACTACCTACACTCTTTGACTAAAGAGGAAAGAGAAATGAACAAAAGCTCATTCCTTTCTCATTCTCCATCGATCCCTCTATTTTCCTCTCCATGCGGAACTCTCCTTCCCTTCTCCACGTCCATCACCGATGCCTCAAGAAAATAAGAGAGAGAGAGAGAAGATCTAAAGTAAAAGGAGCTTTCCTCTCCTGCTCTCTACCACCCAATGGTACCCTCCTCTTCCTTCTCCTCTCTTCTCCATCTTCAAAACCAAAGGAGATAAGGAAGAAGAAAGAACTGAAAGCAAGGGGGAAAAGAAAAAAGAAAAAAAACAAGGAGTAGCACCAAACCCACAAATTTGGGCTCTTCATTGAAAGAGGAAACTCATATCTAAAGCTCTTCACCTACTCATAACGAAAATACCCCAACTTCAAATGTATGTAAAATGTAGTTGATTTATACCATGAAAATCTCAATGTGATGGAATAGGGCTAGAAAAATCATGTTAGGAGAGACTAAGAAGTAGTATAAGAACAACATGGGTAGAAAAAAATCGAAGTAGGAAGACATGAAAAATCTAGAAATAATCACATCTGTCGTGACCCACGACCCATCGCCAAAAGGCGATGGGTCATGGGACAGCAACACAACAGATCGCCGTAGGCGATGCATTGCGTGGTAAACTGAACAATCCGGGGTGAAGTATCGTGTACTCATGATAGGTCGTGAGGCACCGAGCAATACATCGCCAAACGGCGATAGGATCGGCTTGAGATTGGAAGAAAAAGACAGAGCATGAATAATACCCATGTCTCGCGATGAATCGTGGTGACGATGCATCACGAGAAGTTTCGACAATGCATCGCCAGGTGGTGATGGGTCGTCCTATCCAAACTCAGATTTCCCATTTAAGTTCGGATGTTCCGGGACCCATTCCTCCTATTCAAGTGTGATTCCTAAACATTAGTTAAGACCCTTACAAGTCTAAATTAGTTAGGCAAGTAAGCAAATTAAAATGATTATGCATGATTATGATTACAGACCTATGTTTATGTGTGGAATTGAAAGGAATGTGATAATTTTGTAAGATTTAGTGGGTGATACACAAAACATGTCTTGGGATTCACTTAGGATTTAAGTTGTCTTCAAATGATTAACCCATAGACCTGGACCTATACATACATAAATGCAATTAGAGGATTCTAGCATGATAATGACACAAATATTATGTGTTAACACATGTACTTAGACAAAGAATCGAGAGTAGCCCCGACATTGTACAGGACTAGATCAAGGACTAAATTCCTCCACCGATCATCTCGATTCAAGTAGGTTTTCCTACATCATTGAAGTACCAAGTGACTATATAAATATATGCTTGAATAGAAGTTGCATGAATTGTTTTCAAAGCATGTTTTGATGATGAATAATTAATGCATACTTTGGAATATAGAAAAATGTAAATTGTCTTATATTTGATAGAATGGATTTAGCATCATTTTAGTGTCATGTATTTCATGCATTTGCATGGTATGGGAAGAGCATGCATCGAAACTGTAACACCCCGCTTTTTCCGTGAATTTCAGAGTCTAATTTTTTTTTAAAAAGTAATAATAAAACATCGAAAGAGAGCGGGCGGCGTCACGACGTGAGTTAAGTTCAGACTACCCAAGTCTGAACCTTAACTGGCCACCCATGTGTACATGGAATATACCATGATAATGAATCACACATCGAACTACCATCAACATGTAGAATAATCTAGATTAATTGCGGAATAGAAAGACTAGATAGCAAGTAACAGTCTCAAACAATAATTACATAAATCAACCATACATTGTCAATATCCTAAGCAAACCATAGCAAGTAACTACTTTATTACATGTCCATAATAAAGTATCAAATAAACAGCAATTATAAATTCATTCCAGCATTCAAACACTTAGGCTCAGCTCCCCTCCCTGTCAATGACCTTCTTTTTCCCTTTACTTGTACCTGTAATCTCCTCTGAGGATAGAATTAGGACGTTAGATCAACGCGCCCAGTAGGTTCCCGAATTAGGGCTACCACATGTTAGCATATAAAACATGCATATACATATCATAATACATGATCATCAAAACAGGTAAAACAATGCTATGATGTATGCACATGCAATGAGCATCCCCCATCATGTACATTCATAGCATCACTTGACGTGCCTTGCACCGACAAGGTAAATTACAACACACCTTTATCTCTTCATCATTGACTGATTCATATCACGTACTAGTCCTCCTGGCGGGACTCTCATCGCCTAAGGAGACCAATGTGACTATGATCATCATGTTACTCCTCCTGGTATGACTTGCACCACCGAGGCAGGACGTAACCTATAAATTGAAACACTGTAGAACCTCATTCATAATCCCATGTCTATGCATGAGATGCCAATGCCTGTATGCCATTTGTTAATGCATAATATATCATTTGAAACACATATATTAAAACAAGAGTACCATAAGAAGAACTGGGTAAAAACTGTGGTTACAAGTAGGTAGGAAACCTACTGAAGAATCACTTCAGCGTCCGTTCTTTCTTAGGCTTTATCCGGTCACAACTCGCTCATCGTTCAACTCTCGTCACCTTGTGATACAATAATCAGTAAATCATATTGTCACTTAAATATCCATTCACATATAAGACCCAAAACATCTTGATTTGGTCCTTCTTTCAAGTCCTTCCATTATTGCCCATATTTACAATTTTTGCCATTGGCTCATCTTTTATAATAATTTATGACCATAGAAATATTACCCGAAACAAATGTTTATAGGTGGGGTTCGGCCATACACCTTGGCCGAACCACACTTATTTCACTTAGGTCCATCTTTCATCTCATGATTGTGACCCTTATTTACAAACATGCCATTTGTTCCAATAACTTTAACCTAGGTATTTAACTTAGGCTATACCCTTTTTCCAAGGTTATTACATGGTTCAGCCATCCATAGGCTGAGCCAAATCAGTAAGCTTATCACATTTAAATCTCATAAGAAACCCATAAACTTTAGTCCATTTATCCCAAAAACAGCCCCATTATTTAAATACCAATTGGCTCTACCCCTTAGCCATGTTAAACACATAGTTTAGCCATCCTATGGCCAACCCAAAATCAGTACCCTTATCACATAAAAATCTCCACCATTGGTATGGTTTTATCTCTCCAAAAACCATACCAAAAACTGTAACGCCCGCCCCTTTTCACCGAAAATCAGAGTCTAATTTTTTTTTTTTAAAAAAAAAGGAAAAGTGACAAAGGGCGCGAACGTCACGACGCGAGTTAAGTCCGAGCTTCTGAAACCCGGCCCTTAACTGGCCAACCCTACGTGTGCGTGGAATGAAGTCCACGGAGAATGGTTCACACGTAGAAGTAAGCATCGGGGAACATTTAAACAAATTGCGGAAAATTATAAAAGAGCCTAACCTACAAATTCTTAGATAGCAGGGAAGTTACATTCATTCAATCACCAAACATCCTTAAAACCATAATGTCCAAAATATAGTAAGTAATCTCAATTATTACATTTCCTGACAAATTAAACTACATCAAATACACATTTCTCAAAATAACTTAAATAAAATAATTAGTCCGCCTTCCAAAGCTCTTAAGCTTGGCTCCCGTCTCGTCCTTCTGCTCCGGCATTTCCTGCGTCATCAGCTAGGGTAGAAGTAGGGCGTTAGACCACGCGCCCAGTAGGACTCCGAGTAGGGCTAACACATGGATTAGTGATAACAAAGCAGATAGATAATACATAACGAAAAGCCATAGAATGAATGTCATGCCATGGGTGTCTGTGTTATGAATCCCACCCATCATCTTTACTATCCCGATGCCATATCCCCCTTGACGGTAAGGCCTCGTCAAGGCGTAACCACAAATACAATATTCCCCTTGATGGAAGAATCATCATCAAGGTATAACAATAAATACAACATCCCCCTTGACGGTAAGGCCTCGTCAAGGTACAATAATACATATGTGAAATGTCCCCATGCTTGTTTATCGGTCGCCCTGACGGAGCATGGACTCCGGTTTCATTTCATCCTTCCCCTGTCATATGCCTCCCATGCCATGCATGAGATGTAGATGCCATTTGCCATGTAATATATGAAATTCAATAGTAATAAAACCCATCTTAAAACAATTACAAGATTACCAACTAAATCCAAAGGAAAACATCCGACAATATTTAATCCAAAACCCATCATAAGCATTCACATAATTTCCAAAATAATTTAGAGTAAAACATCACATGATACATAATCCATAACATATCTTAAAGGCAACCACATGATTTCCAAAATAGATTAAAGAAAACATCACCCAAATCCATGGCTTACAAAAAGGTAGGACCTACCGAATACCGACCCGCGTCCCTTTACGTTTTCCGTTCGATAAACCCAGTCGCCGATCGCGCACTGCCTGCGATGTCCAGTACCTTATTACACATTCATCATTAGTCCATGTTTTAACCATTTCTAAGCCCATATGAAAAAAACCGGTCACTATTTAGGTTTTGTGGGTCCCATATCATCTATTAAACCTTTTACTCCCGTAAGTCTTAAAATTCAGCCACCCTAGGCTTTATCAATCACTTATAAGGTTATTACATTAGCTCCCCTAAGTCCATGATCAATTTCCATGGAATTCTTGAATTTGGCCACTAATTACGGTTTTGCCACTACCCCTTTTTTGATGCTTAATCACTCATTTATCCATGCATGATTAAGTCCATAATTGATCATAAACTTAGATCCCCAACTTAGGTCCATTAATTACCCATTGACCCATGTCACAAAGCCATTAAAATTAACCATTTTATTAACCTACCCCTCATTCATTTAAACCCATACAAAATCCCACACTTAACCCTTTAGATGGGTAATGAATCATGGTTTCAAAATACCTCATTCATCAACTCTTCCCATGGGATTTAGCTCATACATTTAAACTACAATGAATCCATTACCCATTCATACTCTTTGGAGACCATGAACATTACTCATCCTCCAATTTAACCCACCAAAATGGATCACAATTGGGCCATGGGTTCGGCCATACACCACGGCCAAACCCATGGTGTCCTTTCCCCATTTTCTTGGGTCCATTGTTACACATTTGGGTTTATCACAAATCCCTCCATGAAGGGTTCAATTCATACACTTAAAACCATCATCCTTAGCTACATTAGAGTCCATTACAAATATCAATGCTAAAACCATTTTCGGGTCCATCAACACCACCAACATTCCCATTTACTTTCCATTATTCACAACCCTTCATTCCACCATTTGATCACCATAGGGTTCGGCCATACACCATGGCCGAACCCATGGCTCAAGGTTCACTTCCTCCATGCATTTCAATGCCATAAACCCCTTTGCATTTTCATCATAAAACCATTTTACAACTTACTCCCATTCATTCATCTACAATCCTAATTTTCATTAGATAAAACCCTCATTGTCTTCCATCTTTTTGAAACCCTAATTATTTAAATCCAATACCAAATCACCCACCATGGGGTTCGGCCATACCACATGGCCGAACCTTATGGCCCATAATTTTCTTCCAATCATCCAATTCTATGCTTAATTTCATAAATTACCCAATGCACATAATCCAAGTATTTATTTCTTTTCCCTAACCCTAATTTTTCAACTTAGGGTTTTTGCCCACTTTTCCATTCATTCCATTTGATTGATTTAAAATCCATAGCATAAATTTACTTGACTACCGTTAAATTCACAAAATAAAACCCAAATCTTAAACCCTAAAATCCAAAATTTCTTGTTTAAGAAATACTCACTCTCCGACGTCTCCTCCGATTTCCGCCGCTCCCGTCGGTCTCCGTAGCCTCCTCTCTCCTTCCTTTTAATCTTTGGTAGGTTAAGATTTTTGATCAAGGGTGGCAATCCCCAACCCTAGAATCAGCCAAGGTAAGTTTGTGTGAGAGAGAGAGAGGGGAAAATTATGAGAGGGAAGATGATAACCCTTTACCTTAGAGTGATTTCTCTCAAAATTCCACTTCTTTCTTCTCTCCTTCTCTTCTCTTTTCCTTAATTCTCTTTCTCTCCTTCACTTGGATGTAGGGGACGACCATGGGAGAATGAAAATGGAGAGAGTAGAATGAAAAGAGAATAAGAAATGGTAAAGAAAAAATGGACTTAACTTGTTTTACCATTTATTACTCCACCAACCCTAAGATATTTTCTTAGATATTTGTAAATATCTCTTATTTGCTTTATGGTGGTGGTTATCTAAACCACCACCATGCCCAACGTGTTTAACATTTTGAGGTGGGGTAGCTTGGTCTCCATTTGACCAATCTAACCCATTTAGCCACCAACTTATTAATTTAAGTATTTAATGAAGTTGGTAATTAACTTAGGTTAATTTATTTTTATTTAACCTAATTCCCATTATTCCACCCATGGTTGACCAAGTCAACCATGGTGGCCGGCCCCACCAATCATTGGCCCACACGCCACCTCACTTGATGAGGTGGAGGTGGGTCCCACTTGGCCACACCACCTTGGTTTAATTTTTAACTTAAATTAGGTGATTTAATTTCATTGAATACCCTCTAAATGGATCACCATTGGGCCCATGGCCCAATTACATTTCCATCTAGCCCATTTACCTTAGAGCTCAACTACTTTGACCCATCGGGTCCCAAATGGGTATGTGACCCAATTTGACCATTCTTGACCCATTTAACCCTCATTGTCCCTTTAAATGAATTTAAATCAACTCCATAGTCCATTGGGCCATACTTGGGCCTTTGTCCAAATTTTTTTTGGCCCATTTACTCTTTACTTCACCAATTTTCCAATTTCCATCACTAAAATAACTTATATCCACATTTTTTTTATTAATTTAAAAATTCCGGGCCCTTACAAAAACAGTCCACAAAGGTCCATGGTTTCCATGTTTCCCAACATGAAAACGAACCCTCTTTTACATGGGGTTCGGCCCTCCATGTTGGCCGAACCCAATGGTTATTCTTACTATTTTTAAACCTCCAATCATCATGTAATAAACAGCATACATTATCGGGTTTTACCTTTCAAAAACCAAGCAATTACTCAAGCAAGATCATGGGGTTCGGCCATCCCATGTGGCCGAACCCAATGATACACTTACACCATTTTAATCAACTTAATCCAAGGTTTTATTTTCTTGAAGTATTCGGCCATTCCATGGCCTAAACATGACATCCAATTACATGATTTAAACACCCATAACAGTTCATCATTTTATATGGTTTTAATTTCCAAAAACCATCACCATCACCCACTTGTTTCCATGGGGTTTGGCCATGCTAAGTGGCCGAACCCAATGGTCCTTTTCCATCTTTTAATCCACTGATTTTAGACCATATAAACTTCAGTCCCTATGTCATTCAGATCCATGTTTTTAACCATTCTAAAATATGTATTTAAATCTTAAATCAAAAACCCAAAACAATCCACAAAACCCATGGTTTTCATGTTTCAAAACATGAAAACCAAGCCATCTCTTACATGGTTTAGACCCTTGTCAAATTCGGCCATAGCATGGCCAAATTATGATATTCAAATCCATGCTTTCAATCTTTATCATCACACTTTAAAACCTTACTTATTTCGGCCACAAAATGACCCAAAAATCAGTCCATAAAACCCATGGTTTTCATGTTTCCAAAACATGAAAACCATGCAATCTTTTACATGGGGTTCGGCCCTCCATGGTGGCTGAACCCAATGTTTATTGTCACTATTTTAAATCCTCCATAACCAAGGTTAAACATTGGTGTATTCGGCCATGACCATGGCCCAATACATACCCTACTTGTTTTATGTTTTTAAACCAAAATATCATAAAGATACTTACCAAATTTTCCAAACTTCCTCCTTGTCTTTGATCCTTGTTTTCTCCCTTTTATTTCACTAGTGTAAAATCCTCTGATGTTCCAGCTAGGAAGAACAACGAATTGGAGAGAGGAGAGAGGGAGAGAGAGATGAGGAAAATCTTAGGCTTTGCAATGATAAATCGGCCAAGTGATGGTGTTCATTGGTTTTGTATTTCAGCCACCATAACCCCTCTACTTCCTCATCAATCCATGCACAAAACGATGGGCATTGGGTGCCCTCCAAGGCACCCCTTGGCAGCTACCCATGCAGCCATTCAGATCCCCAAGCAACTCATCTCAAAACCCATGTTTTTCCATTAATCATACACCATTGAACTCACCAAAACAAGTCCCCAACGTGTGGGACTTGTTTTGGTTGGTTTGAGACCAGCCAACCTCTTCAAATTACCATTAAACTCACTGATTTACAGTCCCTTGGATTTCCATTTTTGACTCACCCAACTCAAGATATTTTTATTCCAACCCAACTCATCACATTTAATGCTCCATATTTGAGTCAACTCTTTTCTTAACTTAGACTCATTCCAAATCAGTCCAACTCAAGCTGAATTATCTCACACTTGAGTTCCATTGAGGGTCCACACAGTCATCCGTGGTCAAACTAGTCAACCCGACCCGTTGGGTCCACTTTTAGCTCCTTGACCCGTTTTTGACTCCATGACCCAATTATGGGCATTTTGGTCATTTGTAACTGGTTTTTACATATGGGTCAGGCCTACCCATTTTTCCTCCACTTGATTTCCAATCAAATCAGCCTAACCCCATTTAATTTAAGTTCCCATAACGGTCAAATAATTCAGTAAGACCCGATGGGTCCCATTTGGGCCCTTTGACCCATTTTGCCATTTTTGACCCAAATGATGAAAATTACCCATGCAATCAAACTTAACATTCATAATGTACTCATATGATTTTAATTTGAGCAATGGGCCCCACTATTTCCTTACTTATCATCACAAAATAATTAATTTAACAACTCAGGGGCATTTTCATAATTTTCCACTTCATTGAGAAATTGGGGTGTTACAGTATAACCCTCTTTTTAAAATTTTCGTCCCGAAAATCTAGCGAAGTTGGGTTCTAAACGATTACATAAATATCTCAGAGTGTGCTATTCTTATTTTCGATTTCAAATTCCCAAATGACTTCTTCATTACCATGTTGGTCCACACCACTTTGACAAATTGACTCGCTCGGTTCCTAACACTTTTTGTTCTGTCTCACGTTATATCTTTTTTTTTTTCCTGAGCCATTTGTGATCTTACGTAGATCAATCTACTCTGTTTCACTTTACCTGTTCTCATGATATTTTCCATACATACCTGCTCAATATGTTCTTTCATCTACTCTCCGTGTGAGGTAGTCTGTCAACACGAGCCTATGCTCAAAGCTTTTTCTGATTCCATTTTAACTAGGTTTCTAGTTACACTCTCCTGGAATTCCTTTGGCTAACTACAGAGCCAGGTGATCAGTCTAACTCGGCAGTCGTCCATAGTTTCCCATTCAAGTTTCACCAGACACTTATCTTTTCCGTTGAGTACATCTCCAAATTTAAACACATCTTTCTTTGCACATAAGTCTCTATGTGACTAACAACTTTTGTTCCAACTTCCACGATACCAATTCCAGGCATCAATCCAAACCACCATGGGAATAATCACCCATGGTTAAATACATCCATCCCTAGTGTTTCGCTTTCAGTAAATATCATCTATCCCTGTTTTATAATCATCCATGAATATAACCCCTATGGGTATAATCCATTCATGGTAACAATCCATCCTTGGTATTACTCTGTCCAGGAGCATCATCTATACTATAGTTGCTAACCATCCATGAATATAACCAACCTATGGGTATAATCCATTCATGGAAACAATCCATCCTTGATATCACTCTGTCCATGAGTATCATTTATCCATGATTAATATCCGTAGGAAACAACATTCAAATGAATCACTATAAGACTGTGGTAACCATATCAAATCACAAATATATCCCGACCCCTTGCAAGACTTAGGGCTCATGACTTACCAAGCAGAAGACCCACGTCCAACGTGATCCGGTCTACCTCGCCCTGCATCCCTTCACCTCATAGGTGATTCATTCAAGCTCTAAGGAGGTCACTTCGCGTCTGAAGAAGCTAGTACCACCCCCACAGGGTAAAATAGTACCTAGCTCTGCGCATTCTAGCACATCTAGTGTGCCAAACAGCCGTGAGAGCGCCCTCCAGCGCGTAGCATGTGAGAGACCCACTCCTCAACGGTAGCCCTACGGGACCAAGTCTCCGTATTTCGTATCAAGGTTCCCACAACCTCATAGCTACTCAAAGCCATACTCATGAAGTTTATATTCTTATCTCATCAATACCATGTGAGGGACGCACCCATACCACATCTCAATGTAATCAAGTGACCTCGTCACCTATATCTTAGTCCCAAAAATCCTCTTAGAATCATAACATCGCATACTTTATATAAATTCATACTTCATCCTTATACAAAGGTGGGTACTGTGAAACAAAACCCTATAGAGAACAAAATACACCCTTACCGAATAATCCTCTTTTTAATACCCCTTCATATTACTTCCTAGCCTAGTCTTTCGTAGAGGATCCCGCATCATCAGCGAACTTGAAACGGTTATCAGGACACGTCCTCGCCGTGTGCCCCAATACTTCACATGTCGTGCAGGGTATTAATCCAGGTCCTCCAATATAAAGACAATTAGTCCTCGCCTTTCCATGCCCATGCAATCCACAGAACGGGCAGACAATGCCTAAAGGGTGAGGACAATACCTACAGTTGTGCCCGTCTTGATTGCACAACTCACATGTATCGTAGGGATCTATCTCCCCAAGTGATTCCAAGATTATAGGAACATCTGCTATAGGATCCTCCAGAAGAAGTGCTAGATCCTCTTCTTCTACCTCAGGAGACATTTTTCCTAAGTCATGGAAACATCAATTGACTTAGCTTCTAAGTAAAGTTTTGTGTTCTTCATAATTTGGGAAATTGCCAAATTAGTACTCTTTGTATTTCTTTGTTTTTGAGGAAACTTCCTAAATATTGAGTATCATTTCTCAATTTGGGGAAATCCTGATGTTCTGTTGTTCTCGGGGAAAACCTCCCGAAGTATTATGTATCACTTCTCAGTTTGGGGATATTGCCAAATCATCACTCTTTGTTTCTTTTGTTTCTGGGGAAAATCTCTAAATTCCTGTTGTTTGTTTCTCAATGGGGGATATCAGGGGAGTACATCCTACTTTGCTATGTTTGATATGTCCAGTTATGATGACTGTACTTTACTTTGCTATCTTTCATTGTCGTTCTCAGATTGATTGTTCAGTCTGAGTCACTCGAAGTAAATTAATCCGGCCCCCAGTCAGCGGACTCCGAAAAGTCGGTCAGTTGGGATTCTTATCTGTCAGTGAGACATGAAACCGTCTTAATCTTACTTCGATGATTCAACTTCCCGTTTCGCTCTGATACCAACTGTAATAACCATCCATAGATCCATCACATTTACCATAAGGCCACTATATCAATTGTTGAATCTACATATCCTCCAATAGTCGTCATCGATTTCTCAATAAGAGGAATATTTACGAAAATGCCCCTGGATTGGTAAATTTATTAATTATGATGTTAAATGAGAAAATAGTGGGGCCCATTGTTCAAATGAAGATCCTATGAACATATTATAAGGGTCAAATTATAATGGATGGGTAATGTACATCAAATTAGGTCAAAATGGTTAATTGGGTCAAAGAATTCTCAATGGCTGGAATAATTACGAAAATGCCCCTGGATTGGTGAATTCAATAAATGTGATTGTAAATAAGGAAATAGTGGGGCCCATTGCTCAAATTAAGATCATATGAGCACATTCTGAATGTCAAGTTTGATTGGATGGGTAATTTCTCAATAATATTGTAACACCGCAATTTCTCAATGAAGTGAAAAATTACGAAAATGCCCCTGAGTTGTTAAATTAATTATTTTGTGATAATAAGTAAGGAAATAGTGGGGCCCATTTCACAAATTAAAATCATATGAGCACATTATGAATGTTAAGTTTGATTGGATGGGTAATTTTCATCATTTGGGTCAAAAATGGCTAAATGGGTCAAAGGGCCCAAATGGGACCCATCGGGTCTTATTGAATTACTTGACCATTATGGGAACTTAAATTAAATGGGGTTAGGTTGATTTGATTGGAAATCAAGTGGAGGAAAAATGGGTAGGCCTGACCCATATGTAAAAACCAGTTACAAATGACCAAAATGCCCATAATTGGGTCATGGAGTCAAAAACGGGTCAAGGAGCTAAAAGTGGACCCAACGGGTCGGGTTGACTAGTTTGACCACGGAAAACCGTGTGGGCCCTCAATGGAACTCAAGTGTGAGATAATTCAGCTTGAGTTGGACTGATTTGGAATGAGTCTAAGTTAAGAAAAGAGTTAACTCAAATATGGAGCATTAAATGTGATGAGTTGGGTTGGAATAAAAATATCTTGAGTTGGGTGAGTCAAAAATGGAAATCCAAGGGACTGTAAATCAGTGAGTTTAATGGTAATTTGAAGAGGTTGGCTGGTCTCAAACCAACCAAAACAAGTCCCACACGTTGGGGACTTGTTTTGGTGAGTTCAATGGTGTATGATTAATGGAAAAACATGGGTTTTGAGATGAGTTGCTTGGGTAGCTGCCAAGGGGTGCCTTGGAGGGCACCCAATGCCCATCGTTTTGTGCATGGATTGATGAGGAAGTAGAGGGGTTATGGTGGCTGAAATACAAAACCAATGAACACCATCACTTGGCCGATTTATCATTGCAAAGCCTAAGATTTTCCTCATCTCTCTCTCTCCCTCTCTCCTCTCTCCAATTCGTTGTTCTTCCTAGCTGGAACATCAGAGGATTTTACACTAGTAGATCAAGCACAAAACAGCAAAAGAAAAGAAGAAATAAAAGGGAGAAAACAAGGATCAAAGACAAGGAGGAAGTTTGGAAAATTTGGTAAGTATCTTTATGATATTTTGGTTTAAAAACATAAAACAAGTAGGATATGTATTGGGCCATGGTCATGGCCGAATACACCAATGTTTAACCTTGATTATGGAGGATTTAAAATGGTGAAAATAACCATTGGGTTCGGCCACCATGGAGGGCCGAACCCCATGTAAAAGATTGCATGGTTTTCATGTTTTGGAAACATGAAAACCATGGGTTTTATGGACTGATTTTTGGGTCATTTTGTGGCCGAAATAAGTAAGGTTTTAAAGTGTGATGATAAAGATTGAAAGCATGGATTTGAATGTCATAATTTGGCCATGCTATGGCCGAATTTGACAAGGGTCTAAACCATGTAAGAGATGGCTTGGTTTTCATGTTTTGGAACATGAAAACCATGGGTTTTGTGGACTGTTTTTGGGTTTTTGATTTAAGATTTAAATACATGTTTTAGAATGGTTAAAAACATGGATCTGAATGACATAGGGACTGAAGTTTATATGGTCTAAAATCAGTGGATTAAAAGATGGAAAAGGACCATTGGGTTCGGCCACATAGCATGGCCGAACCCCATGGAAACAAGTGGATGATGGTGATGGTTTTTGGAAATTAAAACCATATAAAATGATGAACTGTTATGGGTGTTTAAATCATGAAATTGGATGTCATGTTTGGGCCATGGAATGGCCGAATACTTCAAGAAAATAAAACCTTGGATTAAGTTGATTAAAATGGTGTAAGTGTATCATTGGGTTCAGCCACATGGGATGGCCGAAGCCCATGATCTTGTTTGAGTAATTGCTTGGTTTTTGAAAGGTAAAACCCGATAATGTATGCTGTTTATTACATGATGATTGGAGGTTTTAAAATAGTAAGAATAACCATTGGGTTCGGCCAACATGGAGGGCCGAACCCCATGTAAAAGAGGGTCGGTTTTCATGTTGGGAAACATGGAAACCATGGACCTTTGTGGACTGTTTTTGGTATGGTTTTTGGAGAGATAAAACCATACCAATGGTGGAGATTTTTATGTGATAAGGGTGCTGATTTTGGGTTGGCCATAGGATGGCTAAACTATGTGTTTAACATGGCTAAGGGGTAGAGCCAATTGGTATTTAAATAATGGGGCTGTTTTTGGGATAAATGGACTAAAGTTTATGGGTTTCTTATGAGATTTAAATGTGATAAGCTTACTGATTTGGCTCAGCCTATGGATGGCTGAACCATGTAATAACCTTGGAAAAAGGGTATAGCCTAAGTTAAATACCTAAGTTAAAGTTATTGGAACCAATGGCATGTTTGTAAATAAGCATCACAATCATGAGATGAAAGATGGACCTAAGTGAAATAAGTGTGGTTCGGCCAAGGTGTATGGCCGAACCCCACCTATAAACATTTGTTTCGGGTAATATTTCTAATGGTCATAAATTATTATAAAAGATGAGCCAATGGCAAAAATTGTAAATATGGGCAATAATGGAAGGACTTGAAAGAAGGACCAAATCAAGATGTTTTGGGTCTTATATGTGAATGGATATTTAAGTGACAATATGATTTACTGATTATTGTATCACAAGGTGACGAGAGTTGAACGACGAGCGAGTTGTGACCGGATAAAGCCTAAGAAAGAACGGGCGCTGAAGTGATTCTTCAGTAGGTTCCTACCTACTTATAACCACGGTTTTTACCCAGTTTTTCTTATGATACTCTTGTTTTAATATATGTGTTTCAAATGATATATTATGCATTAACAAATGGCATACAGGCATTGGCATCTCATACATAGACATGGGATTATGAATGAGGTTCTACAGTGTTTCAATTTATAGGTTACGTCCTTGCCTCGGTGGTGCAAGTCACGCCAGGAGGAGTAACATGATGATCATAGTCACATTGGTCTCCATAGGCGATGAGAGTCCCGCCAGGAGGACTAATACGTGATATGAATCAGTCAATGATGAAGAGATAAAGGTGTGTTGTAATTTACCTTGTCGGTGCAAGGCACGTCAAGTGATGCTATGAATGTACATGATGGGGGATGCTCATTGCATGTGCATACATGATAGCATTGTTTTACCTGTTTTGATGATCATGTATTATGATATGTATATGCATGTTTTATATGCTAACATGTGGTAGCCCTGATTCGGGAACCTACTGGGCGCGTTGATCTAACGCCCTAATTCTATCCTCAGAGGAGATTACAGGTACAAGTAAAGAGAAAAAGAAGGTCATTGACCGGGAGGGGAGCTGAGCCTAAGTGTTTGAATGCTGGAATGAATTTATAATTGCTGTTTATTTGATACTTTATTATGGACATGTAATAAAGTAGTTACTTGCTATGGTTTGCTTAGGATATTGACAATGTATGGTTGATTTATGTAATTATTGTTTGAGACTGTTACTTGCTATCTAGTCTTTCTATTCCGCAATTAATCTAGATTATTCCGCATGTTGATGGTAGTTCCATGTGTGATTCATTATCATGGTATATTCCATGTACACATGGGTGGCCAGTTAAGGTTCAGACTTGGGTAGTCTGAACTTAACTCGCGTCGTGACGCCGCCCGCTCTCTTTCGATGTTTTATTATTACTTTTAAAAAAAATTAGACTCTGAAATTCACGGAAAGGGCGGGGCGTTACAGAAACAAAGGGATGGCATATTTTTATTTCGAAAAGATATTTATATACATATGAATTGAGTAACCATTTATTTGATCGGGTCTATGAACACAAATTATGGCATACTAATTTGGCAGAATGCTCCAGGGTCAGTAGAAGTACCAAAACTTGTACAGGAGTATGGGTGTGTAGCATTCCCCCGGTAGTCCCGGTTAAATGCTAGTATTGGGTAGTAGCTCCCAACTGGTGCCCCGGGAAAGCTACGGACATAAATGGTTAATGTTTATAACCATTGAATGAGAAAGAAAGATTGACCAATTCATGGGGCATGAGATGGGCTTGCAAAGATTCATGTCACCATGGCATAACACATCTTATTGATTTTTAAGTACATTTGAAATTGAAGATGACTTAGTTTATTCGATATATTGTTTACACTTTGATAGAATGTAATTTTGTAGGAGTTATGAGTATGGAAATGTAATAACTTAAGTTTAAACTCCTAGATGATTGTGTTATAATCTTTATTTGACATTTAAGTTATGTGGGATCCTTATACTTTGCTTTGGTATGTGAATGGTTATTAATCAGATGTACCAAATGTTTATGCATATGCTTAAGCAGGTTTATATTAGTGTGTTGCAAATGTTAAAATGGACTCTGTCCTTGAGCACACACTGGTTGGGCCAATCGATGGTCAGGTCTCTAGACTCAGACTTGACTCGCGTTGTAACGCTCGCCTCTCTCACCACTCAAATATCCTTATCACATTACTCTGATCCTAGTTGGAGAGGGAGGGGAGTTAAAACACAAACACACAATGATCAAACACCATAAGACCAAATTTATAGTTGTTCGGTTAGCCAACCTAAATCCATTGCTAGGACTAGCTCAACCTTGAGTTATCCCCAAATCCACTAAGTGGGGACTTACACCCTCACATTTAGAGCAGGAATTCCACCTTACTCATTTGGCTGAGAATTTCACCCAGCATATGTAGAATAGGAATTCCACCTATTCATTTGGTTGGGAATTCTACCCACCACATGTGCCAGAAACAACGCTCTAGATTTTTTATAGTGGCTCCGGACCAAGCCTCCTTTATCCACTTTCACACGATAAAGGTTTTAAATAAAATTAAAACTAAGAAGCCGTTGATGTGTGCTTCTCCAAGATCCACCCAATGTGTGCCCGAGTTAATCCCGACGTTCCGCCTTGTAGCTCATTCTAAGCATAGGGAGCGTCTGTGTCACCGATGGGTCAAAAGTCATGGCACCGAGGGGTCGGAACATATGAGAGGCTCGGTCTGGGGCAACACTTTGTAGATATAGTTTCAACTCCCAAAACTTATCCTGCCCAGAACGACCTGTCATCCCCAACCAGGGGTCGGTCCTGGTATTCTCGACCTGTCTGTCTACCAACAGGTCTATGTTTCCGAGAGCACCGTTTTGAGTTCTAAGACCTAAAACTCACCTTGTTCAGATTGAGTAGTTGATGACCATGATGGGTCGATAAGCTCATGACCGAGGGGTCAGTGCATACGAGACTCTCGATTAGAGGCATACACAGAATGACAGTTCTATGATCTAGAACCTCTGTCAATCTGGCCGACCAGTCTATGACCACGATGGGTCGATCCTGTCTCCACTGAGGGGTCGGTGAGAACGACTGTTCGTGCTGACAATGAAACCAAATACATATTTACATGTTGGGATCCAATTCACTGTCAAGCAACCTATAGGCTTATTTATGTCCATTACCAACATATTTAACTAATCGTAGGCAAGGTCATCCTATGGTGTTGGGTTCCCCCTAAAGTCATCTGTGGCCAAATTACCTTTGTGATTGCCATACATAGTGATGATGAATCCGCACTTGATCCTCCAATGCTTGAGTTCTTGATTCAATCTTCATCACTTGAGTATTGATCATTGTTTAAACTTCTGAGAAAATGCTTCACCTAAGGCATGGAATTGACAAATAGGTTACTCGGCAAGCCGGGGCACTAACAATCTCCCCCTTTGTCAATTTCCATGACAAAACACCTAGAAGCTAATGAATACAGACTCGATGACTTAGCCCAACCCACATACATCATTCGAATACAAAAGATACAACAATTATAAGTACATATTCAAATGCAAAGACCCTAGACTCTATGCTTTGGCTCCTTCTTGTTTTGCTCAACTTGCCCCCCTCAAGGTGTGACAAATGTACCCGTACACACAAATAATGCAAGCAATGGAGGAAGCATAGAAATCTCCTTCTCAAATGTTAGTCAAATATATAGTAATATAGATAATACTACTTCCCCTAAATATGTGAACTAATAACCCCTTTAGTCTTGATTAATCTCCCCCTTAATGGAAGACTATCTTCCCTTAATGATCTTCTCCCCCTAAGATCGTTAAACTTGTCATCCAAAGCTTACATTATGCTTCTAATCTTTCTCCCCCTTAACATTAGCTTTCTTTCAAACTTCCAAAATTCTCCCCCTTTTTCTCATCAATTGACAGAGGGCATTAAGCACTAAAATACCACATATAGTGTGCTTCAACAAGTCCCAATTGTTGGACTAAGAGGAGATGGAGAAGAAGGACAAAGACCACATGCATTTTCAAGAATTATACCAATTTTTCATACATACGTTATGCATGCAAGAGAGGGAATCACTCATAGAAGAAATAAGCCATTAATGAACATATGAGTAACAACATCATGAACTGCACAAGAATACATTAATATAGCACAAAGTTCATGAAGAATAAGGTGATGCATACATATTTACTTATAGGAGCACAATGCATTAAAACAAGAAACTAGTTCATCCATCAAAGCATATACCAATAATAAGACTATGAATGAACAAGAATCCAAACCTTGGAAATCCATTATGCACTTGGAAGCTTGTTTCTTCCCTTTGAACCTTCCAAGGTGTGCTCTCCTTCCCTCAATGACTGCTCTCCTTCCCTCACTGATTTAAGAGCAAGATTCACCATGTCCATTAACATTTGGACCATATAACCATGTTGGCTTTCATTACTAAAACCCATTTGGTTTTAAGATTCACCTTTAAAAGATGAAAGCCACAACATAGGTGCATAAAGTTTTGGAGAAGGATGATTTTCCTTGTTTGTACATTTCTCCAACAAAACATTTCCAATGTCTAATGATTTTCTAAGATAGTGCATTATCAGGACATGGAAATATCATGATTCATCCCAATAAGATTTGCAAATTGAGGGATGAAGAATGTGTATGCTTGTTGATTGTAACGCCCGCCCTTTTTCACTCGCTTCTCCCGATAAATCAGAGTTTAATTTTTTTTTTTTTTATAACAGAGTAGAGTGATAGAGCACGGACGTCACGACGCCAGTTAAGTCCGAACTTCTAAAGTCCGACCCTTAACTGGCCAACCCAATGTGTGCATGGACAATGTCCACGAAAACGGTTCACACATAACAATATCAACTTGCGAAATAAAAATCATAACATGCGGAATTAATAATAGAACCAAGTTCTATTCCATTCAGATAACAAAGTACGTCAAGTCCTTAATCATCATTCAAATATCATACTTATCAAAATTAACATCCAACCATCTAAGTTATTACATTCTGAAATCTAGATACTCAAATACATGTCTATAAATAACTTATTCAAAATATAAACTAAAATCATTCCAAGCTCCTATGCCTGGCCTTCCTTGCATTCCTCGTTCCCCTTATTTCCAGTGTCATCCACTAGGGTAGAAGTAGGGCTTTAGAACAACGCACCCAGTAGGTATTCCAATTACGGCTAACACATGGTTAGTACAAAACATATATAATAACATATAGTCCAAAAGCCAGATAAAACGATGCCATGCAATGATGACAAATGCAATGAGTCCCACCCATCACATGTGCATAAAAGTACCCACCACATAGGTCTTTCGGACGTCCCCGACAGAGTGTGGACCCTCTGGTTTCTTTCTGATGGAAAAGCACATCAAGGTACCCCACCTAGGTTTTTTGGACGCCCCGACGGAGTGTGGACCATCCGGTTACAAATCCTTCACCCCATGCCATACATGAGATGCCAATGAAACACATGCTATTTTATTATATAAACATAGCATTAAAATCAGATTTTGAAACATATCCAACACATGCTATTTTATCATATAAATATAGCATTTAAAATCACAATAATAAAACATATCCTTTGCAACATAATTTCATCAAAATAAGATAAAGCAAATGTACATAAACCCATAGTTTTAATGAGGTGGAATCCTACCAAAGACCGCTAACGTGTCCTTCCGTCCTTCGTCCGATAATCGCTCACGATCGTACACACCTTGTGAGGTCCCGTTACCTTATAATATACAATTAATCAAAAACCAAGTCCCACTTGATTTAAAATAATGTTTGAGTCCATAACCGCAATCCTCATGGGGTTCGGCCATTCCCCATGGCCGAACCCATGATCTGCATGTTTACCCATATTTACATTCTATGCCATTGTTCATTCTATTCATTTAAAACATGCTTAGGCTAACCAATATCCCATTACCATGGTTCATGGGGTTCAGCCATACACCATGGCCAAACCCATGATCTTTCATTTTAGCCTCTAATTACAATATTGCCATTTATTCATCCATGGTCTCCTTATTTCCATCTATTTACACTTTTGCCATTCATAACATTTCATGACAAATAACATACTCTAAGATCACAATTATACATACTTAAATCCATTGTTTTCTTGCTCAAACATCCAATTATTTATTCATGGTTCACATCACCAATAACCCATAAAAATAGTCCATGGGGTTCCTTATTTCCATTTAAAATAAAACCAATGTCTCTTCATGGGGTTTGGCCATACAAACTGGCCGAATCCTATGGTCTATCATCTTTCCTTCATTAAATCATTTTAGACCTTTAAAACTTCCTTAACCCTTTCCATGGTTTTTTTTTTTTTATGTTTTGCAACCCTTTAAAATTAATAAATCAGTCCACATGATTCAATGTCTAAGAAACCCCAAATCCATAACTATATTTGGTGGGGTTCGGCCATACACCATGGCCGAATCTCACCCCTTCTTTTCTATTCTTTTGATCCAACAATCAAACATAATAACCTTTCTAAATTATGAACCCTCTTTCAAAAATCATTAATCCTTGATCTAGCATCTTAGCCATATTAAAATTATGGTTCGGCCATGCAATGGCCGACCCATATCCTTAATTATAAGCTTACTAAAAATAGTAACCATCTTCCATAAATAGAAACTTTCCCGTTTTAATCTCCTCCTTCTATTTTTAGATCCTTTCTAATTTAATGACAACTTCCATACTTAGAAAGTCCCTAAATAGAAACTTTCTAAATTTATCAATTCCTATTCTTGGATCCATAATTCCAAATTTAGCATGCATCTTTCCATAATTTGATAGTTTCCAAATTTAGCATGCATCTTTCCATAATTAGAAATCATCTTCCATAAATAAACTCTAGTGGGGTTCGGCCATACACCATGGCCGAACCTCACCCATAGAGACAATCCAACGAATTTTTTATTCACTTTCTAAATTAATATAACTTCCACTGGGGTTCAGCCATACACCATGGCCGAACCCTATGGTTCATCTTATTCCAACCCAAGAACCCATAATTTAAACCATGACTTTCCTTGGTTTTCATTCCTCAAAATATAACCAATAACCTTCCACTAAAAACCAAGAACATCCATTAAAACCATATGAATTTATTAACCAACTCCCATGGTTTTTCCTCATTAAAAATCCATAGATTAACCATGTCTTCTTTCATGGGGTTCGGCCATGCATTGTGGCCGAACCCTATGGTTCATGCTTCCATTAAAACACCATGATCATCTTCCAATTCTTTTCCATGGGGTTCGGCCATACACCTTGGCCAAACCCTATGGTTCTTTTATTTCAAACAAAATTTATAAAATACTAACCGGTTCCGATTGATTCTTGCTCTTCCAATCCTTCTCCTTTCTACTTGATTTTTCTCCAAAACTGAGAACACCTCTTGCTGGCTGCCTTCTCTCCTTCTCCTTGTTCTTGCCATGAATGAGAACTTGAGATAGAGAGAGAATTCAGCTATGATGGGTGTAAACCATGTGCCCCTCCTTGTTCCTCTTTTTATTACTCCCTCTTGATCCCAAGTTAGAAGGTGCTTAAGATAAACAATCCCCTATGCGGTGTGCCCTTGTGTTTCCCTTTTAATAAACTCCACATGGTCCTATCTTAGAAGATAGTAATTGCCGTGCATAATGATTCCCACTTTGGATAGTCCTAGATAAAATATGTCATGCGCATAATCATAGATATGCAACCTAATAATTGGCCAATGTAATCTTCATTTGATTTTTAAACATCTCCTTGAATATTCAAATCCAATAATTCGGCCATGCACAATCATTTATTTAATTTAGATATAAAGCATACTCTTTTATTTCAACCCATTTAAATTTTATTGGAACCCTTTCCAAAACCTTTGGGTCCTAATTGGGCCAATGACCCAATACATTACCCATATAAGACCATATCTAAAAATTCACAATTTAAATGGATAATTTTCATATAAATAATAACATGAAAATCCGGGGTGTTACAGTGATCTATGCAAATTCACAAGACATCATGTTTTCCATATCGACCTTTGAATGCCAATGAGAGCCATACATTCACACAATTTTTTGTGTCATTTCATGATTCTAACACATGCACAAAAACCATTGATCTTGGATCAATTTGCCTCTTTTGATCCAATCTATTCCAATAACCTTGGGCATTATAATTTACCAATTTTAACCAACATTGCCCATGTGTGATGTCATATGATAAGGCATTCTAGGTTTGTAATGACCCGGAATTTGTGGTTATTATTTATTTTAATAATGGAAATTGAGAATTTTAATGGAATAGATGGTAAATGGATCAAGATATGGACAAAGGCCCAACTAGGGCCCATGGACTATGGATTGGATTTAAGTTTACTTAAAGAGTCAAAAATGGTCAAATTGGGCCCAATACCCATTTGGGACTTAATGGGTCAAAATAATGCAAACTCTAAGGTAAATGGATAGGAGAGAACCTAATTGGGCCATGGGCCCAATGGTGATCCAATAAGGGAAGTGGATTGAATTGATTTTTAATCACCTAAGTTAGTATTAATTAGACTTAAGTGACGTGGCCAATTGGAACCCACCTCCACCTCATCAAATGAGGTGGCATGTGGACCAAGGATTGGTGGGGCCGGCCACCATGGTTGAATTGGTCAACCATGGGTGGATGCATGAAGGAATTTAAACAAAAGGAATTAAGTAAATGGGAATTAAATTAACCTAATTATCTAATTAATTAAATGTTTAAATAATCATAAAGGTGGTCAAATGGTCAAAATTGAATGACCAAACCACCTCATTTACAAAGGGCAAAACGTTGGCTTGTAGTGTTTATCCCACCACCACAAAGTATAAAGCATAAAGCAAGATAAATATCTAAGCTTGGTTGGTGGGAGACTTAATGTGGGATGTATCTCATGATTTTTTTTTTATCTCATTTCTCTCCACTCCAACGAGCCCTTTCACTCTCTCTCTTTTCATATCTCTCATGGCCGTTCCACACTCCAAGAAGAGAAGAAGAAAATTAAGAAAGGAAGAGAAGAAGAGAAGAAAGAAGAGAAGAAAGAAGAGAAGATGTGCAAGCATGGTCCACCATTCCAAGGTCAAGATCTACCATCTTCTTTCTCATGTCCATCCTCTCCTCTCTCTCTCAAATCAAGCCCTACTATGACCGATCCTAAGCTTGGGGGTTTTCACCATTGATCAAGCATCTTGGCCGACCAAAGATCAAGAGAAAGGAGAAAGGAGGCTAAGGAAGCCGACGGGAGTGGCGGAAGTAGGAGGAGACGACGGATTGTGAGTATTTCTTAAACAGGAGTTTTGGATTTTTAGGGTTTAAAATTTGGGATTCATTTTTGTTAAATTTAATGGTGGCCAAATGATTTTATGCCATGGGTTTTAAATCCATCAATTTGAAGGATGGAAAGTGGATTAACCCTAATGGGTAAATTAGGGTTAAGGAAAATAAATAGATTAAGAACAATGAAGGGACATTATGGATTTAAGTTTAATTAAGCATAGAGTATATAATGTTTGTAAAGAAACATGGACCATAGGATTCGGCCATGTAGTATGGCCGAACCCCATGGTGGTTGATTGAATGATTTTAGTAAGGTTGTGAAGAATGGAAGACATGGAAGGAAATTTGGGAATTTTAAGGTTTAAAACCATAGAAGAATGGTTAAGGATATTGAGGCTCATAATGATTAAGTGTAGTGATGTTTTCTTTTAGGGATCTTGAATGAGGAAATTCATGAAGATGTAAAGTGGTTATATGGTCATAAAAGACATGAATAAATGGTTGACCATGAACCATGGGTTCGGCCATGGTGAATGGCCGAACCCTATAGTGAGGTGTTGTAATGATTTTTGGGTGTGAAATTGTGGAAGTTAATGGATGAAGGTTAAGGTTTCTAGTGATCTTAAATGTCACCAATGAATGATGAACCATGAACCCATGGTAGGTGTTTAAGTGAATTATTAGGGTTTATAAATGATGGAAGCCATGGAGGATGATTTAAGGTTTTAAGATTTTAATGGTTAAATGTAGGTAATTAAGGATCTTTAATGGAGTTTTTAGGGTTATGTGTTTGTAAATTTAAATGGGTTTGGAAGGATGGAAGGTATGGAATAATGTACTAATAAATTGGAGGCTTAAAAAGAGGTCAAAGGTTTGTAAGTTTTAAGGGGGTTTTAGGGAAGGAAATCATGGAAGGTGGCTAAGTGATTTCAATGGGGTTTTGAAGAATGGGAACCATGGAAGGGGTTAATGATTTTGAATTTTTAAATGGGTGGAAATGAGGTTCTTTTAAAAGTAAAACCAGGGACCATGGGTTCGGCCATGGTGTATGGTCGAACCCCATGGGGGAGATTTGAATGAATTTGGTGTTTTGGAACCATGAAAAAATAAATGGGAGTTATGGTTAAACTAATGGACCAAAATGTATTTCGTGATGATTAAGGAAGGACGATTTAAATGTATGAGTTAAAATCCCTCATAGTTGGACTTATGTGTGTGTTTAAATTAATGGGGAATAGGTCATGATTAAAGGGGTCATTAATGGACTCAAGAATGTAACAAGTGATGATCAAAGTCGATGATTTAAATGCATGATGTAAACCTCCTCATGGGAGGGCTTATTATGGATCTAAATGTGGTGAAAAAGACCCAAGGAAAAGTGGGGATTAGGTTGAATTAAAGGGGCTAGTTTTAATAAAACCCATGACTCATTGAGAGTCCTCTTTGGGCTAAGGTTTAAGGTGTGTACATGTGTTTAAAAATTAATGGAATTAGGTTAATTAGATGGTTGAGGTAAGTGGTCTTGTTGTATGGTTGATGGATCAATTAGGGACCCAAGATGTGGTTAAGAATGATGATTCAATTGTAAGTCATTTTATGGGCTAAGGAAGGGTGTGTGTATGTGGTTGGATGAATGGAAAAATTAGGCTAAGTTAAGGACTAAATTATTAATATGCATATCATGGTTAATGAGACATCAATGGAACCATTTTGTGAATCAATTAATGGGTCTAAGTTATGGATCAATTATGGACCATAATGTACTTGGATTAAGTAAATGAGTAACCATGGAAGGGTAGTGGCAAAACCGTAAATATTGGCCAAAATGAAGAAACCCATGGGAGGTGATCATGGACTTAGGGACTCTAAGTAACAACCTTATGAGTGATTAATAAAGCCTAGGGTGGCTGGTTTTTAGACTCATATGATTAAAATATTTAATGGACTAAATGGGACCCACAAAACTTAGTTAGTGAGGTTCGGCCATGGCATATGGCCGAACCCCACTAAGATGTGATTTATGGACTTAAATGGTTAATACATGGACTAATTGATATGTATAATAAGGTACCGGACATCGCAAACGGTGCGTGATCGGCAACCGGGTCTGTCGGACGGAAACGGAAGAAAGAACGCTAGTCCGTATTCGGTAGGATTCTAACCTTTTTGTAAGCCATGGATTGAGTGATGGTTTCCTTGAATTATTTTGGAAATTATATGATATGTTTTAAGATTGGTTTTGAATTATGTATTATGTAGGGCTTTTTACTTGATTTATTCCGGTAAACATATGATTGGTTTAAAATGGGTCTTAATGCTATGATGTAATTATTGAGGCTTTGCTTGATCTATTTTGGGTAATCAAGTTATATGTTTTATTGATGGGATTTTTTTTAAATGTCATGGTTTGTTATTATATTCATTACATGGCATATGGCATCTACATCTCATGCATGGCATGGGAGGGATATGACAGGGGAAGGATGAAATGAAATCGGAGTCCATGCTCCGTCGGCGCGACCGATAAACAGACATGGAGATATTTTGATGTGTTTGATGTATCAGGGATGTTGTATGTAATTATGATACCTTGATGATGGTTTTTCCATCAAGGGGGATGATTTGTGATTGTTTTATATCTGGACGAGGTTTTGCTGTCGAGGGGGATGATTTGTGATTGTTTTATATCTGGATGAGGTTTTGCCGTCCAGGGGGATGATTTGTGATTGTTTTATATCTGGACGAGGTTTTGCCGTCCAGGGGATGATTTGTGATTGTTTGTATCTTGACGAGATTTTGCCGTCAAGGGGGATATGACAGCATGATGGTATGGATGATGGGTGGGATTCATAACACAGACACCCATGACATAACATTCATTTTATGGTTTTCGTTATACTATTATCTATATGCTTTGTTATCACGAATCCATGTGTTAGCCCTACTCGGAGTCCTACTGGGCGCGTTGTCTAATGCCCAGCTTCTACCCTAGCTGATGACGTAGAAACTGCCGGAGCAGAAGAACGGGACGGGAGCCAAGCTTAGAAGCTTGGGGAGGCGGACTGTTTACTTTATTAAAGTTTATTTTTGGGAAATGTATATTTGAACAGTTTAGCTTGTCGGACTGTATAATTAGATTACTTCTTATATTTTGATTTATTTTGGAAGTTGAGACGTTGTGATATTTTGGTAATATTATGAATGTTATCTTCCCTGCTATCTCAAATTTGTAGGATAGTCTTTATTGTTAATTCCACACTTAGTTGTAATATTCCTTGAGCTTACGTCTACGTGTAAGCTGTTCTTCTTGGACTTCGTTCCACGCACACATAGGGTTGGCCAGTTAAGGGCCGGGCTTTAGAAGCTCAGACTTAACTCGCGTCGTGACGTCTGCGCCCTTTGTCACTATTGAAAAAAAAATAGACTCTGATTTAAGGTGAAAAGGGGCGGGCGTTACAAGGTTTAGGAAAACTTAGTGCTTATGAACACAATACATTCCACATAATGTATACCAATAATAAGCATAGGAATGAAAACCAAGCACACAAAAGAAAATCATTTCCAAAGATTTATACCACTCAAAGTGTATGGAAATGAAGTATGAACAAACTATGGCATATGGAAATTGTAATTCTACCAATTAGGGACATATATGCCACACAAGCATCATGCACATGATTATTCCAACAATCAAACAAGAACATAGAATGAAAGCAATATACCAAGGATGATTCCAAAGTATGCTTCAAATGTGATACCGACAATGGTAGCCCTTCACACATTTGAGCAAACATTGTGGGACTAAGAATCTAAGTCCACAACTCTATAACCCTTCAAGCATGATAAACATATAACCAGGAAAAGTGAAATCAGGTGCTTGCAGAAGGTCAAATGTGCCATGCCACAATACCTAGTTGTTTGCACTCACTAATACAAGTTTTGACTTCAACTACAATTGGTCTAGAGATACACTAATTAAGCTCAAGTCTTAGACCAATGTAGGGCATGGGTAAGGTCTTATTCCTTTAGGATCCATACAAATTTTAAATCCCGACCATTCCTCTCAAATCTTTGAACTTTGGGAAATTTGATTATACCATCACGAACATTTGGCCCAAATTCATTGAATTGAGACAAGACTCTTCTTCTCATATTCCTAACCATAGTATGAGGAGATCTTGGTCGATCCCTTTTTTATTTTCCAATGAAGGGATGATGTGAAGTGTGAGGTGCATTGTGTTTCTTAGGAACATTCACATAATCAAAATGATATACCTTATTCCTTGCATGGTGTGAATTTCCAATCACCTCAAACTTTCTCTTCTTTACACCTTGAGGGAGATCTTTGACCACTTTCTTCCAACAAGCATCCTAGTCTTACATTCATGCATGAAGTGCCTGGTTAAACCACAATAAAAGCATTTTACTATAGAAATGTGTGTGGTGTGGCCTTTGACAAGTTTGGATTGGCTCATGGGTTTCTTTGGGTTTGATTTAGAATTACCAAAACCATGCCAATCATTATGAGATTTACCCAAAATGGATTCTTCCAATTTTTTTTTTCTTTGGGTAACCATGTCTTGAGATTTCTTAGCATTCTTATCTCCAAGACATTTTCCAACTTCCTTGAGCTTCAAGTTTTCATTTTAAAAAACTTTTAGTTTCTTTTGAAGAAAATTTTGATTTTCTCTCAAATTCACAATTTCATCATTTGCATTTTTCAAATTTGATGAGAGAAGATCAGTTTCCATATTAACACATTGAAGTTCGCTAGAGAGTTTAGCATTATCAATTTTTACCTTTTCAAGATCCTTTTACCAATATCAAACCCTCTAAGTATAAGGCACTATAGGATTCTTAGAGGTCATCATCATCCTCATCAAGATCCTCAACACTACCCTCATCTTCACTTGAGGATCCCTCTTGGTTTGGTAGAATGTAGGCAATAACACATTTCAAATTTTCACCTCTCTCTTCATTCTCCAATTTATTATGAGAGGTGGAGCCTTCCATTGAACTATCCAAAGATGTGCAAGAATTTTCAATAGACTCATCTTGGATAGAGGTCCAATCTTTTCCATCATGGGATGGAAGTTTATTTTCTATTTTTGTTTTCAAGTAAGAGTTAACAAACAATAGAGAATAGTGAACAAATTTTGGAGTACCCGTGAAGGTGTTCTAGCACGGATCAACTTGGATGGTTAAATCTTTTATGAAAAGGACAGGCTCTGATACCTTGAAAGTTCCCTTGGGTGCTAGAACAAGGACCGAGATTATCCCAGAGGAGGGGGGGAGGGGGGTGAATTGGATAATCCCCAATTTTTATGGTCTTCACAAATTTCTTGATTAATTAACAAATTTACAGTGGATTAATAATGTTAATCAAGTTAGATGAGTTGTGTGATCAAAAGTGTGCACAATTATAAGAACAATCACACAAGTAAATATCAACACCAAGAAGACCAATTTATAGTGGTTCGGTTAAACAACCTACATCCACTCTAAGGACTCACCGAACCTAGGGTTAACCTACATTCACTATGTGGGGACTTACACCCTCACAAATAGAGTAGGATGTTGAGTCTAAAAATCTTACATTTTTACCCCTTAATTATGATTAAGTTAGCCTTGATTTTTTATATAAAAGATATGTTTAATGGTTTTTTCTAGTTTTCTAGATAAAAAGATGGAAAAACAAGATTCATGCATAAAACAATGGATAATTGCCGGAAGAGAGCTTAAAATGGAAATTTTAGAATTTCATAATTAATTCATGCCACTTTAGGCTTTTTAATGGACATTGGATAATCTGGATCCATTTATGAGAGTCTAGATTTATTCAATATTTAGAATTATAGTGGTATTGATTAATTATTTAATTTTAAAATCAAAGTCAGCAATCAAAGAAGCCAAGACTTGAAATCAAGATCCATGGGCCAAAGATCCACTGCAATTGGGCCTAGCTTCACTCCAAATGCCTAGACACTGGGCCAGGCCAAGCACTTCAAGCGTATTTCCCAATGTGGGCCAGGGCAAAGTGAATTCAAACCCAGCAAGCTTAAGTCCAAGTCTTCAATTCAAATCTGAGTCCAATTTAAAGATCCAATACTCCAGGTTCAAATCCAAGTTTACCAACCCTAAGCCCAAATCTATTTTAGGTCCAAACCCAAATGTCCATTACCCATCCAATTTCCAGTCTCCCATCCACACCATCCATTAACCCTATCAACCAATCCAAACCATTCACTTCATGCATCTCATTTATCCCATGCATTTCATATCATCAAACCCTAGATCCACTTAGCCAATCCAACCCGTTCATGCATCATGATTAGATTTAGGACATCAAAACCATTCATCATATAGATTAACCTTAGGATTAGGATCATCCATGCACCATCTATCCATCCATCCACTTAGATCATCCATCATGCATTGTAGCCATTAGATCTAGGCCAATTAATCTTAGCCCTCCATTTCATGTTTCGTTTCATTAAAACCCTAATCATCTCATTAAACCCTAGATTTTAGGTGTTCATGTGCATAATGCATTGCATCACATGACACACACATTCTAGAGATCCATTCATGCACATACTCCATGGTAAATTCCATTAATTCCTCTCCAAGCTTGCCACCTCACTTAGATCCTAACTTTTCTCCCAATTTAATCCAAACATAGCCATACACAATTTCACCACCTCACTATCCCCATCACACATGATTTTAGCACCTTAATCTTCTCCATGAAAGTAACGGCTCGGCCCATTAACTGTAACACCTCGAGTTTTCAATTTATTATTTATTTAATTTTGATTATGAATTTTGGAATTAAATCTTATATGGATAAGGAATTGAGCCATGACCCAATTAGGACCGAACCAATGTTGGAATTGGTTTTACTAAAATTTAAATGGGTAGGATTAAATTAGTGGTGAATCATACCCAATTTTGAATAAAGGATATTATGGCCGAGTAGTGGATTTGAAATATCCAAGTAGATGTTAAAAAAAATCAAATAAAGATTATCTCGGCCGAAGTTTAGATAGTGATTTACATATTATGCACATGAGAGATATGTGGGATTTTTAAATCCACAATGATATGCTAGATATTTAAAAAGGGATGAAATATCTATGAATTAAAGTAAAAGAGTATTTGGATTATGATTAGGGTTATGCGCATAGTACTTGCTAATAAGAATTAAAGGAAGTCTTAATAAGACAAGGGAAAGTCGAATATGGCTAATTAAAGAGGGAAAGTCGACCATGGTTAAATAAGGAAGGTTTGACATATGTCCACTGTTTTGGTTATAACTTTTAACTTTGATATCTGATTACTTTGATTATTTTTGCATTGGAAAGAAGATTTCAAGAGCTACAACTTTGTAGTTTACCACTTTTTTCTGATTCTGAAGTTAACAAGGTTAAAACTGTGCTACAATATAGTATACGTGTAAAAAAAAAGGGGAAACACAAGAGGGCAAGATTCTATTAAGAACATTCTAATATGGGATTAAGGAGAGCTTAATAAAAGGAGAGATCCATAGGGGTGCACGGTCTTTACAACCCCATTACCAAGTTATATTCCTCTCTCTCTCTCTCCCTCTCTCAAGTCCTCTCTTACACGGCAAGAGCAAGAGAAGAAAGGGCAGCAACTAGAAGTAGTTCTTGTTTGGAGAAAATCAAAGAGAAAGGAAGAGAAAGATTAGAAGAGCAAGGAAGAGGTTAGTATCTAAGTATTAATGTTATAATTTTATTTATGAAATCAAAAGAACCATAGGGTTCGGCCATGGTGGCTGGCCGAACCCCATGAAGAGAAAATTAGAGATGGGTAAATGGTTTTAAAAGAGAAGAAAGAACCACTATGGCTGAACCCCATGGAAAGATTTGCTTAATTAATTGGTTTTAAAGATTGGAAACCATGGAGAGTGTTGATTTATTAATTGGGTTTATGTTCCTAGATCTTAAATCATAGAAACCTTTGGTGATTGTATGTTTTAGATTCAAGAAAATCAATGAAAGAATATGGAATATGGGTCGCCGTGGCATGGCCGAACCATGGCTGTTTTATGGCTAATGGAGTGGATCTAAAATAATAAAAAAGGAGGAGTGAGGTTCGGCCATGGTGTATGGCCGAACCCCACCAAACATTTTATGGATTGATGATTAATTTTGGGATTAGATCTAAACCAAGGGCAAAGATCATGAACCATAGGCTTCGGCCATGGTGCTTGGCCGAACCCCATGGGTTAAAATTAGAAAGTAAATGTAAAAGATGGACCTAGATCTAAAAGGGTGAGGTTCGGCCATAGTGCATGGCCGAACCCCACTAGAGTTATTTTTGGAAACCTTATTATGGAAAGTATTGCTAATTTGGGAAGCAATCCACATATGGAAGGAGTGGTTAATTATGGAAAAACAATCTAATTTTGGAAGGTGTTTCCAAATATGGAAAGGAGGGTACTTATTAAGGAAAGTTTCCATTCTGGGAAGTGGATATTAAAATTAGAAAGTATCTACTTAAAGACCATAAAAGTTATTTATGGAAACCATACCAAGAATGGAAGGTAAGGCTTGATTATGGAACCTAACTTAAATGAAGGGATTGGTTGCCATGAGTGAGGTTCGGCCATAGTTATGGCTGAACCCCACTAGGATTAGTTTTTTGGAAACCTTGTGAATTTTGGAATAAGATATTCAATCATAGAAGGGTTGTTGTTTAATTAAGAAACCTTCTAAATGTGGACCTTAGGTTAAAAATGGAAGGTAGAGTTATTTTTAGAAAACTTTCCATTTATGGAAGGAGGTTTATATTTTTGGTAAGTTAAATAGGGAAACCTTCTAATGATAGTAGGAGAGATTAATAAAGGGAAGTTCTATTCTTGGGAGGTGAAATCTAAATTTGGAGACCTTCCAATTATAGAAAGGTGGAGATTAATTGGAAATTATACACCATAGGGTTCGGCCATGGTGTATGGCCGAACCCCATGTTCTAAATTAAGGGATTAAAGGTGTCTTTAAATTAGGGTTTAAGGGCTGATTTATGAATCAGATTATGAACCTACATTATGAGTTAGGTTATGTTAATTTTAAATAAAATAAAGGGTACAATGTATGATATGAATTGATGGAGAAAGTAATGGCAAAAATGTAATTAAAATACCAAAGTAGGAGAACCATGGGTTCGGCCATGATGTATGGCCGAACCCCATGAGATGTGATTGATGAACTTATTTGATTAGAGAAATTTTTAAGGTCTAATTATGAAAGATTTAAAGGGAAGAGGAAGTCAATGGCATTTTGGTAAATATGAGAGAATGTTGGACATTGGGTTCGGCCATGGTGTATGGCCGAACCCCATGAGTTATTATATGGTATTATGTATTTTGGAAGCATGAATGAATAACTTGGAACCTAAGCAAAGAGAAGGGGCTAGGGTTACCAGCAGTGGCATTCTTGTAAATATGTATAAAAAATGGTAAACCATGGGTTTGGCCATGGTGTATGGCCGAACCCCATGGGGTTTTGTTTATGGACTTAGAACCTTGAAATTTGGTGAGACTTGGTGTTGATTTATCATTATATTGTAAGGTAACGGGATCTCGCAAGCAGTGCGCGATCGGTGATCGAATCTTGAACGGAAACGCAAGGACTTGTGAACGGTCTTAGGTAGGAATCCACCTCTTTGAAACCATGGATTATGTACTTGTTTTTATCTTATGTTTGATGAAAATGTGTTTCAAAGGATCTGACTTATTATTGAATTTCAAATGCTACGTTTACCTTGATTTAAATGGCATGGATTAATTATGTTCAGAAGGTGATTTTACATGCTAGGTTTTATTTGTATAAAGAGCATGTATTGGATATGTTTCAAATGATGATTTTCAATGCTATGTTTATGTTATAAAATAACATGCGTTTTATTGGCATCTCATGCATGGCATGGGGTGAAGGATTTATAACCGAAGGGGTCACACTCCGTCAGGGTGTCCGAAAAACCTATGTGCAACACCTTGATGTGATTTCCATCAAGAAGATTTCCGGAGGGTCCACACTCCATCGGGGCGACCGAAAGACCTATGTGGTAGGTACATTTATGTACAGGTGATGGGTGGGACTCATTGCATATTTGTCATCATTACATGGCATGGATTTATATGGTTTTTGATATCACTATGTTATATGATATGTTTTGTACTAACCATGTGTTAGCCGTAATTGGAATACCTACTGGGCGCGTTGTACTAACGCCTTACTTCTACCCTGTAGTTGGTGATACAGGTAATTAGGGAAATAATGAACCCAAGACGGACCAGGCATAGGAACTTGGAAGATCTAGTTTCTATGTTTTTGAAATAAATTACTCATGAACTAGTATTTGAGTATTTGGATTCCGGAATGTAATAACTTAGATGGTTGAATGTTTTGGTTTGATGATTATGACGTACTTTGCTATTTGAATGGATTACAACGTGGTTCTAATATAATTCTGTATATTGATGATTATGATTCTGCAAGTTGTATGATTTTATTCCGCAAGTCGGTATGGCTATGTGTGAACCATTTTATTGGACTGAGTCCATACACACATAGGGTTGGCCAGTTAAGGGTCGGACTTTGGAAGTTCGGACTTAGCTCGCATCGTGATGTCCCGCGCTCTATCACTCTACTCTGTTATAAAATATATATATATATATATACACTAAATTTACGGGAACAAGGGAGTGAAAAAGGGCGGGGCGTTACATTAACAGGGTTTGAGGCTCGACCCAGCAAGATATTGTCCGCTTTGGGCCCGTACGGGCACACATGTGCAAATGCGCTAGCCCGTAAGGTTTTGGATCTGACCGGGCCCAAGTTCGGGTCCAAAACGCATCATGCTAGAAGAGGAGGGCAAGGCTACTTATAAACCCCTTTTCGAAGTCCTCAATTTCCTATGTGGGAACTTCTTTTCCACCCTCAAGCACACAAACACACTCCCACTCCCACTTTCACTTCTTTGGGCCAGCCCTCATGGACTTGACCGTCTAGGCCGGGTCAGGGTCTTACAATCCACCCCCCTTAGGCCCAAAGCCGTCCCCGGCTCGACCTAATGAATCCAGTGGAAGGAAGTAAGCCCACACAGTCCGAGTGCTGAACGAGGATACCATTTGTAACGGCCCGGCCCATAAACAGGGCTTGAGGCTTGACCCATCAAGATACTGTCCGCTTTGGGCCACACACGTGCATACGCGCGAGCCTACAAGGTTTTGGATCGAATCCGGCCCAAGTCCGGGCCCAAAACCCGTCTTGCTGGAAGAGGAGGGCAAGGCTACTTATAAACCCCATCTCAAACTCCTCAACCTCCGAGGTGAGAACTTCTTTTCCACCCTCAAGCACATAGACACACTCCCACTCGCACTTTCACTTCTTTGGACCAGTCCTCATGGACTCGGCCGTCTGGGCTGGGTCAAGGTCTCACAATGCACTTAGACAAAAATCCATCCAAATACACTCCTAAGATCCCTACACACCTCATCATCCCAATCCACCATAGCCATACACGATTTTTGCCTATCTCCTTCCCATCCCATTCGAATTTCATAGTCAACCCTCCACCTCATCATCTCATCCATTCATTCATCCATTCATTTGATCCCATCCATTTGATCCATAATTGCACAATCCAATACCCTAAACCAATTAGCCAAATTCAAAAATCACACAACAAAATCCAATCCCGATTTTCTCCGCTTCCTTACTTGCACTCCATTCCAAGCCAACACATCACACCAAATTTGTGTACACCTATAGAGAAGCCCTAGTTTTCTAGTTTTTAATCCTAGCCACCCAACTTAAGTTAGATCTAATCCCAGCCTTTCATCCACCAACTTAAACCTAGATTTGATCTTTGCCATCCATTCAATCCCAAGTCCTATAAATAGTAGGTAACCCACATACCATATTCGAATTTGACACTGGAGCCAAAGAGGACCAAAGGTTTGAAGAAAAGACCAAGAGAAGACTCAAGGATACACAGTGCATTCGAATTTCACAAGCGAGTTTCTTTTGTAATTTCAAATTCCAAATATCTTGTACTCAATCAATCTGGTATTAATTTTTCCAATAAATAATCAAAGGAAAACCCGTTTAGAATCTTGAACAATCTAATTTCTAAATTCTTTTTATCATTGTCTTTGATTCGATTTTAAGATTGTATGCTTTGGTTATTTAATCGGACATGAAATAGTTAGGACTTAGGTTAAAATTGTTAGATCTGTAATACCCTGACCTAGATTAGGCGTGGTTTAGCTTAATAAATCTCGCTAAGACCGGTGAATTTCGAAGATTACGGTTAGTGTAACACCCCTGATTTTCAAGTTATGAATATTTATGGAAATTGTCCATATAATTTTTGAATTAATGGAGATAGACCTTAGATTGGTAAGGTGTTGGGTCAATTGCCCAATTACGACCAAACGGATTATGGATAAGGTGCAATTGAAATAAATGGGTGAGATTTAATTAATTGGGTCAAGATTGTCAATTGGGTCAAATGCCCAATTGGGACACAATGGTTGGCCAGTTAAGGGTCGGGCTTTGGAAGCTCGGACTTAGCTAGCAGCATGGCGTCCCGCTCTCTCTCACTCTTCTATTAAAAAAAAAAATAGACTCTGATTTTCGGTGAGTGAAAAAGGGCGGGGCGTTACAGTTGGTATCAGAGCGAAACGGGAAGGATGAATCTTTCGAAGTAAGATTAAGACGGTATCATATCTCACTGACAGATAAGAATCCCAACTGACCGAATCTTCGGAGTCCGCTGCACGGGGGCCGAATTAATTTACTTCGTTAGGCTCATACTGAAACATTCAATCTGAGAACACTTGACGAAAAAAGAATGATAGCAAGGGAAGGACAATCACTATACGATGGAGTTATCAAACATAGCAAATAGGAGATTTTTCCTCGAGAATAGGAAAACATCAGGATTTCCCCAATTGAGAAATGATACTTGATACTTAGGAAGTTTCCCCAAAAACAAAGAAATACAAAGAGTGTTGATTTGGCAATTTCCCCAAAATAGGAAACATCAAGATTTCCCCAAACAAGAGACATTATGTGATACATAGGAAAGTTCCCCAAACAAGAGACATTATTTGATACATAGAGCCATTCCACATGGCCGAACCCTATGGTTTATCCTTTCCATTAATACACAACATTCATCCATTAATTTTTCTTTTAAATCCAATCACCATGATCATAACCTTTGATGGGGTCCGGCCACACATCATAGCTGAACCTCATCTACGCCTCTTTGTTCATATGAAAAGTCCTTAGCCATAACATCACTAGGGTTCGGCCATTGCTTTTCCTTGACCATATTTCCTTACTTATTAAAAATCTATCAAAATACCTACCGGTTCTGCGACTCCTCCAGTTTTCCTTCGCTCCGACTTGTTATTCCGATCCTTTTCTTCCTTAGCCTCTTCCGCCTTCCTTCTTAATCCTTTGGCTGAAAATGAGAGCTTGAGAGAGAGAGAGTTCGGCCTTGAATGATTGGGAGAGAACCTTGAGATGAAACTCTAAGTCTTTTATCTTGAGGAGTGGTCGGCCAAGAGAGGGTTTGAGGGAGAGAAACAGCCAAGAGGGAAAGGAAGAGAGTGAGATGAAAACCAAACTTGTTTTGTTCCAATGAGGGTGGTTGGCCAAGGGTGATGCCTTTGGTAAAGCCCTTTGTGTAACTCCCATTCTCATTTACCTCCCTTCTTAGTGCTCCACTTGGGGGTTTCATCCATGAGATGAAACTCCAAGGCTCCAACGGTGTAGCCTTGTTTGAATTGTGTAACAACTCCAAAACCGTCCTCCTCCCATTTAATTCTCCATTTGGCGGTTTCATCCGTGAGATGAAACTCCCACCTCCATTAATGATCCAATTGGGGGTTTCATCCATGAGATGAAACTCCCATGTCCAATGTGTGGACACCTTAGGTTTGACCTTTTTAGATGTAACTCTCCATTTAATCACCCAACTCACTTGATATGAAAATCCCATTAACTTCCCCTCAACTCACCATAACTCAATTTTAATTCTTTTAAACTCAACTCACTTAACTCACTTAAAATCAAGTCAATCACTTGATTCCATTCTAACTCAATTCAGCCCAAATTATTTAGGCTTGAACTCACTTGGTGGTCAACCAAGTCAACCACGACCCATTGGGTCCCAATTGGGCATTTTGACCCAATTAACAATTTTGACCCAATTGAATACATCTTACCCACTTATTTCAATTGAAACCATATCCACAATCCAGTGGGTCTTAATTGTGTAATTGACCCAACACCTTACCCATCTAGGGTCCATATCAATTAATTCACAAATTAAATGGGCAAATTTCCTATATATTGATAACTTGAAAATCCGGGGTGTTACATGTTTCATCTCATGGGATGAAACCTCCAAATGGAACATTAAGGAGGGAGGTGAAGGGTCATGGGAGTTACAAAAGGGCATCACCAAAGGACACCACCCTTGGCCGACCCTCATTAATCAAGAAAGAAGTGGAGTTTTCATTTCACTCTCCCTCTCTCTCTCAAGGCCGATCCCCCTCCCAAGACAAAGGACTTAGAGTAATTTGGATCTCAAGCTCTCACTCAAGGCCGACCACTCTCATTGACAAAGAAGAAGGGAATTGGAGTTTCTATTTCAAGCTTCTCTCTCTCCCTCAAACATACACCTCTTGGCCGAACCACTCCTAGAGATTTTATCAAGATCAATCTCGGTCAAGGATCAAGAACGAAGGAAGAAGAGGCTAAGGAAGGAAAAGAGCTGTAACGCCCTGCCCTTTTCCACCCTTCCGAAAATCAGAGTCTAATTTTTCTTTTTAAATAAGTAAAGTGGAAGAGAGTGGGGAGCGTCACGACGCGAGGTAAGTCCGCACTTCCAAAGTCCGACCCTTAACTAGCCGAACATATGTGTACATGGACCAAGTCCATGAAAACCAAAGCACAGATAGAACTAAATAAACTTGCGGAATATACATAACTGATTGTGGAATAAGTCAAATATGCGGAACCAAACTGTTTAGATAGCAAGTACAAGTCATGATTACTTTAAACTAAACATTCATTCAAACTTAAATCAAACCATAGTAGTTATCACCATTATTACATATCCATAATAATGTATTCAAAATGTCAATAAATAAACTCCATTCCAACACCCAAGCTTCTATGCCTAGCTTTCCTCGTGATCCTCAGCCTTTGCCTTTCCCTTTCCTGCGTCATCCACTAAGGATAGAAATAGGGCGTTAGATCAACGCACCCAGTAGGTCATCCGATTAGGGTTACCACATGGTTAGTATAAAAACATGCATATATCATACTATATGATCATCAAAAACTTATAAAACAATGCTATGTATGTATGCACATGTAATGAGTCCCACCCATCACAATTATACATAGGCATTACTTGACGGGACTCTCATCGTCAAGGTAATCCACAGTGCTCTTTCGTTTACTCTTGATGGGACTCTCGTCATCAAGATATTCCTCATGGCGGGACTCTCATGCATAAGGAGGCCCCACAGTTGCATCACGGACATTCCGACGGAGTGGGCGCTTCGGTTTCCATATCCATCACCCCATGCCATGCATGAGATGTCAATGAATACATGGTACATGCCATTTGTAAATAAATCTTAACATTCAAATCTCATTTGAAACATAATACTTTAACAAATATCTCATATAAATCAAGATAAAACAACAATATAATATGTGGTCACAAAGAGGTAGGAAACCTACTTAAAAGTCACTTAAAAGTCCGATCTTCTTAACCGTCACCCGTTCACGACTCGTGCACCGTTCAAGGAGTCTCGATACCTTGTTTATATAACAGCAAGTTAATAACATAACCTTTTGATTTCTCATTAAGTCTAGATCCCATAAACCATCTTGTGGGGTTCGGCCATACCCCATGGCAGAACCTCACCCACTTAAATTTGATCTTTTCAATCTTGTGGGTCTAAAATCAGCCACCCTTTGATTCATTTACCCAACACATAGGGTCATTATTAAGAGTCCCTAAGTCCACAACCATCCCCCATGTGGTTCGGCCATACACCATGGCCGAACCCATGGTTCTTCATTTTTGGCCATATTTACATTTTTGCCACTCCTTCTTCCATGGTTAAACACTTCTTCCATTCATGCACATCTATGTCCATAACTGATCCATAAACATGGATCCATCATTGACTCATCAATCATGACATGAAATCACTATACACCATTCATTTCCTTAACTTAGTACACATTCATTTTAGTACATACATAGACCTAAACTTAGCCCATAAAATGACTCATAAAATGGTCATGGGATTCGGCCAAACACCATGGCCGAACCCATGATGTTTTTTTCCTCATTTTCCTTGAATCTTTTTCAACCATTTTGATCCATAGCAAGGTCCCTTCTTAAAGGGGATTCCATCATACATTTTGGTCATCATCTTGATCCACTTTTAAACCTTTTAGACTCAACCATACTCTCCATCATCTTCATGGTTCCAAAAACACTTACATCCATCAAAATCTCTCCATGTGTATGGCCGAACCCTATGGTTCCTTATTTCCATATATTTACACTTTAAAACACCATAGAACCAATAATAATTTCTAACATAATCTTACTCCAATTAACCCATAAAAATAGTCCATGGGGTTCGGTCATACACATGGCTGAACCCTATGGTTCTCTTGACTCAATTCCTTCCCATAATTATTCATGGTTTAATACCCAACATTTTAACCATAATCATTGTATGGTTCAGCCATCCAATGGCCAACCCAAAACATCCGTCATATCTCCATATTAAACACCTTAAAACCTTAAATCATTGTATGGTTTTTGTCCTTTAAAAACCATACAAATAACCAAATTATTTCATGGGGTTCGGCCATCCAAAGTGGCCGAACCCTATGATCCATGTTCTACTCTTTTTAAACATCATCTTCCATGTTTCAACCCTTGATAGATTTGGCCAAACCATGGCCAAATCATGCTCCCTTTAACCCAGTTATTTGACTAAGTTTTTATGAAACACTTACCAATCCTCTTAGCCTCTCTTCTATTTTTTTGATCCTTGCTCCCTTAATCCTTTAGCCGATTATGTGCTTGATCAATGGTGAAAACTTCAAGGGCTGGTTCGGCCAAGGGGGTAGATTTTTGAGAGAGGAAAAGACATGAAAGCTCCAAGCTTTTGCAATGTAAAATTCGGCCAAAGAGTGTGGTGTATCTCTTTTGTAAAACAGCCACCATAACCTCTCATTAACCCTCATGAATATTGGTTAAACCAAGGAGTCCTTTGGCATAATTAGGGGACGCTTGGCCTAAGCTCAAGTAAACCTTTCATCTCTCCAACGTTGGGCTTTGGGTTTCCATGATGAGATGGAAACCCTCCAAGTTCCCAATGCAAAACTTATCCCATCTCATTGAATTTCATGCATGAAACATTACTCCCAAGCCACCAACGTGTGGGACTTGTCTTTGTGGTGTTTGAGAATCAAGGCAACTCCTCACCTCCCACTTGACTCACTTGAATTAATGGTCTCCACTATTCTGACAGGCCTCTCGACGTATGTCACGTCGCTTTGCACTTCTATATCTTGCACATTCAATACTTGGGAAGTCAATTGTGAAGGAAGTGCCAATTGGTACACTACATCCCCCATCCTTCTAATGATGGGAAACGGTCCCACAAATCTTGGTGACAGTTTCCCCTTCTTTCCAAACCTCATGTGTCCCTTCCGTGGCGAGACCTTTAAGAACACCATGTCTCCCACTTCAAATTCAAGAAACCTTCTTCTCTTGTCAGCATAGCTCTTCTAATGACTCTGTGCAGTTAATAAATGTTGCCGTATCAACTGTATTTGCGATGTGGTCTCTGCAACCAACTCGGGTCCTATTAGTGCAGGCTCGCCAGCCTCTGTCCAGCACACTGGTGACCTACACAGTTTACCATATAATGCCTCGAATGGGGCCATTTGAAGGCTTGCCTGGTAATTGTTGTTATACGAGAATTCTACCAGTGGCAAGTGATCCTCCCATCCACCTTGAAATCTAACATGCATGCTCTCAGCATATCTTCCAAGGTTTGTATCGTTCTCTCTGACTGTCCATCAGTCTGTGGATGAAATGCGGTGCTAGTCAGTAGATCTGTCCCCATAGCTGACTGTATGCTCTGCCACACTCTGCTGGTAAATCGGCCATATCTATCAGATACTATAGTTCGGGGAATGCCATGTAGCCGAATGATTTTCTTGATATACCGCCGACCCAACGTCTCTTGTTCAATCTTGGTAACCATGTTGGATTGTATAACCAAATTGTATATGGTCCCATGGTTATTGAGATAGAGTTTAAACGCTCGAATGGTATTCAACATCTCCCATTTCGTTCTGATCAAACATGCCACTGATGCATGTGATATGCGGCTGAGGGCATCTGCCACTTTGTTTGCCTTGCCTGGATGATATCAGAGCGCGAATTCATAATCCGCCAGATACTCCATCCATCTGCGCTGCCTCAAGTTGAGTTCTTTCTGATCAAACAAGTATTTCAAACTCTTATGATCAGAAAACACTTTAAATTTCTTGCCATAGAGATAGTGTCTCCAACTTTTGAGAGCAAAGACCATTGCGGCTAGTTCAAGATCATGCGTAGGATAAAGGCGTTCATGTATTTTCAACTGTCTTGAACCACAAGCCACCACGCAATTACTCTGACAGAGTGTACACCCCAGTCCCTCTCCTGAGGCATCACAGTATACCTCGTAACACTTGCCACTTACCGGCAAAACTAAAACAAGGGCAGTGGTAAGTCTTGTCTTCAGCTTTTCAAATCTCTGGTCGCACAATTTTGACCATTCATATTTGACCCCTTTTTGAGTGAGTCGAGTTAGTGGAGATGTTATCTTGGAGAAATCCTTAATAAATCTTCTGTAGTAACCAGCCAATCCCAAGAAACTACGGATTTCGGTTACATTCTTGGGCTCTGTCCAATCTCTCATTGCCGCCACCTTAGCCGGAACCACGACTATACCTCCTTCGGATATAACATGCCCCAAAAAATGAACCTCAGATAGCCAAAATTCACATTTGGTGGCTTTGGCATATAGCTTATTCTTTCTCAAGGTGTTCAAGACTATCCGTAAGTGCTCTGCATGTTCCTCCTGACTTTTAGAATAGATCAGGATATCGTCAATGAACACAATAACAAATTGGTCTAGATACGGACGGAAAATCCTATTCATTAAATCCTTGAACACAGCCGGTGCATTCGTGAGTCCAAATGGCATGACTATAAACTCATATAGTCCATACTGCGTCCTGAAGGCTGTCTTCCCTATATCATCCTCCTTAACCCGGATTTGATGGTATCCGGACATCAAATCAATCTTTGAAAAGTGACTGGAACCCCTCAATTGATTGAATAAGTCATCGATCCTAGGTAAAGGGTCCTGTTCCGGACCGTTAGCTGATTCAGCTTCCGGTAATCCACACATGTTCGGAGTGAACCATCCTTCTTCTTTGCAAACAGCACTGGAGCTCCCCAAGACGATGTGCTATTTCAGATGCAACCCAGCCTGAGCAGTTCATCGATCTGCTTCTTTAGCTCAGACATCTCTACTGGAGCAATCCGATAGTGTGGTAAAGACACTGGTGAAGTACCAGGATACAGCTTGATTTCAAAGTTGATCTCCCTCATAGGCGGTAAACTAGGGAGTTCTTTTGGAAAAACATCCACAAATTCTTTTACAATTGCCGGAAGTTCAGTAATTGGTGCCTTGTTTATGATGATATTATTAAATACCAAATGGTTCAACCCTTCTTGCAGTCTGCTCTGCTTCTCTGTACGAACCACATATTGCTTTCCCTCGGGTGACCAAAATGTCACTCTTCGGCGATAACAATCAATGTTGGCCTGGAACTTAGCCAACCAGTCCATGCCTAAGATTATATCATACTCAATCATGTCGAGTACCAGATAATTGAACTCAAATCCGAGTCCAGCGAGTTCAGTATTAGCTGCCGTGCATATAAGTCCCAATGCCGAGTGTCCGACAGGGGATACAATTGTGAGTGTTGTAGCTAATTTTTAAACTAAGGTACCGGTAGCAGTTGTAAATGATGCAGCTATAAAGGAGTGTGAAGCTCCAGAATCAAATAGTGCATAGGCATAGGAACTACTAACTACCGCCATACCTTGAATTACTGAATGATCCTCATCTGCTGGAGGTGCTAGAGTAAACAATCGTCCCGATCCAGTAGGGTTAGGCGCCCGTCTCGCCTGATTATACGTTCTGCCTCCCCCGGAGTTAACTGGTCTGGATGGTGGACGAAATGATCCCCTAGAGTAAGAAAGCTTGTTGAGCTTTGGACAATCCTTCTTGAAGTGACCCGGTTGATCACAGTGGAAGCAGTTACTCACTCCTCTAGAAGCCTGAGTGACTGATGCAGACTGGGTGGGCTGGTTGGGACGAAAGCCCCTAGTGGACCCAATAGATGGTGAGGGTCTGCTGAAGTTCTGTCAGAACTTCTTATTAGGCTGATATGTGCCCCTCCCACTTTGAGCCCGACGGTTGTCAAATCGCGCGGACTCAACCAACTCATGCTCAACTATAGTGGCCCTGCTAACCACCTCTGCCAGTGTGGCTGCCTTGAATACGGTCAGTTTGGCCCTAATGTTTGGCCGTAGACCACGCTCAAACTTGCGAGCCTTCCGATACTCCGTATCCACTATGTAAAATGCATAACGTGACAGACTGAGGAATTCCCCGTGATACTCTGCTACTGTCATGGAGCCTTGCACCAAGGATAAGAAGGCTTAAATCCGACGTTCCTTCTCCTCCTCAGGAAAATACTGATCTAGAAAGGTTGCTGAGAACCATTCCCACGTCATTGTAGTCTTTTCCCTCTCCGGCACTAGTGCTTGCTGTTTCTCCACTACTTCCCACCACTTACCAGCATCATCTATCAATTGTGATGTGGCTGATACCAACTGTAACGCCCGCCCCTTTTCACTGAAATATCAGAGTCTATATATATATTTTTTTTAAAGGAAAAGTGACAAAGGGCGCGGACGTCACGACGCGAGTTAAGTCCGAGCTTCTAAAGCCCGGCCCTTAACTAGCCAACCCTGCGCGTGCGTGGAGCCAAGTTCACGAGTACGGTTCACGTGTAGACGTAAGCTCAAGGAATATTACTTCTCAGTGCGGAATTAACAACAAAAATTGTCCAACAGATTTGAGATAGCAGGGAAGATAACATTCATTTAAATTTCGATAATACCTCAAAACCATGATGTCCATAATAAAATCCCAAAGCATAGCCAGTAATCTAATTTATTACATTCCGACCAGCTAAGCTACTCAAATTACAATTTTCCAACATAAACTTAAACAACATAATTAGCCTGCCTTGCCAAGCTCCTAAGCTTGACTCCCGTCCTGTCCTTCCGTTTCGCCACCTCCTGCGTCATCAGCTAGGGTAGAAGTAGGGCGTTAGACCACGCGCCCAGTAGGACTCCGAGTAGGGCTAGCACATGGATTAGTAATAACAGCATGCAGATAATATTATAGCAAGACCATGCACTTTGGGCAATGTTATGCAATGGGTGTTCTATGTCATGAATCCCACCCATCCATCTCATCCTCATCGTATAATGTCCCTTTTTCAACCATACACACTGTTCCAAATAAAATCCATACCATCATCGTGCCATGATCCTCTTGATGGAAAAGCCTCATCAAGACGCGGTCCACACTAGGCATCCCCCCTTGATGGAAAAACCATCATCAAGGTATCATAATTACAAGAGTCCCCCCTTGATGGCAAAGCCTCATCAAGGTATAATAATAAATATGTGAAATGTCCCCATGTTGTTTATCGGTCGCCCCGACGGAACATGGACTCTGGTTTCCTTTCATCCTTCCCCTGTCATATGCCTCCCATGCCATGCATGAGATGTAGATGCCATATGCCATGTAATATATGAAATTCAATAGTAATAAAACCCATCTTAAAATAATTATAAGATTACCAGCTAAATCAAAGGGAAATCATCCCACAATATTTAATCCAAAACCCATCATAAGCATTCACATAATTTCCAAAATAATTTAAAGGAAAACATCACAAGATGCATAATCCAAAACTCATCTTAAAGACAACCACATGCTTTCCAAAATAAATTAAAGAACACATCACCCAATCCATGGCTTACAAAAATGTAGGAATCCTACCGAATACCGACTAGCGTTCTTTCTTTCATTTCCGCCCATAGACCCGGTCGCCGATCATGCACCGCTTGCGATATCCAATACCTTATCACATACACATAATCAGTCCACATTTTACTATTTCTAAGCCCATTAATCATTTCCAAGTCCATATGAAAAATCGGTCACTATTTAGGTTTTGTCGGTCCCATTTAATCCATTACACATTTTAATTACATGAGTCTAAAAATCAGCCTCCTAGGCTTTATTTGACCATACATAAACTTATTATTTAGTGCCCCTAAGTCCATGGTTCTCTCCCATGGAGTTCTTGAATTTGGCCATTAATTACGGTTTTGCCACTACCTCTTCTCCATGGTTAATCAATCATTCACCCTTGCCTAACTAAGTTCATAATTGATCCATACACTTAAGTCCATTAGTGACCCCTTTAATCATGCCATAATATCATTAAAACAACCCTTTTTCTTAACTTAACCTACATTAATTAGCCACATACATAAACCCTTTCTTAGCCCATGAAAATGACTTATTATTGAATCATCATTCTTAGCCATTTAAACACTCTAATCCTCATTCATTACTCACATGTATAATACCAAATTTAACCCATAACATGACCTACAAATGGGTCATTTACCACATTTTAGATCCATTACAAGTCCCTCCATGAGGGGATTTCATTATACATTTAAATCACCCCTTTGATCAACAATAGGCTCATTTTGGTCCATCAAACTACCAATACTCCCCCATTATTTTTTCCATCTTTTCACATCCACTAAATTATTAACACATCACTATAGGGTTACACTTTAAGTTCATCAAAGCTACCATAACTCCCCAATATTTTTTCCATGATTCCAAAACACCTAAGTTCACCACAAGTTTCTCCATGGTTTTATTTTTAAAACCCTATTTATAATACCTAAACTCCACTTAAAACAATGCACCTTCTCCATCATTTTTTCCTACTTTTACACCCTTCAAATTTACAACCACATAACCCTAGGGTTCATCATCCACTGGTGACACTTAAGACCATAAAAATACTAACCTTCATTCATGGAATCCCTCATTTAAAAACCCCTTTTAAAACTTACCATTTAATCATTTAACAACTTAAAACCCTAAATTATTCTCCATGCTTCCATTCTTATAAACCCTAATAAAATTTATCAACCCTCTACCATGGGGTTCGGCCATACTACATGGCCGAACCCTGTGGTCCATTAAGCCCTTCAAAATCGACATATATCCATGCTTATAGTCCATTTAAAACCCATCACCTTCTCCATCAATTCCCACATTCTTACACCCACAAATCATCACATTTTACAACACCTCACCATACATTTCCTCATGTAAGCCCCTTTAAAATTTCCTACATTAACCATTAAAACCCTAAAATTACAAATTATCCTTCCATGATTTTTAAACCTTAAAATTCCATTAAATCTCCAAATTAGCTTACATGTCTTCCACTCCTTAAAACCCTAACAAAACACACATTACCTAATCACCTACCATGGGGTTCGGCCATACCACATGGCCGAACCCTATGGCCCATAATTTTCTTCCAATTTAAACAACTCTTTGCTTAAATAATTTAATTACATTACACCCTTAATTCATTTATTTTTCCTTACCCTAACCCTAATTTTTCCATTAGGGTTTGGTCCACTTTCCATCCTTCCATTTGATGGATTTAAGATCCAAGACCTATGATCATTTGGTCACCATTCAATTCACCAATAATGGATCCCAAATTTAAACCCTAAAAATCCAAAACTCTTGTTTAAGAAAATACTTACAATCCGTCATCTCCTCCGACTTTCTTCGCTCCCGTCGTTTTCCTTAGCCTCCTTTCTCCTTCCTCTTGATCTTTGGTCGGCCAAGATGTTTGATCAATGCTGAAAACCTCCAAGCTTAGGATTGGCCAAGATAGGGTTTGCTTGAGAGAGAGAGAAAAGAGGATGGAGATGAGAAAGAAAGCACAAGTACCTAGTCTTGACCTTGGTGTGATGGCTTACCCTTGCACTTCCCTCTCTTTTCTTCCAAACTTTTCTTCTTCTTTCTCTTGGTTTTCTTCCTTTCTTTCTACTTCGGTGTGGGACGGTGGTAGAGATGAAAAGAGGGAGAGAGTGAAGAGCTCGTTGGAATGGAGAGAGTGAGATGAAAAGTCATCTCACCTCTTGGTTGCTTAAGATATTTCCCACAACAACTCCTCCCACCAACCCATGGGTTATTTTCATTTTTTTTTTTACTTTATGCTTTATGGTACCATGCCCAACGTTTTGGTGTCTTTAAAGATAACATGGCTTTTGGTCCTTTGACCATTTGACCACCTTTGACCCTCATTTGAATAATTTATTTAATTAATTAACTAGATAATTAACTTAGGTTAATTTAATTAATTCCCACTTTAACTTAATTCCATTTACTTAAATCACCTTCATACATCCACCCATGGTTGACCAATTCAACCATGGTGGTCGGCCCCACCAAACCTTGGGTCCACACGCCACCTCACTTGGTGAGGTGGAGGTGGGTCCCATTGGACCATATCACCTTGGTTAAATTTTAACTTAACTTAGGTGATTTAAATTCCATTGAATTCATTCTAAATGGATCACCATTTGGGCCCATGGCCCAATTACATTTCCATCTTACCCATTTACCTTAGAGCTTAACCATCTTGACCCATTGGGTCTCAAATGGGTATTTGACTCAATTTGTCCACCCATGGCCCAATTGGCCATCATTGACCACTTAAATAACTTTAAAATGCAATCCATGGTCTATTGGGCCATATTTGGGCCTTTGTCCAAATTTTGGCCCATTTACCATTTATTCCCCCAATTTCCAATTTTCATCATTAAAATAAATAATATTCACATATTTATTGATTTAAAAATTTCAGGGCCATTACAATCTTCACCTAGGTTGGTGTGTTTTGTTTTTCAGAAGTTTTGGAAATCTCGACTCAAAGCTGTAGGAATTGAAGTGCATTGGCTAAGGTAAGTCCCTAACTATGTTCTTTTAATTTTTATTTTCTCATGCATTCATTTAGCCTTTATTAGGGTGTTTTTGCATACATTACTTGCATATTTATTTTGCTCATGCATTTAGGTTGCTAGATTCATGCATTTAGTATATTTTGTTTGCTTATTGTTTTGCATATTTGTTTGATGCTTGCATTGATAGCTTAGGTTGCATTCACATTAAAAAAAAGGTTAGTAATAAATAGTTCATGCTCATTCAATAAAATCAATTTTGGAACCATAGGCTAGTATTTAAGGTTTTTCATGCTCAATAGGACAATCTTTTATTTAAGTAATTTTAAATAACCAATACTAGTTTTTCTTCAATCATGGTGTCTAGGATTAGTTATGTCGCCGAGGTGTAGAAATCTTAAGGATAAGTGGAACATAAGCAGATGTGAGGTGCTCCTCCACTTACCTGGGAACTTACTTGGCCATGATTGTAGTTAAACATTTATTTGGAGATTAAAAATTCTTGGAGAAAAAGATTAGGAGTCATTCTAGAGACACTAGGTTAATTTAGGTTTTTATTTTTAGTTTTAGGTCATTTATTTTGTGAATTTGTTTTGTCAGTCTCAACATTAGCATCTCCGTTAAATCACAAGAGTTTCAACCTGTAACGCCCCGCCCTTTTTCACTCGCTTCTTCCCTTAAATTCAGTGTATTTTTTTTTATAACAGAGTAGAGTGATAGAGCACGGGACATCACGACGCGAGCTAAGTCCGAACTTCCAAAGTCCGATCCCTTAACTGGCCAACCCTATGTGTGTATGGGCTCAGTCCAATAAAATGGTTCACACATAGCTATATCGACTTGCGGAATAAAATCATACAACTGCGGAATCATAATCGTCAAAATGCGGAATTATATTAGAACCACGTTCTAATCCAATCAGATAGCAAAGTACGTCATAATCATCTAACCAAACCATTCAACCATCTAAGTTATTACATTCCGAAATCCAAATACTCAAATACAAGTTCATGAGTATCTTTATTCAAAAACAAGTAAAATAAGTCTTCCAAGCTCCTATGCCTGGTCCGTCTTAGGTTCATTGTTCCCCTAATTACCTGTATCATCAACTAGGGTAGAAGTAGGGCGTTAGTACAACGCGTCTAGTAGGTATTCCAATTACAGCTAACACATGGTTAGTACCAAAACATATATAATAATATAGCAATGTCACAACCATATAAAATCCATGCCATGGAATGATAACAGATATGCAATGAGTCCCACCCATCACATGTTCATAAAGTACCCAGCACATAGGTCTTCCGGACGCCCTGGCGGAGTGTGGACCCTCCGGAATATTCTTGCATGGAAATCACATCAAGGTGTTGCATATAGGTTTTTCGGACGCCCCGTGTGACCCCTCCGGTTATAAATCCTCCACCCCATGCCATGCATGAGATGCCAATTAAACACATGCTATTTTATAACATAAACATAGCATTGAAAATCATCATTTGAAAACACATACAACACATGCTCTTTATATAAATAAACCTATCATGTAAAATCATCCTTTGAAACATAGTTGGCCCATGCTATTTTAAACACTTAAATATAGCATTTGAAATTCAATATAATAAAACATATCCTTGGAACATATTTTCACCAAACATAATATAAAAACAAAGTACATAAGCCATGGTTTCAAAGAGGTGGAATCCTACCTAAGACCGTACACAGGTCCTTGTATTTCCGTCCAAGATTCGATCACCGATCGCGCACCACTTGCGAGATCCCGTTACCTTATAATATAATGATAAATCAACAACAAATCTCACCTAATTACAAGGTTCTAAGTCTATAAACAAAACCCCATGGGGTTCGGCCATACACCATGGCCGAACCCATGGTTTACCATTTTTCATACATATTTACAAAAATGCCACTGTTGATAATCCTAGCCCCTTTTCTTTGCTTAGGTTCCAAGTCATCCATTCATGCTTCCAAAGCACATAATCCCATAAAATAATTCATGGGGTTCGGCCATCCACTATGGCCGAACCCAATGTCCAATATTCTCTCATATTTACAAAAATGCCATTGGTTTCCTCTTTCCTTTAAATCTTCTATAATTAGACCTTATAAACTTCCCTAACCAAATAAGTCCATCAAACACAACTCATGGGGTTCGGCCATACATCATGGCCGAATCCATGGTTCTCCACTTTGGTGTTTAATTACATTTTTGCTATTCCTTTATCCATCACTCCATGACATACATAGTATCCTTTATTTTATTTTAAACATACACAAAACATAACTCAACATAGGTTCATAATCTGATTCATAAATCAGCCCTTAACCATGGATTAAAGATGCCATTAATCCCTTAATTTCGACCATGGGGTTCGGCCATACACCTTGGCCGAACCCTATGGTGTATAGTTTCCAAATTAACTCCACCTTTCCATAATTAGGTGTTTTCCAAACATAGATTCCATACTTAGACATCATACTCCATAATTAAAAAGATTTTCCAAAATTAAACCCTAGTGGGGTTCGGCCATACACCATGGCCGAACCTCACTCATGGTATCCAATCCATTCATTTAATCCAATTTCCATGATCAAACGCCACCTTCCATTCTTGGATAGTTTCCATAAATAATCTTCATGATCAATAAGTAGATATTTTCTAATTTTAATATCAACTTCCAAGAATAGAAACTTCTTACTATTCAACTTCCTTTCCATAAATGGATTGTTTCCTTAATTAACCAACCCTTTCCATAATTGGAAACACCTTCCAAAATTAGATTGCTTTTCCAAATTTAGCAACTCTTTCCATGTTTGAATTGCTTTCCTTAATTAGACTTACTAAATTAAACAACCTCGTTCCATAAATGGAAGGTTTCCAAATTTAGTAGAACACCTTCCAAAATCGGGTGCTTCCCAATTTAGCAAACCCTTTCCTTAATTAGAAGGTTTTCTATTTTAATCTCCATTCCAAAAACTACCCCATGGGGTTCGGCCATACACCATGGCCGAACCCTATGGTTCATGATCTTGGCCATTGGTTTAGATCTAATCCAAAATCGATCACCAATCCATTAAAATGTTTGGTGGGGTTCGGCCATACACCATGGCCGAACCTCACTTCTTCTTTTTTATTACTTTAGATCCCACAACTTAACCATAAAAACATCATGGTTCGGCCATGCCATGGCCGACCCACCTCTCTATCCAATTTTTCCTTTAAAAATTATCAAACTCTTCCATGGATTTTCATCATTCAAATTTGTAAATCTAAACCATAAATCCCCATGGTTTTTATCATTCAAACCATCATGAAATAACCATGACTTTCCATGATCCAAAATCTAAGAACATAAACCCAATGAATGAATCAAAAACACATCATGGTTTTCAATCTTAAAATCCATAATTAATCAAATCTTTCCATGGGGTTCGGCCATGCACTATAGCCGAACCATATGGTTCTTTCTTCTCTTTTTAAACCATTAACCCATCTCCAATTTTTTCTCCATGGGGTTCTGCCAAACTTCATGGCCGCACCCTATGGTTCTTTTGCTTCATAAAAATAAAATTATTCAAACAATTAAATACTAACCTCTTTTCAATCCTTGCTCTTCTAATTTTCTTTTCCTTTCCCTTTGATTTTCTCCAAACAAGAACTCCTTCTTGTTGCTGCCCTTTCTTCTCTTGCTTTTGCCGTGTGAGAGAAATTAAGAGAAAGATAGAGAGGCTTCGGCTATGAAGGTGTAAACCTTGTGCCATTGCCCCTCTCTCCTTCTATAATTTCCCTTTAATCCATCCTTAGAAAGTTCTTACAATGAGCAACCCCTTAGCCGTGCGCCCTTTGTCATTAGATGGCAATGGCCAACCTCCTTGCCTAGTTTGAAACCTTCCTTAATTCTATCTCTATCTATATTAGATAGTTTCCTTTAGCTTTCCATCCATGCGCATAATGTAGATATTAATATCCAAATTTCGACCATGCTCAATCTTTTAATTATTTCTTAAATATCTCATCCCTCTTAAAATATTCTATGCGCATAATGTAGATATTCATTATCTACAATTCGGCCATGCATAATCTTCATTTGATTTTGAACATTTCCTTGGATATTCAAATCCAATTTAATTAAGCAAATCCCTTTCTCAATTATTCTAGCATATCATTTGTGGATTTAAAATCCCACATATCTCTCATGCGCATAATCTATGGATTTCCCATGTGCATAATGTAAATATTCATTATCAAAATTCAGGCTATGCACTATCCCATTTAATTTTTAATAAGACCAATGTCACAATTTAATTGGGTCCTAATTGGGTCATGGCCCAATTCTTGATCCAATTAACATCCAATTCTAAAATTCACAGTTAAAAATGAATAATTACTAAACTGAAAAACCCGAGGTGTTCCACAACCGAGGTGAGGATAATCTGACTTGGGAAGGTGAAAATTCGAACATCAAAGTAAAAAAAGAGTCTCAAATAAAGGACGAGCCTGTCAATGATAGTGAGATACAACCTGCACCAGACTGTATTCCTTTTTATTTAAATGATCCATGGGCTTTTGTCATACCAGTGGGAGATAATAAGTGGGAAAAGAAATACCTGGCCCATGATTTATGTACTCATTAGAACACACTCACCGTCACCATTTACCAAGCTTAATGGAACTCACTCATGAAGCCCAAGGTTGTTTTATAATCAGAAAATAATTGAGTTTGCGTATTTTATAGGTTTTTTTTAGAGTCAATCTAAAAAGTTAGTTTAGGTTGAGTCAGTTTTTAGGATGTTTCACTTAGATATGTCGATACCTAAAATTTAATGATGTCCTAACATTTTGAATCTAACCGTTGAACATTGAGGACAATGTCAAATTTAAGTTTGGGGGTATCTAGGGGTGGCATTAGTAAAGTCGTATAATAATAACAATAAAAAAAAACAATCAAGGGAAGAGTAAGTGAAGACTGAGACTAATCCTTGAATAAAACAAATAATTAGTCTAAGTGATTTTTCAGCATGAAGAGGTGAATAAAAAATTTTATATCACACTTTTTCAATAATTTTTTTATAGAATTTATATTCAGAATAAATTTACACAGCCATGTTAAATTGAGTTAGAAAAGAAATTTTTTCACGAGTCTAGTAATCAAAAAAGGAATCCTAGTGGAGACTTAACCCAGTGAGCTTTAGTGTCAGTCTACTTTTCTAAGGGGTCTAAGTCAATCCATTTTATTTCTTTAGCGCTTCAAGTCGTTGTGGATCTCATCATTCTTCAAATTTTGGTCATAATTACTAAAAACGCCATTAAAATTGAGTTAGTACATTTGAAATTTTTTGGAATTTATTAAAAACAAGGAAATCACTGTATAAAACTTAGGATATGATTTTGGCCATTTTTGGATCGTTTGACCCTTCATGCCTACCTATCTTTGGTCAAATTTATCCTAATAATTCCCAATTGAGCCTTTAAGTTAGCCTGTTTTCTTGATCTGCCATGTTTACCAAACCCAACTCCAGTTTTGGAGTCTAAACCTCATTAAAAATATATAAGTGACCTATTCATAGAAAAGGTTGGAGATGACAAATATTGGGATGGTACTCAAAAACAATGACCCAAGAAAAGAAAAAGAAGAAAATAGCACAAAAATAAAGGGAACATCCTGACCTAAAAAGAAGGATGTGAAAAAAAAAATGAATATTTTGAAAAGTGCTAAAAAGAAAAAATAGAGGAAGAAATATCCCGTCATATATCTTAAAGATCTCTAACCTTTTGATCAAAATATTTATTCTTAGAGTCTTATTATCCTTCTTCGATTTGACCCAATCCCAAGCCACATTTCGTCTTATTAGAAGTCTTATTGATCTTAAGTTGAAATATGGTATTTCATGTGGAGAATAAAGGAAGAAAAATGCTAATGTATAACTCAACGTTCTCAGGAAAGTGGCGTCCATTCATGAGTTCCAACAATTATTTTCTTTGTCATGAGCCGTCTTTCTTAAACATATGTGAGACATTTTGAATTTGAATACACAAACTCTGCCCACATATATCTTTGAGAGAAAATTACCCAACCTCTGAGCGTTAATCTTTCTGAGAGATATCTAGTGAGGTTTGAAGTCAAAGTGTATCTTCCGATGTTGGGTACAAAACTTGTATCTATTTGGAAAAGAAAAATAATTTTAATATTGGCTAAGCACACACTACACTCCGATTATAAGTCTTATAAAATAAATTTTGGAATCGTATGAGGTCTAGATTTTTATGAACTTGTTTTTGCCGAATCCAAAACTAAGATTAGACAAAATTGGATGTTTGTGGATATCATCAATGCAAGCCCTCACGAGACTATAACTCGTCCACTAGGGGTAACCTAGGGGTTTAAAGGCTTGTTGCATACGCTAAATGCAATCGAGAGTGCCAGCGAAAGTGGTGAAGTTTTAGTTTTAAAGTTAGTTTTTAGGTCTATGTTAGGTCCTGTAAAAAAAAAATCTTTAAGTGAGTATTAGGTTTAGATTAGGAATTTTTAGTTTTTAGATTTTTAGACATAGGTTTTATTTTTATTTCTTGCTCGAGGACTAGCAAAATCTAAGTTTGGGGGTATTTGTTGAATCTAAAAATCTTACATTTTTACCATTTAATTATGATGAACTTAGCCTTGATTTTTCTAATAAAAGATATGTTTAATGGATTTTTCTAGTTTTCTAGATAAAAAGATGGAAAAACATTATTCATGCATAAACGACGGATAATTGCAGGAAGAGAACTTAAAATGGAAAATTTAGAATTTCATAATTAATTCATGCCACTTTATGGTTTTTAATGTAAATTGGATAATCTGGATCTGTTTATGAGAGTCTAGATTTATTCAATATTTAGAATTATAGTGGTATTGATTAATTATTTGATTTTAAAATCAAAGTCTGCAATCAAAGAGGCCAAGAGTTCAAATCAAGATCCATGGGCTAGAGATCCACTGCAATTGGGCCAAGCTTCACTCCAAATGCCAAGGCATTGGGCCAGCCTTGTAACACCCTGATTTCTCAAAGATATGAATATTTACGAAAATGCCCCTAGATTGGTAAATTTAATAATTATGATGTTAAATGAGAAAATGGTGGGGCCCATTGTTCAAATTAAGATCCTATGAACATATTATAAGGGTCAAATTTTATTGGATGGGTAATGTACATCAATTTGGGTCAATATGGTTAATTGGGTCAAAGGACCCAATTGGACCCAATGGGTCATAATGGACTTATTAGACCATTGGGTGAGCCCAAATTTAATGGGGTTAAGCTGAATTGATTGGAAATTAAGTGGAGCATAAATGGGTAGACTTGATGCACATGTGAAAACCAAATGCAAATGGCTAAAATAGTCCATAAATGGGTCATGTTGTCAAAACGGGACAAGGAGCTAAATGGGGACACAATGGGTCGGGTTGACCAAGATTGACCACAGGCTGACCGTGTGGACCCTCAAATGAGCTCAAGTGTGAGTTAGTTCAGCTCGAGTTGGGCTGATTTGGATTGAGTTTTAATTAAGAAAAGAGTTGACTCAAATATGATGCATTAAGTATGTTGAGTTGGAATAAAAAGGGCCATGAGTCAAGTGAGTCAAAATGGAAATTAAAGGGGCTGTAAAATCAAAGAGTTAAAGGGAATATGAGGAGGTGCCTTGGTCTCAAACAAACCAAAACAAGTCCCACACATTGGGGACTTGTTATGGTGGTTTCCATGCAAAGTCTTAAATGGATTTATGTAAATGAGATAAGATGCATGGGCTTACATGAAGGGTTGCAATGGTTGGTACCAAGGGGTGCCTTCGATGGCACCCAATACCTCCTTGGTTTTAACAAGGATTAATGAGGAGAGATGAGGGAGTTTAAGCTGATTAACAAAAGGAAAGAAACACCTCATTTGGCCGATTGTACATTCCAAATTTGGTGTTCCATCTCTCTCTCTCTCCCTCTCTCCAAACAATTTCTGTTGGCTGAACCAGTTGTTGTGTTTCACCATAAGATCAAGCACCATTTCGGCAAGGGATTAAGGATGAAGGAAAGAAAGGAAGCAAGGGGAAGGAGCAAAGGAAATTGGTAAGATTTTCTTAAGTGTTTAAGTTAAATAAGTTGTAAAAAAGATTATGATTTGGCCATCATTTGGCCGAATCCATCAAGGGTTAGACCTTGGATGGTATTTCATAAATAAGATGGAAATTTGATCATAGGGTTTGGCCACTGTGGATGGCCGAACCCCATGAAAAGAATGGGTTATTTGGATGGTTTTTGTAAGACAAAACCATGGACTGTTTTTGATGCTAAGTTAGATTATGTACATGTTTTGGAAAGTTCTAAAATCATGGTTTTGAGTGTCATATGTTGGGCCATGGATTGGCTGAATATATCAAGGAATTAAACCTTGGATTAGATGGTTTAAAAGGATAAAAAAAATATATCATTGGGTTCGGCCATCTTGGTTGGCCGAACCCCATGAAAAGAGAGGTTTAGTTTAATGTTTTGGAAAGTCAAAACCATGTCAACTATGGTGCTTTTTTAAACATGTTAATTGGGTCATCTTGTGGCCGAATTAAGTATTGATGTAAAGTATGATGATGAGGTTTAAAAGATGGAAATTTAGAGCATGGAGTTCGGCCACCTTGGAGGGCCGAACCCCATGGAAATAATTGGTTGGTTTTGATGGTTTTTGTAACTTGAAACCATGCAAGTGTGGGACTGTTTTAGATGTTTTTATTAGACTTAAAATGCATGTTTTAAAAAGGTTTAAAACATGGATTTGGATGTCATGAATGGCTGAATGTATCATGGGTCTAAACCTTGGGTATAAAATGATGAAAGGGATCATTGGGTTCGGCCACCTAGGATGGCCGAACCCCATGAAATGATGTTGGAATTTTGATGGTTTTTGTAAGTTAAAACCATGCAAATGATGTACTGTTTTGGATGATTAGATTAGACATAAGATGAATGTTTAAGAAGTTCAAACCAAAGGCCATAGGGTTCGGCCAATGAGCATGACCGAACCCCATGAAATGGTGTGATAATTTTATGGTTAATGATGATGGTTTTGAGAGATAAAGACCATACATTACCATGGGGTTTTTATGTGATTTAAATGAAGATAAATTTACTGATTTTGGTACGGCCAATATATGGCTGAACCATGCTAATGTTATGGTTAAGTTACTGATTTAAATCATGGATAGATGATGGACTAATTGAATCAAGAGAACGATTGGGTTCAGCCATGTGTATGGCCGAACCCCATGGACCATTTTATATGGACTGTTTTGTGGATTCAAATGGTTTTCAAATTTAAAGGTCATGGACTTAATACTAAGGTGTTTTGGTGATGTACTTTGGTTTTTAAAGGAAAATTAAGTAAAGGGTGTATAGTGGCAAAATTGTAAATAGGTGAGGTTCGGCGATGGAGTATGGCCGAACCCCACATAGTGCATTTTTGGGACTTAGACCAAGTTGGGATTACATGGATGAATGTTTGATTTGCTGTTATCTAAATAAGGTATCGAGACTTGCTTTGACGGCACGCTAGTCGTGAACGGGTGACGCTTTAAGAAAGAACAAACACCGAAGCTAATCTTCGGTAGGTTTCCTACCTACTTGTAACCACAAATATGATTTGGTTTTATCATGTTTTTATGAGATATGTTGTATTTGATATTATGTTTCAAATGTGGTTTTTGAATGATGAGTTATGTATTTACAAATATTATACAATGCATTGACATCTCATGCATGGCATGGGGTGATGATTATGGGTTACCTTGACTTGAGAGTCCCAATGAAAGAACACTGTGAAACAACTCAATGATGAAGTGTCTTTCCACAGGAAATGAGGATTACTGTGGATTACCTTATCGTGTGAGTCCCAATGAAAGAACACTGTGTAACAACTCAATGATGAAGTTTCTTTCCACAGGAAATGAGGATTACTGTGGATTACCTTATCATGTGAATCCCAATGAAAGAACACTGTGAAACAACTCAATGATGAAGTGTCTTTCCACAGGAAATGAGGATTACTGTGGATTACCTTATCGTGTGAGTCCCAAATGAAAGTGTATTGTGATTTACCTTGACGGTGAGAGTCCTGTCAAGTGATGGCTATGTATATGTGTGATGGGGAGGGGCTCATTACATTTGCAGACATACATAGCATGGTTTTATATGTTTTTGATAATCAGACATTTGATATATGCATGTTTTATAAGCTAACCATGTGGTAGCCCTGATCGGGAACCTACTGGGAGCGTTGATCTAACGCCCTAATTCTATCCTTAGAGGATAATGCAGGAACAAGGAAGGGGAAAGAGAAGGACGATGACCAGGAGGGGAGCCAAGCTTAAGAGCTTGATGTTGGAATGATTTTTTTATAATTTACTGTTATTTGGATTTTGTTTATGGATATGTAATAGCTGGTATCTTTACTATGGTTTGAATTATAGTCTTGATGTTGGATATATGAATTAAGTTATTGTGGATAAATGCTAAGTTGAGAATAGTGTAATGAGGTTATTATGTTAAAGCAAACTTGACTTGTACTTTGCTATCTGATAATGGAGCAGTCTGAGTGTTGATTATAATTCTGCATATTTGACTTATACCGCAATCAGTTATGTCTATTCCGCAAGTTGTACTTAGTCCCATGTGTGGATTATTTATCGTGGGATTAGTCCATGCACACATGGGTGGCCAGTTAAGGGTCGGACTTGGGTAGTCCGGACTTAGCTCGCGTCGTGACGCTGCCCGCTCTCTTCCGGAGTTTATTCTTTAAAAAAAAAAATTAGACTCTGATTTCTCAGAGAGGGCGGGGCATTACACAGCCCAAGTACTTTAGGTGCATTTCCCAATGTGGGCCAGGCCAAAGTGAAGTCAAGCCCAGCAAGCTTAAGTCCAAGTCTTCAATTCAAGTCCAAGTCCAATTTAAAGATCCAACGCTCCTGGTTCAAATCAAAGTTTACCAACCCTAGGCCCAAATATATTTTAGGTCCAAACCCAAATGTCCATGACCTACCTTACCCATGCAATCTTAACCATCCAATTTCCAATCTCCCATCCACACCATCCATTAACCCAATCAACCAATCCAAACATTCACTTCGTGCATCTCATTTATCCCACTCATTTCATGTCATCAAACCCTAGATCCACTTAGTCAATCCAACCCGTTCTTGCATCATGATTAGATTTAGGACATCCACAACATTCATCATATAGATTAACCTTAGGATTAGGATCATCCATGCACCATCTATCCATCTATCCACTTTGATCATCGATCTTGCATCATAGCCATTAGATCTAGGCCAATTAATCATAGCCCTCCATTTCATGTTTCATCTCATTAAACCCTAAGCATCTCATTAAACCCTAGATTTTAGGTGTTCATGTGCATAATGCATTGCATCACATGACACACATTCTAGAGATCCATTCATGCGCATACTCCTTGGTAAATCCCATTACTTTCCTCTCCAAGCTTGCCACCTCACTTATGTAACACCCTGGATTTTCAATTTATTATTTTAAATGAAAATTATCCATTTAATTTGTGAATATTAGTTATGGATCTTAAATTGGGTAAAGAGTTGGGTCATTGGCCCAATTAGGACCCAACGGTTTTGGAATTGTTTTCAATAAAAATTAAATGGAGTTGAATTTAATAAGTAATGCAACATAGATACATAAAGTGTAACACCCCAATTTCTCAATGAAGTGGATATTTACGAAAATACCCCTGATGTGTTAAATTAATTATTTTGTGATGTTAAGTAAGGAAATGGTGGGGCCCATTGCTCAAATTAAGATCATATGAGCACATTATGAATGTCAAGTTTGATTGGATGGGTAATGAACATCAATTGGGTCGAAAATGGCTAAATGGGTCAAAGGGCCCAATTGGACCCAATTGGTCAAAATGGCTGATTTGACCATTGTGTAAGCTCAAATTAAATGGGGTCAAGCTAAATTGATTGGAAATCAGGTATAGTAAAAATGGGTAGGCCTGATGCACATGTAAAAACCAATTACAAATGACCAAAATACCCATAATTGGGTCATGGAGTCAAAAACGGGTCAAGGAGCTAAAGGGGGACCCAACGGGTCGGGTTGACTTTGTTGACCACAGGCGACCGTGTGGGCTCACAAATGAGTTCAATGGTGAGTTAAATCAGGTTAAGTGGAACTGATTTTATTTAATTAGAATTAAGAATGAGTTGACTCAAGTGCATTAAATGAGTGTCATTTAATGTGGTGAGTTGGGCTTATGAGTTAGATGAGTTGTGTTGGAAATCAAAGGGGTCTTATAATTAAAGTGAGCCAAGTGGAAGGTGGGGAGTTGCCTTGGTCTCACACCCCACCAAGGTTAAGGTTCCACACGTTAATGGCATGGAGGGTTTTCCCATGTGTGAAGTTAATAAAATGAGATAAAAGTCTCATGGGAAGTTGGAGGGTTTCTATCCCATTTGGAAACCCAAGCCTCCAATGTTGGGATGCCAATGGGTGTGCATTGGTTAGCAGCAAGTGTCCCATTGGTTTAAGCAAATATTGATGAGGATTGGATGAGAGATATGGGGCTGCTTAACCAAAAACAAAACACCACTCTTGGCCGATTGTCATTCTTGGAGATCTCAAGAATTTCTACCTCTCTCTCCCTCTCTCCAATTCATTTTTCCTAGCTGGAATAGCAGAGGTGTTTGCACCAGTAGATCAAGCACAAAACAGCAAAAGAAATGAAGAAATAAAAGGGAGATACCAAGGACCAAAGGCAAGAAGAAAGATTGGAAGTTTGGTAAGTATTTTTATGTTATTTTGGTTTAATAACATGGAACAAATGAGGTGTGTATTGGGCCATGGTTATGGCCGAATACACCAAGGTTTTAACCTTGATTAATAGATGTTTAAAAATGGTAAAAATAACCATTGGGTTCGGCCACCATGGAGGGCCGAACCCCATGTAAAAGATTGGTGGTTTTCATGTTTTGAAACATGGAAACCATGGAGTTTTATGGACTGTTTTTGGGTTTTATTTAAGATTCAAATGCATGTTTTAGAAAGGGTTAAAAACATGGATCTGAATGACACAAGGACTGAAGGTATCATGGGTTTAAAACAGTGGTTTAAAACTGATAAAATGGACCATTTGGATCGGCCATCTTGGATGGCCGAATCCCATGAAATATTATGGTCTTTTGGGACAAGTGGATGAACTTATTTGGATAGGTTTCTAAGAGGTATAAATGCAGCAATATTATACTGATAGTGTATGTTTAAATAACACCTAAAACATGTTTGAAAGACCAAAACATGGACATAGGGTTCGGCCACCTTGGATGGCCGAACCCCATGTAAGTAATTGATGTGATTTGGTGAAGTTTAATTTACTGTTTTGGTGGATGTTTATGCGGCTGAACCATGTATATGTCATGGCTGAGTTAACATGATTAAACCATGAATAATCATGGGTAATTGATGGATCAATCAGATCAAGAGAACCATTGGGTTCGGCCATGTGCATGGCCGAACCCCATGGGGCTATTTTTGGGATGAATGGACCAAGTTTATGGGTTTTCTTATGTGTGTTAAATGGAAATAAGCTTGCTGTTTTGGGTTGGCCATGGGATGGCTGAACCATGTAGTTAACATGGCTAAATAGTAGAGCCTAACTTGTAAACAAATGATGGGATCATTGAGTAGGAGGATCATAGGGTTCGGCCATATGAATGGCCGAACCGTATAGATTGTTTTGTTGGAGATTATGATTTGTTTTTATGAGTTGGATTAAGTAAACATATGGATTTATCTTTGGACTTAGTGATAAGTAAATAACCAGCCACTATATATGATGAAAGAAGAGACAAAATCAGTATGGTGAGGTTCGGCCATGTAGTATGGCCGAACCCCACTAGTGGTCATTTAGTAGACCTAGTGGCTAACTTGTAATTTGATTGGTTAAAAATCAAAATGAAGATTGATGTATGAAAGGTGTAAAGGATCAAAAACAAAGTGGTGAGGTTCGGCCATGTTGTATGGCCGAACCCCACTAAGGTAGATTACTTTTATGAACTTTGATTATGAGCAGATTAGACATTGGTTAGACCAATGGCAAATCTGTGAAGACAAGCCAAATGAAGGGATTGATCAAAGGACTTACAAGATGTTTTTGGGTCTTATATGTGAATGGACATTTAAATGATAGTATGATTTACTTATTGTTACATCACAAGGTGACGAGAGTTGAACGACGTGCGAGTCGTGACCTGGTGAAGCTCAAAAAGGAACGGACACTTAAGCAAAGTTTAAGTATGTTTCCTACCTACTTATAACCACAATTATACCTATTTTCATGAAGGGTTTTATGAGTTATTGACATACTATTACTTACCATATTTTGAATGATGAATTATGCATTTACAAATGGCATACAAAGCATTGGCATCTCATGCATGGACATGGGATGATGACTGAGGTTCTACAGTGTTGCAATTATGAGTTATGTCCTCCTTAGGCGATGGGAGTCCCGCCAGGAGGACTAACATGATGATCATAGTCACAATGGTCTCCTTAGACGATGAGAGTCCCGCCAGGAGGACTAATATGTGATATGAGTCAACTCAATGATGAAGAGATGGAAGTGTATTGTGATTTACCTTGATGGTGTGAGGCACGTCAAGTGATGGCTATGAATGTACATGATGGGAGAGACTCATTGCATGTGCATACTTCATAGCATTGTTTTACCTGTTTTTGATGATCATGTAATATGATATATATATATATATATATATGCATGTTTTATATGCTAACATGTGGTAACCCTGATCGGGAACCTACTGGGCGCGTTGATCTAACGCCCAAATTCTATCCTCAAAGGAGAATGCAGGTACGAGGAAAGGGAAAGAGAAGGTCGATGACAGGGAGGGGAGCCAAGCCAAAGTGCTTGAATGATGAACAGGATTATTTATCTACTGTCATTTGAATTATATTTTGATGGACATGTAATAAGTTAATACTTGCTATGGTTTGATTAGACTATTAACTATGGATGGTTGTTTATCTTAAGTATCATTTGGGATTGTTACTTGCTATCTTTTCATATTATTTCCGTAGTTAACCTAGTTCATTCCGCAAGTTGTTGTTAGTTCCATGTGTGATTTATTATCATGGTCTAGTCCATGTACACATGGGTGGCCAGTTAAGGTTCAGACTTGAGTATTCTGAACTTAACTCGCATCGTGACGCCGCCCGCTCTCTTTCGATGTTTTATTATTATTAAAAAAAAAATTAGACTCTGATTTCTAGGAGAGGGCGGGGCGTTACATAAAGCAAGCAGATAATTGTGCATGGCCGAATATTGTTTATGCAATTTAATGAGATATGCGCATAAGGGGATTTCTAAATAATAAAATGTCTAAGAGATATGAAATATCTAAGTGATGCACACAAGTTCATTTAAAAGAGGCAACAAGGGGCGCACGGCCCTAAGGGGATTTTGATATCTTAAGCACCTTTTAAAAATAGGATCAAAGGGAGTCTCATAAGGAAAAGGAAACAAGGGCACACGACAATTGCCACTTCAAAGAAGATAGGCCGAGTGGAGGTTTTAAACAAAGGGTGCATGGCAACTACTATCTTGACACTTTCTAAAGATGGAACCAATGGAAGATTATAAAAAAAAGAGGGGAGGGGCGCACGGCTCATACACACATTGCCGAATTTTCTTTCTCCCTCTCCATTCTTATTCATGGCAAAACAAGAACAAGGAGAAGGCAGCCAGCAAGAGGTATTCTCAGTTTTGGAGAAAAATCAAGAAGAAAGGAGAAGGATTGGAAGAGCAAAAATCAATCGGAACCGGTTAGTATTTTATAAATTTTGTTTGAAATAAAAGAACCATAGGGTTCAGCCATGGTGTTTGGCCGATCCCCATGGAAGAAATTGGTAGATGGAAGAGTTTGGATAATTTTTAATGGAAGCATGAACCATAGGGTTCGGCCACAGTGCATGGCCGAACCCCATGAAAGAAGACATGGTTAATCTATGGATTTTTAATGAGGAAAAACCATGGGAGTTGGTTAATAAATTCATATGGTTTTAATGGAAGGTTATTGGTTAAACCATGGAAAGTCATTGTTTAAATTATGGGTTCTTGGGTTGGAATAAGATGAACCATAGGGTTCGGTTATGGTGTATCGCCGAACCCCATGGAAGTTATATTAATTTAGAAAGTAATAAAAAAGGGTTGGATTGTCTCTATGGGTGAGGTTCGGCCATGGTGTATGGCCGAACCCACTGGAGTTTATTTATGGAAGATGATTTCTAATTATGGAAAGTTGCATGCTAAATTTGGAAACTTTAAAATTATGGAAAGAACTTGGAGTTAGGGATCCAAGAATAGGAATTGATAAATTTATAAAGTTTCTACTAGGGACTTTCTAAGTATGGAAGTTGGATATGGAATTTAGAAAGTTTCTAAATATGGACCTTCTAATTATGGACTTGTTAATTATGGGTTTGCCAATAATGGAAGCTGATAAAAATGGAAATTTAGATATCATAGGGTTCGGCCATGGTGCTTGGCCAAACCCCATGAACCAATTTTTATGGGTTTAGGTTTATGTGTTAATGAATGGAAGGTTGGAAATAATTAGGCCAATGGCAATTTTGTAAATAGGGTCTAGAATGAAGGACCATGGGTTCGGCCATGGTGTATGGTCGAACCACATGGGGAATATTTGATGGATCATGTTGGGACTAAGGAATCGATTATGGAATTAATATGGGGAATGATTTATGATTTTTAATGTTTGAAAGGATCGAATTATTGGATATGTAAGCTATGGATGGCAAAGTTGTAAATATATGGAAATATCGGACATAGGATTCGGCCATGGTGTATGGCCGAACCCCATGAATTATTTATTGGACTATGTGTTTGGATTAAAGAAGTATGTATGGATTATTATTTTGGAACCTAAGCAAGGAAAATGACTATCGTTATGTACAATGGCATTATTGTAATTAACTGAATTAATGGACCATGGGTTCGGCCATGGTGTATGGCCGAACCCCATGGGGTTTTGTTTATGGACTTAGAACTTGAAAATCAAGTGGGACTTGGTTATGATTAATTGTTATATTATAAGGTAACGGGACCTCACAAGGTGTTTACGATAGTGAGCGGTTACCGAACAAAAGACGCAAGGACACGTAGCGATCTTTGGTAGGATTCCACCTCTTTGAAACCATGGGTTTATGTACATTGTGTTGATCTTATTTTTGATGAATTTAGGGTGCAAAGTATATGTTTTAAATGATGATTTTTAAATGCTATGTTTATATGAGGAAATAGCATGTGTTTTAATATGATTTTAAATGCTATGTTTATGTTATAAAATAGCATGTGTTTCATTGGCATCTCATGCATGGCATGGGGTGAAGGATTTGTAACCGGGGGGGGACCACACTTCGTCGGGGCTTCCGAAAAACCTATGTGGGGTACCTTAATGTGCTTTTCCATCAGGAAGAAACCGGAGGGTCCACACTGTAACACCCCGTCCTTTTCACTCTAAATTTTCAGAGTTTATTTTTTTTTTAAATATAATAATCAACCAAGTGATCGGGGCGGAGTGTCACGACGCGAGTTAAGTTCGGATCTCTAAATCCGACCCTTAACTGGCCAAGCCCATGTGCATATGAACTAAGTCCATAAAACTGATCCGCACATGGTACAAATACAACTTGTGGAATTAACATAGTCTTAATCTAACTGAGGTTATAATAGAACCTATGACTATTCCAATTTCCCATTCTTAGATAGCAAAGTACATAATTTATTCTCCAAAATTACTATATAATCTTAGTCTACCATTCATTCCAAACCATCCAAATAAAACAAACCATAGCATCTACTTAACTACTTATTACATGCCAACATCATCTAGCTATCAAATTACATTGTCCAAATAAAACAAATAACAAGTCCATAAATAATCCATTCATAGTCGATTCCAATCATTCATACCGCCCAAGCTTCTTTGCTTGGTCCCCTTCTCGATCCTCATTCGTTGTCTTTCCTGCGTCATCCACTAAGGGTAGAGATAAGGCGTTAGATCAACGCGCCCACTAGTGTTTCCGTATAGGGCTACCACAAGGTTAGTATAAAAACATGCAAATAATATAATAATACATGTGTGACAAAATTCCATAAAACATGCTATGTATGAAATGAACATGTAATGAGTCCCACCCATCACCATTCTACATAGCCTCCTCTTGACGGGATTCTCATCGTCAAGGTACCCCACAGTGGTCTTTCGGACGCCCCAACGGAGTGTGGCCTCCAGATTCCTCTTGATGGGATTCTCATCATCAAGGTACCCCACAGTGGTCTTTCGGATGCCCCGACGGAATGTGGCCTCCAGTTACAACAACATCATCCCATGACATGCATGAGATGTCTATGCAAACATGCCATTTAGAACATAACTTTACATTCATATAAGTTATCAAAATCAACATAAAACAGCATAAAGAAATGTGGTTACAATAAAGGTAGGAAACCTACACAATGTTACTTAGTTTGACCCTTCCTTTGAACTGTCTCCCGTTCACGACTTGTACTCCGATCTAGCAATCCCAAAACCTTATTTACATAACAGCAAGTGAAGCATTCATCCCTATCATTCCAACTTGATCTATGTCCTAAAAATCCACTATGTGGGGTTCGGCCATAACCCATGGCCGAACCTCACCCATTTAAACCTTAGTCACTCTTTTATTTAATTAAAACCATCTAAGTATCCCAAACTTTCAAATGAACCTTGGTAGGGTTCGGCCATACTACATGGCCGAACCTTACCACCTTGGGTTTTGGCTCATATGCCCATTTCTATGATCTTTTCATATTGGATCATTTCATCATAATTACCATCATGCCATTTATCCTTTGATTTAATTTATCTTAAAAAAACATCACCAAACCACTTTAGTGGGGTTCGACCATACATATGGCCGAACCTCACCACTTAACTTTTAATCCTTTAATCTTTCATTAATCCAATTCTAATTATAAACATAGCACTAAGTCCATCAAGTAACCCTTTAGTGGGGTTCGGCCATCCTACATGGCCGAACCTCACCAAACCGATTTATCCATCTTTCCACCATCTTTGATGGCTGATTATATACCTATATTAAATCATTAGATAAACCTATCTTATTCTTAAATTAAAGTACATAATGATTACATAATATCCATCCTACACTTAACCCAAATAACCATCAAAACCAGTCCATGGGGTTAGGCCATACACATGGCCGAACCCCAAGGTTTCCTTGATGTAAACCCTCCAATATTTGTCCATAATTTTTTATCAGCACTTAGCTTAATAAACACATAATTCAGCCATGTAATAACTGGTCAAAATCAGTGACCTTATCTCCCTTTAAAATCCTTTAAAAGAACTTCAATACATAATATGAATTTCATCTCTCAAACACCATAAAAATCACAAAGTTTTCCCATGGGGTTCGGCCATCCAAAGGGCCGAACCCTATGGTCCATATTTTATCACTTTTAAACATCATAATCCCATATTTAAACCATTGATGGATCTGGCCATACGATGGCCAGATCTCATTTTCTTAACCAATCTAATAAACAAGGGTTCCAAAATGCACTTACTAATACCGCATCTCCTTCCGTTCTTTTGTCTCCTTCTTTGACCCTTTATTTCCTTGACCTCCTTCTCTCTTACTGTTCTTTGGGCTGAGACTGATCTTGCTGCAAGCTCCTTGGGATAATTCAGCCAGATGATATGGATTTGAGGGAGAAAGAGAGAGAGAGAGAGAAAGAATTTTGGCTTTGGATGGGAAACCTTGATGCCAACTCCTTTGCTCAATGTATGCTTTTGTCTTGGTGAAATAAATCAATCAAGGACTGATTTCATATCAGTAACCAGCTGCTGTTCTTGATCTTAGAGAGATGATAACAGGCCAAGGAAGAGAGAGATAGAGAGAGTAAAATGAGAGCCCTTTGTTTCACCAAAACCAGCCTAAGGTTAACCTTGTGTAACTCACCTCACCTTAATCAAAGTTCTTTATGTTACTTGGGGGTTTCATCTATGAAATGAAACACCCCAAGCAACCAATGTCCCTTGTGGTTGGACTTGTGTAACCTCCCCTTTCCTTAAGGTCTCACATGGGAGTTTCATTTTGAAATGTAACTCCCATGTGCTGCACCGTCCTTCTATTGTTTGCCTCTATGTTTTGGCTTATGTAACAGCCACCATTCTCATGTGTAACTCCACAAACAACAGCTCCATTCAGCTCCATTTGGCCCTCATCAACGTCCCATGTGGGAGTTCTATCATTGGAATAAAACTCCCCTCCTCCAAGTGTGAACACACTTTGTAACTCCCATTGGTTTAATATCTATTTTGATTTTGAAATGCCATAATCTATTGTGTGTAACTCCTCCAATCAGCTACCCATTTATTCTCCAACCTTGGAGTTACATGCATGAACTATCAATCCATGTATTGGCTGTCTTTTGAAGACCCAAAGCATGAATTCCAAACCATTTCCAACAGTGCATATAATTTGCATTTGAAATAATCCTCTCACCTTTGTAACTCCCATAACGGCAACCCCAATTACTCTATGACTAAATGTTTTATGCTAGAAGTAAACCCCCATGCAGCCAACGTGGGTTATTATTTGAATTTGAATCCCACAAACCTTTTATCTACTCACCACACTCATTTTGATATTCCATCTATCCCATTTATTTAACTCACCCCAATTTAACTCATTCATTTAATTTAACTAAACTAATAACTTCAACTCATTCAAACTCCATTATTTACTTCAACTCAAACCCAACTCAAACATTTAATTCATCTTACCTAATTAAGCTTTAAGCTCACCAAATAGTCAAATATGTAAACTATGACCCATTGGGTCCCATTTTGGCCAGTTTGACCCATTTGACCCAATTAACGAAATTTGACCCAATTATGATTCTTGACCCGTTTAAGTTCATCTTATCCATTTATTTGTTTTGTAAATAAAACTACCATCCTTTGGGTCTTGATTGAACCATTGACCCATTTAAATTCAAATCACATATATCACAATGGCAATTCCATAAATATGAATAAATTCATATAAATTGTTATCTTTGAAATTCCAAGGTGTTACACACACTCCGTCAGGGCGTTCGAAAGACCTGTGTGGTGGGTACTTTTATGTACATGTGATGGGTGGGACTCATTGCATTTGTCATCATTGCATGGCATGGTTTTATATGGTTTTTGACATTGCGATATTATTATATGTTTTGTACTAACCATGTGCTAGCCCTAATTGGAATACCTATTGGGCGCGTTGTTCTAACGCCCTACTTCTACCCTAGTTGATGACATAGGAAAACAGGGGAACGATGAACGCAAGGACGGCCAGGTATAGGAGCTTGGATGATTTATTTTATATGTTTTGAATAAAGTTACTTATGGACATGTATTTGAGTAACTAGTTTCTGGGAATGTAATAACTTAGATGGTCGAATGTTTATTTGGATGATTATGACGTTTTAATAATGATTAAGGACTTGACGTATTTGCTATCTGAATGGAATAGAACTTGGTTGTATTATAATTCTGCATGTTATGATTTTTATTCCGCAAGTTTATATTGCTATGTGTGAACCATTTTCTTGGACTAAGTCCATGCACACATAGGGTTGGCCAGTTAAGGGTCGGACTTTGGAAGTTCGGACTTAGCTCGTGTCGTGACGTCTCGCTCTCTATCACTCTACTCTGTTATAAAAAAGAATAGACACTGCTTTTTGGAAAGAAGCGAGTGAAAAAGGGCGGGCGTATTACAGTTGGTATCAGAAGTCAACCTGAAACATTGAATCTTTCAGAGTAAATTAATTCGGCCTCCGTGCATGAATTAATTTCGTTAGACTCAGACGGATGATAGCAAAGGAAGTAGAGTCAAAATAATTTGAATTATCCAACATAGTAAAATAGGATATATTCCCCAGGAAACAAAGAAAAATCAAAGAGTGCTTATTTGGAAATTTTTCCCCAAGGACAAGAAACACAAGATGATTATTTGACAATTTGCCCCAAACAAAGATTTAGTTTGATTAGAACTGATATTGGCATTGACATACTTCGGTTGCTGTGATACAGATTTGTCAGGCAACATAGAGTATACAGAGTTGTGGGACAGAGGGACACCTAGCTGTCCGATAGATCTGGTTTCTTCTTCCGACGATTCCAGCGTACCAAACTTCAACAATGAAGTTGAAATCAGTCAGGACGTGGAAGTAGAATCACCCGAGTACAACGTTGGGGTTGATCCAGCCTTTATAGCCGAAGAAGACGAAGGAGATGTTCCAAACTTAGAAGAATCCGTAGGGGAGATAGGCTCGCCCGAGTATACTCCGGCTACTCCAACTTCGAATGAGTTGACAGATTATATGTGCGAATTATGCAATACAGAGGGGCACAATGGTATTTATTGCCCCCACCTTATCGAGGTTATTTGCCCTGTTTGTGGACTTCATGGGTACGGGAATGAGAGGACTAGCTGTCCATACATTTGGGGACCAGGAATAATACCCTGTCTGACTTGTGGAGTGTTGGGGCACACGTCGACGACTTGCCCTGACAACTTCTTTGATTTTTATGATGATGCAGGGTCTTCTACGGAAGGTTAGGCTAAGGAATGGTAAGAGAATGCCAGGGAAAATGGGAGATTTTGTAAGGGTTGTGGGTACATTTTGAAGGGTTTTTCTAACCCTACCCACCCTTGTAATGAAAGTTTGAATAATTTTCAATAAAGATATGCAAACTTAAGAGTTTATAAAGTCTTTGGCATTGAGATGTGGGTGACGAGGTCACTTGATTTTATTGAGATGTGGCATGGGTGCGTCTCTCACGTAATATTGATGAGATTAGAATATAGATTCTATGAGTATGGCTTAGAATAGCTATGAGACTGTGGGAACCTCGATATGAATTACGGAGACTTGGTCCCGTAGGGTTACCGTTGAGGAGTGGGTCCCTTGCATGTTACGCGCTGGAAGGAGTTCTCACGGCTATTTCGCACACTTGACTTGCGTGGATGCGTAGAGCTAGTTACTATTTTACTCCGTGGGGGTGGTGTTGGCTTCATTAGACGCGGTCCCACCACCTTAGAGCTTGACTGAATCACCCTTGGGGTGAAGGGATGCAGGGCGGGGTAGACATGATCACGTTCGACGTGGGTCTTCCGCCTAGTAAGTCATGGGACATAAGTATTGCTAGGGTTGGGGTATAATTGCGAGTTAATATGGTTGCCACAGTTGGGTAGTGATTCATTCGAGTGTTGTTTCTATGGATAGAATGTCTCAAGGTAGAGGATGTGCACCGGATTAATTATGCCCATGAATGGATTATACCCAGAAGGGGGTTATATTCATGGATGGTTATTAACCAGGGGTAGATGATACTCATTGATATAGTGCTACCAGGGATGAGTGTGTATAACCGCGGATGGTGATTCTCGTGGTAGTTTGGATTAATGTCAGGCATCGTTATCATGGTAGACATGTTGGCAGTGTGATGGACCTGTTGGTCTCAATGATGATATGTAGATCTAATGATTGGGACATGTTACATCCCACGTTATAAGAAAATGTGTTAGTCGTATTACGACTTGAGTCTGTAATGTCCTGCCCTTTTTCACTCACTTTTTCCCGTAAATTCAGAGTATATTTTTTTTTTTATAACAGAGTTGAGTGATAGAGCACTGGACGTCACGACGCGAGCTAAGTCCAAACTTCCAAAGTCCAACCCTTAACTGGCCAACCCTATGTGTGTATGGATCAAGTCCACAAAAATGGTTCACACATAGCAATATCAACATGCGGAATAAAAATCATAACATGCGGAATCATAACATCAATTTACGGAAACATAATAGAACCAAGTTCTATTCCATTCAGATAGCAAAGTACGTCAAGTCCTTAATCATCATTCAAATACCATAATTATCAAAATTAACATCCATCCATCTAAGTTATTACATTCCATAATCTAATTACTCAAATACAAGTTCATGAGTAACTTTATTCAAAACATATAAAATAAGTCTTCCAAGCTCCTATGCCTTGCCCGTCTTACGTTCATCGTTCCTCTGGTTTCCTGTATCATCAACTAGAGTAGAAGTAGGGCGTTAGAACAACACGCCCAGTAGGTATTCCAGTTACGGCTAACACATGGTTAGTACAAAACATATATAATAAAATCGTGATGTCAAAAACCATATAAAATCCATGCCATGCAATGATGACAAATGCAATGAGTCCCACCCATCACATGTACATAAAGTACCCACCACATAGGTCTTCCGGACGCCCCGGCGGAGTGTGAACCCTCTGGAATCTTCTTGATGGAAATAACATCAAGGTACCGCACATAGGTTTTTCGGACGCCCCGACGGAGTGTGACCCCTTCGGTTACAAATCCTCCACCCCATGCCATGCATGAGATGCCAATGAGACACATGCTATTTTATAACATAAACATAGTATTGAAAATCACCTTTTGAAACATATCCAAACACATGCTATTTAAACAAATAAACATAGCATTTAAAATTCATATAAAGCATATCCTTTGAAATATAATTTCATCAAACATAAGATAAAACAAGTGTACATAAACCCATGGTTTCAAAGAGGTGGAATCCTACCAAAGACTGCTAACGTGTGTTTGTGTCTTTCGTCCAAGAATCGATCACCGATCGCGCACCGCTTGCGAGATCCCGTTACCTTATAATATAATAATAACTCAACACCAAGTCCCACTTGATTTACAAGGTGCTAAGTCGATAAACAAAACCCCATGGGGTTCGGCCATACACCATGACCGAACCTATGGCTTACCATTTTCACACCTATTTATGAAAATGCCATCCATGGCTATCATTCTATAATCCCATCTTTTCAATCATTAAACAATTGCCTAAGTTAATGTTTGATCCACAAACATCTCATGGGGTTCGGCCATACATCATGGCCGAACCCATGATCTCTCAATTTAGGCGATATTTACAATTTTGCCACTAGCTTAGGTTCATGTCTTCCTATTAAGCCAATAATCATATTAAATTCATACCATCCATTCCCCTTGATTCATTACACATAAACCTAAACCATAGAATTAATTCATGGGGTTCGGCCATGCACATGGCCGAACCCATGATGTCCAACTTTCTATTCATATTACTTCCCATAAATAGATGTTTCCAAGATAATCTCCACCTTTCCATTATTAGATAGTTTCCAAAATTAGAACCCATCTTTCCATAATTGGATGGTTTCCATAATTAAACTCCACCTTCCATTATTAGAAGGTTTCCATAAATAAACTCCACCTTTCCATAATTAAACTCCTCCTTCCATTTTAATCTAAGGTCCATAATTAGGTAGTTTCTAATTTTAGCAACCTCTTTCCATAAATAGATAGTTTCCTAAATTAGAAACCATCTTTCCATAATTGGATGCTTTCCAAATTTAGCAACCAATAATCCATCTACCATTCCAAAACAACCCCATGGGGTTCGGCCATACACCATGGCCGAACCCTATGGTTCATGATCTTGACCATTAATTTAACTCCATTAAATTTTATCAATATCCCTTCCATGGGGTTCGGCCATACCCATAGTCGAACCCTATGGTTCCATTCTTTTCCTCCTTTTAAATCCAAACTACTTAACCATCAAAGGTTTCCATGATCTAAAATCTAAGAACATAAACCCATAATTAGACCATGACTTTCCATGGTTTCGATTCAACAAAGTGAACCATGTCTTTCCATTAATTAATCAATGTTCCTCCATGGTTTTCAATATTCATAACCCAACAAAATAAATCATAACTTTCCATGGGGTTCGGCCATGCACTATGGCCGAACCCTATGGTTGCATGGCCGAACCCTATGGTTCTTTCTTTCCATTCAAATCATTAAACCCATCTCCAATCTTCCTCCATGGGGTTCGGCCATACACCATGGCCGAACCCTATGGTTCTTTTATTTCAAAATAAATTACTCAAATAAGATACTAACATTTTTCCGATTCCTTGCTCTTCCAATCCTTATCCTTTCTTCTTAATTTCTTTTAATGAAAAACACCTCTTGCTGTTGCGTTATTCTTCTCCTTGCTCTTTGGCGAGAATGAGAGATTTAGAGAGGTATAGAGAGAATTCGACTATGAGGGTGTAAAACCGTGTACTCCACTTTGTCTCTCCTTTTATCACTTCCTCTTGATCTTACTTTAGAAGGTGCTTTAGATACACTTTCCCTTAGGGCCGTGCACCCCTTTTCTTATTTGGTAATGTTGTGTGCCCTTTGTATCTCTATGCACCTCCCTTCTATTATTCCATTCAATCCCATTAAAATAGTAATTGTCGACCTTGGCTTCCCATTTTGGAAGGTGTCATGCGCATATCCCTTTGTTAAGCAATGCCGTGAGCCCCTTGTAATTCTATGTAAGCTATTGCCTTAATGCCATTCTTAAATCAAGGGAAATATCCCCTTTAAAATGATTTATGCGCATCACATATAGATTTGCCCATCTCCCACACGGCCATGCACAATTTTATTAAATCCTAAATATCTTTTCAAGATATTGTAGCATATTATTCAATTCAAGTCCCATTTAACTTTATGAAAACAATTTCCACAATCAATTGGGTCCTAATTGGGTCATGGCCCAATTCTTTATCCATTTTAGATCCAATCTAAAATTCACAATTAACATGGATAATTTCATAAAAAATAATAAATTGAAAATCCGAGGTGTTACAGAGTCACGGGAAAGTTAGTGTAGAGAGATACTCAGTATCATAGAAGTTTTGAATAAAAGGGTTAGCCACATAGTGACATATATGAAAAAGAAGATAAGCTTACTTTTGGAGATGTACTTAAGGGAAAAGTATAGTGAAACTCAAATGGGAAGCTATGAGCGACTGCCGAGTGAGACTGGCCACCTGACTCTGTAGTTAGCCGATGGAGTTCCATGAGAGTGAAGCTAGAAATCTAGTTAAAATGGAATCAGCAAAAGATTTGAGCATAGGCTCGTATTGACAAGCTACCTCACACAGAGAGTGGACGAATGAACGTATTGAGCAAATACGTATGGAAAATACCTTTGTAGCAGGTAAAGTGAAATAGAGTATATTGATTTATATAAGAATTGTAAATGGGTTCACGAGAAAAAGAGATAACATGGGAAAGAGTATCTTTTATGAGGATGAAACTCATAGGTTGATATGAGTAACTTAGATGTAATTAAGTGGTACTTGACAAGATTGAACAGGAACAATGGGTAGACCTGGAAGTGGAAGAGATATGGGCCAAGATGTTTACTGGCAGAGGTCATACCGGAATGGGAGTTACGACCAGGACAGGGTCTTGCATTTCGAGGAATGATATAAGTACCTAAGAGTTGCAGAAAAGAGTTACTGATTGAGGCACATCAGACCAAACTCTCTATTCATCCGGACAGCACCAAGATGTATCACGACCTGATGAGGGATGTGGCAAAATTTGTGGTCCATCACTTAACATGTCAGCAGGTTAAGACGGAACATCAGAAGCCACCAAGGTTACTCAAACCCTTACCAGTACCGGAATGGAAATGGGAGCACATCTCCAAGAATTTTGTGATAGGGTTGCCAAGGTCTTCAAAGGGCAACAATGCGATATGGGTCGTGGTAGATCGACTGACCAAGTCTGCACATTTCATTCCCACTAAGATGACAGACTCATCTGAGACTTTAGGACGGCAGGTATATCAGGGATATCATCAGATTGCATGGTATTCCTCGGAGTATTGTGTCTGACAGAGATTACCGATTCACCTGCAGAGTATGGCAGAGCATGCAGGCGGCCATGGGAACAGACTTATTGACTAGTACAACATTCCTTCCACAGACTGATGGATAGTTTGAGAGAACAATACATACATTGGAGGATATGCTGAGAGCATGTATGCTAGATTTCAAGGGTGGATGGGAGGATCACTTGCCGTTAGTAGAATTCTCATACAACAACAGTTACCAGGCAAGCCTTCAGATGGCTCCATTTGAGGCATTATATGGTAGACCATGTAGGTCACCAGTGTGCTGGACAGAGGCCGATGAGCCTGCACTGATTGGACCTGAGTTGGTTGCAGAGACTACAGCACAGATACAGTTGATACGGTAACATTTATTGACTGCATAGAGTGGTTAGAAGAGCTATGCTGACAAAAGGAGGAGGTTCCTTGAATTTGAAGTGGGAGACATGGTGTTCTTGAAAGTCTCGCGACGAAAGGGACACATGAGATTTGGAAAGAAAGGGAAACTGTCACCAAGATATGTGGGACCGTTCTCAATCATAAGAAGCATGGGGAACGTGGCCTATCAATTGGCACTCTCATCACAGTTAGCATATTTACATGATGTGTTCCATATATCGATGTTGAGGAAGTATAATCTTAATCCCTCTCATGTGCTGAACATACAAGACATAGAGGTACAGAGCGACGTGACATACGTCGAAAAGCCTGCCCGAGTGGTGAACACAGAACAAAGGGTATTACGGAACCGAACGATCCAATTTGTCAAGGTGGTATGGGATCGACATGGCATTGAGGAAGCCACATGGGAACTCGAGTCGGAAATGAGAAAAGCTCATCCTGAGCTATTTATGTAAATGTTTGAAACCCTACTTCACTCGATTTTCGGGACGAAAAATTTAAAAATAGGGTTGTATTGTAACACCCCGGATTTTCAATTTATTATTTCGAATGAAAATTATCCATTTAATTTGTGAATATTAGTTATGGATCTTAAATTGGGTAAAGAGTTGGGTCATTGGCCCAATTAGGACCCAACGGTTTTGGAATTGTTTTCAATAAAAATTAAATGGAGTTGAATTTAATAAGTAATGCACCATAGATAAATAAAGCAAGGAGATATTGTGCATGGCCGAATATTGTTTATGCAATTTAATGAGATATGCGCATAAGGGGATTGCTAAATAATAAAATGTCTAAGAGATATGAAATATCTAAGTGATGCACATAAGATCATTTAAAAGAGGCAACAAAGGGCGCATGGCCCTAAGGGGAATTTGATATCTTAAGCACCTTTTAAAAATAGGATCAAAGGGAGTCTCATAAGGAAAAGGAAACAAGGGCACACGACAATTGCCACTTCAAAGAAGATAGGCCGAGTGGAGGTTTTAAACAAAGGGTGCACGACAACTACTATCTTGACACCTTCTAAAGATGGAACCAAGGGAAGATTATAAAAGAAAGAGGGGAGGGGCGCACGGCTCATGCACACATTGCCGAATTTTCTTTCTCCCTCTCCATTCTTATTCACGGCAAAACAAGAACAAGGAGAAAGCAGCCAGCAAGAGGTATTCTCAGTTTTTGAGAAAAATCAAGAAGAAAGGAGAAGGATTAGAAGAGCAAAAACCAATCAGAACCGGTTAGTATTTTATAAATTTTGTTTGAAATAAAAGAACCATAGAGTTCGGCCATGGTGTTTGGCCGAACCCCATGGAAGAGAATTGGTAGATGGAAGAGTTGGGATAATTTTAAATAGAAGCATGAACCATAGGGTTCGGCCACAGTGCATGGCCGAACCCCATGAAAGAGGACATGGTTAATCTATGGATTTTTAATGAGGAAAAACCGTGGGAGTTGGTTAATAAATTCATATGGTTTTAATGGAAGGTTATCGGTTATATTTTAAGGAATGAAAACCATGGAAAGTCATGGTTTAAATTATGGGTTCTTGGGTTACAGTAAGATGAACCATAGGGTTCAGCTATGGGTATAGCCGAACCCCATGGAAAGGAAATTAATAAGGTGATTAGATCATGGAGGATCAAGGATTGATAATTTTTTTTAAAAAAAAGAAGATTTTGAACCATAGGGTTCGGCCATGGTGTATGGCCGAACCCCATGGAAGTTATATTAATTTAGAAAGTGAATAAAAAAGGGTTGGATTGTCTCTATGGGTGAGGTTCGGCCATGGTGTATGGCCGAACCCCACTAGAGTTTATTTATGGAAGATGATTTCTAATTATCGAAAGTTGCATGCTAAATTTGGAAACTTTAAAATTATGGAAAGAACTTGGAGTTAGGAATCCAAGAATAGGAATTGATAAATTTAGAAAGTTTTTATTTAGCGACTTTCTAAGTATGGAAGTTGGATAAAGTTTCTAAATACGGACCTTCTAATTATGGACTTATTAATTATGGGTTTGCCAATAATGGAAGTTGATAAAAATGGAAATTTAGATATCATAGGGTTCGGCCATGGTGCTTGGCCGAACCCCATGAACCAATTTTTTTGGGTTTAGGTTTATGTGTTAATGAATGGAAGGTTGGAAATAATTAGGCCAATGGCTATTTTGTAAATAGGGTCTAGAATGAAGGACCATGGGTTCGACCATGGTGTATGGCAGAACCACATGGGGAATATTTGATGGATCATGTTGGGACTAAGGAATCGATTATGGGATTAATATGGGGAATGATTTATGATTTTTAATGTTTGAAAGGATCGAATTATTGGATATGTAAGCCATGGATGGCAAAGTTGTAAATATATGGAAATATTGGACATAGGGTTCGACCATGGTGTATGGCCGAACCCCATGAATTATTTATTGGGCTATGTGTTTGGATTAAAGAAGTATGTATGGATTATTTTGGAACCTAAGCAAGGAAAATGGCTATGGTTATGTACAATGGCATTATTGTAATCAACTGAATTAATGGACCATGGGTTCGGCCATGGTGTATGGCCGAACCCCATGGGGTTTTGTTTATGGACTTAGAACATTGAAAATCAAGTGTGACTTGGTTATGATTAATTGTTATATTATAAGGTAACGGGACATCACAAGGTGTTTATGATCATGAGCAGTTACCGGACGAAAGATGCAAGGACACGTAGCGGTCTTTGGTAGGATTCCACCTCTTTGAAACCATGGGTTTATGTACATTGTGTTTATCTTATTTTTGATGAATTTAGGCTACAAAGTATATGTTTTAAATGATGATTTTTAAATGCTTTGTTTATATGAGGAAATAACATGTGTTTTAATATGATTTTAAATGTTATGTTTATGTTATAAAATAGCATGTGTTTCATTGGCATCTCATGCATGGCATGGGGTGAAGGATTTGTAACCGGAGGGGCCACACTCCGTCAGGGCGTCCGAAAAACCTATGTGGGGTACCTTGATGTGCTTTTCCATCAGGAAGAAACAGGAGGGTCCACACTCCGTCGGGGCGTCTGAAAGACCTATGTAGTGGGTACTTTTATGTACATATGATGGGTGGGACTCATTGCATTTGTCATCATTGCATGGCATGGTCTTATATGGTTTTTGAAATTACGATATTGTTATATGTTTTGTACTAACCATGTGTTAGCCCTAATTGGAATACCTACTGGGCGCGTTGTTCTAACGCCCTACTTCTGCCCTAGTTGATGACACAGGAAAACAGGGGAACGATGAACGCAAGGAGGTCCAGGCATGGGAGCTTGGATGATTTATTTTATATGTTTTGAATAAAGTTACTTATGGACATGTATTTGAGCAAGTAGTTTCCGGGAATGTAATAACTTAGATTGTCGAATGTTTATTTGGATGATTATGACGTTTTAATAATAATTAAGGACTTGACGTACTTTGTTATCTGAATGGAATAGAACTTGGTTCTATTATAATTCTGCATGTTATGATTTTTATTCCGCAAGTTTATATTGCTATGTGTGAACTGTTTTCTTGGACTAAGTCCATGCACACATAGGGTTGGCCAGTTAAGGGTCAGACTTTTGAAGTTCGGACTTAGCTCGCGTCGTGACGCCCTGCTCTCTATCACTCTACTCTATTATAAAAAAAAAAATAGACTCTGATTTTAGGAAAGAAGCGAGTGAAAAGGGGCGGGGCGTTACAATTTAGATCCTAACTTTTATCCGAATCCAATCCAAACATAGCCACACACGATTTTACCACCTCACAATCCCCATCACACACGATTTTAGCACCCAAATCTTCTCCATGCACTTAGACAAAAATCCATCCAAATACACTCCTAAGATCCCTATACACATCATCATCCCAATCCACCATCAGAATACACGATTTTTTCCTATCTCCTTCCTATCCCATTCGAATTTCATAGTCAACCCTCCACCTCATAATCTCATCCATGCATTCATGCATCCATTTAATCCCATCCATTTGATCCATAATTGCACAATCCCAAACCCGACACCAATTAGGTAAATTCAAAAATCACACAGCAAAATCGAATCCCAATTTTCTCTCATTCCTTACTTGCTCTTCACTCCAAGCCAACCCATCACACCAAATTCGTGTACACCTATAGAGAAAACCTAGTTTTCTAGCTTTTAATCCTAGCCACCCAACTTAAGTTCGATCTAATCCCAACCTTTCATCAACCAACTTAAACACCTATTTGATTTTAGCCATCCATTCAATCCCAAGTCCTATAAATAGCCTAGTAACCCACATACCAAACTCGATTTTGACACTGGAGCCAAAGAGGACCAAAGAATTGAAGAAAAGTCCAAGAGAAGACGAAGAGAAGACTGATGGATACATAGTGCATTCAAATTTCACAAGTGAGTTTCTTTTGTAATTTCAAATTCCAAATATCTTGTATTCAATCAATCCTGTATTAATTCTTCCAATAAATAATCAAAGGAAAATCCGTTTAGAATCTTGACACATCCAATTTCTAAATTCCTTTCGTGATTGTCTTTGATTCGATTTTAAGATTCTATGCTTTGGTTATTTAGTCGGACATGAAATAGTTAGGACTTAGGTAAAAATTGTTAGATCTAAGTTACTACGGTTTGGTTTTATAATTTAAAGTATATGATTTTAATGTTGATGATAAACATGAATTGGAACTTAGATCTTTATGTGAATTTCAAATCTACGTCGTTTGTTTATTTAAATATTTTTGGCGATGAACGGTCTTTTCCAAAAATCCACCTTCTACGTTACTGCATTTTTAGTTCTGTCATTTATTTTTCTAGCCGGTTTACTTTTCATGTTTATTTTATTTCACTTGAATGTTGTATTTTAGTTTTTCTTTTTAAATCTTTAATTCTTTTAAAGTGTATATATTTCATGTATTTAAAACCTCCCTAACAACTTGATTAACTAGTTAGGACTATATTTAATTAGATCTAGAATTTTGTGAGTTAGGATGCTGATGAGATTGTTTATAAACTCTTAATTAAAGCGATATTTTAATCATTTTTAATCAATGCTCTAAAATTGTAGATCTATTTATTTGAATGAAGATTTCATTAATTAGACCTATCATTTTAATGATTAAAATTGATTTTCTATCCTAGATTTAATTTTGAATCTTGATTTTCCTTGAGGCATGTGTATTTTTAATATCATATATTTTGAATGTTTCCTTTGGGTTTGAGCTCGCACTCAATCGCTGTACTATGAATGGTTCGTTTGCTTGTGAGATTTACAAATTTAAAACACATCAACAAGTTTTTTGCACCGTTGCTAGGGAAACAATCAAAATACATGTTCTTGGATTTTTATGGTTTTTGGAGAACACTTTTATTTTTGGAATCTTTTAATTTAGGCAAACTCTCTAAAATTGGAAATTTCTATTTTTTGAAATTCTAATTTTGGAAAGTTTCTTAAAATTAAAATTTTCTTTAAAAGTATAAGAGATTTAGAATTTTATCTAACTGTGAAAATTTTGCTAAATCTAGATATTCTAATGAATTTTTTAAAGTTTCTATTTTTGTAGAAAATTTCCATTTTTGGAACAAGTTTCTATTGTTGTCGAAAATTTTCTATTTCTGGAAAAATGATGAAGATGTTTAATATCTTCCTTTAGCCTCTCTTTAATCTTAAAAATATAATGCATTTTGATAAAATCTTTATTTTCTAAATAAATTTATTTTTGGAAAGTTGTAAAATTTCTGTCTATGGAAAATTTTAAGATTTTCTTTTTTGGAAACAATCTATTTTTAGAAATTGCCCGATTTTGAAGAGGTCTAATTTTGGAAAGTTCTATTTTTGGAAAGTTTTTAAATTTGGATCGTTGATTAAATTTTAATTAAGTGATGGCTTTAATTTAGAAATTTATTTACGATATCTCACTATTATAGGAGATTTAATTTGAGTTAGGATTTTAATATTAATCTAGTTGTAGTTTAGGATTTTTGCATTTAGATTGCTCATGCATTTTTGAGTTAGAATCTTCACCTAGATTCGTGTGTTTTGTTTTTATGGAGTTTTGGAAATCGCATGTCAAAGTTGCTAGAATTGGAGTGCATTGGCTAAAGTAAGTGCCTAACTATGTTCTTTTAATTTTTATTTTCTCATGCATTCAAATAGCTTTTATTAGGGTGTTTTTGCATATATTACTTTCATAAAAAAAATTGCATATTTATTTTGCTCATGCATTTAGGTTGCTAGATTCATGCATTTAGTATATTTTGTTTGCTCGTTGTTTTGCATATTTGTTTGATGCTTGCATTGATAGATTAGGTTGCATTCACATAAAAAAAAAAAATAGTAATAAATGGTTCATGCTCATTACATAAAATCAATTTTGGAACCATAGGCTAGTATTTAAGGTTTTTCATGCTCAATAGGACATTCTTTTATTCAAGTAATTTTAAATAACCAATACTAGTTTTTCTTCAAACATGGTGTCTAGGATTAGTTCTGTCACCAACTGTAAAAGTCCTAAGGATAAGTGGAACATAAGAAGATGCCAGGTGCTCCTCCACTTACCTGGGAACTTACCTGGCCATGATTGTGGTTAAAAATTTTTATTTGGAGATTTAGAATTCTTGGAGAAAATATTAGGAGCTAGTCTAGAGACACTAGGTTAGTTTAGGGTTTATTTTTTGTTTTAGATCATTTATTTTCTGAATTTGTTTTGTCTTGTGTGGTCTTGTTTGAGTAACAATGAATATTTGGAGGTGTGATTCAACTAAGCGATTGGTTAGAGATAGGTCCCCAATTGGTGAACCCCAAGTTAGTCATCAATTTACTTTGGAAAACAGTAAGGTCTGTGATGTAATGCCCCGCCCTTTCCGAGATTCAGAGTCTATTTTTTTTTTTTAAATAATATAGTAAAGCCGGAAGAAGGCGGACGACGTCACGACTCGAGTTAAGTTCGGACTTCCAAAGTCCGACCCTTAACTGGCCACCCATGTGTGCATGGACTAAACCCATGAGAAACACTCCACACATGGAACTAAGTAAATCATGCGGAATAATAATAACTAGTTGCGGAACTAAACTGATTACGGAATATAATCAATCTTAAGTTAACCATTCACTCTCAGATAGCAAAGTACAAGTGAAGTTTACTTTAAACTAACCATTTCAATACCATATCAGACTATTCACAAACCATAGCGAAGTTATGAACTATTACATATCCATAAAAATATATTCAAACAACTGTAAAATAGAAATCCAATCCAACACCCAAGCGCTTAAGCTTGGCTTTCCTCGCGATCCTCTGCCTTTGCCTTTCCCTTTCCTTTTCCTACATCATCCTCTAAGGATAGAAATAGGGCGTTAGATCAACGCGCCCAGTAGTTTTCCGATCAGGGCTACCACATGGTTAGTATATAACATTCATATATCATAGTATATGATCATTAAAAACATCTGAAATCAATGCTATGTATGTAAATGCAAATGTAATGAGTCCCACCCATCACAAGTATATATAGCTATCACTTGACGGGACTCTCACGTCAAGGTAATCCACAGTACTCCTCATTTTCTATGGATAGGACTCTCTTGTCAAGGTAATCCACAGTACTCCTCATTTCCTATGGATAGGACTCTTGTCATTAAGTTATTCCTCCTGGCAGGACTCTCATCGCCTAAGGAGGCCCCACAATTGCATCACGGCATACCGACGGAGTGTGGACTCCGGTTTCCATAATCATCACCCCATGCAATGCATGAGATGTCAATGAATATATGTCAATTGTAAATATATATCTCATCATTCAAAACCAATTTGAAACATAAAAACAATAACAATATATCTCATAAAAACCATGATAAAACCAATTATAAAAGTGGTTACTATTAGGTAGGAAACCTACTGAAAATTCACTTAAGCGTCCGTTCTTCTTAAGCGTCACCCGTTCACGACTCACGTGCCGTTCAAGTTCCGTTACCTTGTTTATATAACAGCAAGTCAATATATTATCATTTAATTTCCATTTACATCTAAGTCCCAAAAACCATCTTGTGGGGTTCGGCCATACCTATGGCCGAACCTCACCCACTTTAATTTGATCTCTCTTTTTATTTAATCTTCATTAAAACATCTCATACTACAAACATACCTTGGTAGGGTTCGGCCATGCATACCACTTTGGTTTGACCCCTCTTTTAAGTCCTTTAATCCTTCTCTATCCATATTTGCATTATTACCTGTATTTACATTTTTTGCCACTAGACTTAAACCATATTTAATCTTGCTTAAAAACCAAGATCCATAAAAACCACCTTAGTGGGGTTCGGCCATACACATGGCCGAACCTCACCACCTTAGATTTGGTCTTTTATTTAGACCCTAAGTCCACAATCATCTTCATGGTTCCTCAAATGCTTAGTCCATCAAAATCATTCCATGGGGTTCGGCCATACATATGGCCGAACCTTATGGTTCTTTATTTCTATCCATTTACATACTACAAATCCATATATAATTTCCAACTATGTTCTTATCTTTAAACACCCATAAATGACCCATGGGGTTCGGCCATAAACATGGCCGACCCTATGGTTTTCTTGAGTCAATCCTCCCATCCTTTATGTATGGTTCATATTCAACTTTTTAACCATAATCATGATATGGTTTAGCCAACCAAAGGCCAACCTAAAACATCAATTTTTATTTCAAATAAAACACTTAAAAACTCTCATATATTGGTATGGTTTTATCTCTCCAAAAACCATACACAATTATCAAATCCTTTCATGGGGTTCGGCCATCCAAAGTGGCCGAACCCTATGATCCAAGTTTCTATCCTTTTTAAACCTCATCATCATAATTTAAACTATTGATTAATTTGGCCATAACATATATTTTGTGTCTCATTAAAACATGTAGAGATCTCCATGGTTTTGCATGGTTTTTAGCCTTCAAAAACCATCAACCTAACCAACTCTTTTCATGGGGTTCGGCCATCCAAAGTGGTCGAACCCTATGATCCACTTTTGTTCCTTTTTATGAAGCACCATCCAAGGTTTAGACCCTTGATGGATTCGGCCAAGCCATGGCCAAATCATGCTCCCTTTTACCAATTTATTTAACTAAATTCTTATGTAAACACTTACCAATTTCCGTTGCTTTTCTTCTCTCCTTTTGATCCTTTCTTTCTTCCTTCTTGCTTCCTTAGTCCTTAGCTGATTGGAAGCTTGAACAATGGTGAAAATACCAAAGGATAATTCGGCCAAGGAGGTAGGTTCTTGAGAGAGGGAGAGAGATGAGAATTCTAAGATTTCTTTGTGATGACAATCGGCCAATGGTGTATGGTGCATTGTTTTTGTTAGACAGCCCTTGAACCCCTAATTTTCCCTAATCAATTCTTGATCATACCAAGGAGTCATTTGATGCCAACCAAGGCATCCCTTGGCTCTCCCAACGTTGGGTCTTGGGTTTCCATTATGAGATGGAAACCCTCCGTATTCCCCATGAGATTTTATCTCATTACATTAAACCTTATGCATGGAAAACCCTCCATGCCATCAACATGTGGGACCTATCTTTGGTGGTGTTTGAGACCAAGGCAACTCCTCACCTCTCCATTTGACTCACTTGACTGCAAGGTCCCTTTGGTTTCCAATTTAACTTTCCCAACTCATTAGCTCAACTCACCATATTTAATGCCATTCATTTAATGCACTTGAGTCAACACCATTATTTAATTCAAATCCAACTCACTTCAGCCCCAACTCAACCTGATTTAACTCACATTTGAGCTCACTTGAGGGTCCACATGGTCAACCATGGTCAACTCGACCCATTGGGTCTCAATTGGGTCCTTTGATCCAATTTAACGCCATGACCCATTTATGGGTGGTTTACCCATTTGCATCAAGCCTATCCATTTATCCTCCAATTAACTCCAAATTAAATCAGCCTAACCCAATTAAAATTAGGTTCACCCAATGGTCAAATAAGTCCATCATGACCCATTGGGTCCCAATTGGGTCCTTTGACCCAAATAACCTATCTTGATCCAATTAGATGTACAATAACCATTTAATCTAATTTGATCCTTATAATATGCACATTGAGTCTTAATTTAAACAATGGACCCCACCATTTTCTCATTTACCAGTCCAATGGCATTTTTGTAAATACTAATATCTTTGAAAAGTCGGGGTGTTACATGTAAGGTCATGGCAGTCTCAACACTAGCATCTTCGTTAAATCTCGAGAGTTTCAACTGAGGTGAGGATAGTCTGACTAGGGAAGGTGATAATTCGAGCATCAAAGTCAAAAAAGAGTCTCAAATAAAGGACGAGCCTGTCAATGATAGTGAGATACAGCCCGCACCGGACTGTATCCCTTTTCATTTAAATGATCCATGAGCTTTCGTCATACTAGTCGGAGATAATAAGTGGGAAAGGAAATACTTGGCCCATGATTGTAAGGCCCCGGAATTTTTAAATTAATAAAAAATGTGGATATAAGTTATTTTAGTGATGGAAATTGGAAAATTGGTGAAGTAAAGAGTAAATGGGCCAAAACTTTGGACAAAGGCCCAAGTATGGCCCAATGGACTATGGAGTTGATTTAAATTCATTTAAAGGGGCAATGAGGGTTAAATGGGTTAAGAATGGTCAAATTGGGTCACATACCCATTTGGGACCCGATGGGTCAAAGTAGTTAAGCTGTAAGGTAAATGGGCTAGATGGAAATGTAATTGGGCCATGGGCCCAATGGTGATCCATTTAGAGGGTATTCAATGAAATTAAATCACCTAAGTTAAGTTAAAAATTAAACCAAAGTGATGTGGCCAAGTGGGACCCACCTCCACCTCTTCAAGTGAAGTGGCGTGTGGGCCAATAATTGGTGGGGCCGGCCACCATGGTTGATTTGGTCAACCATGAGTGGATTTATAAATATGGTGGCTTAAGTAAATGGGAATTAAAGTAACTAAAATATCTAAATATAAAATGATTAAAAAATTATACAAATGAGGTGGTCAAAGTGGGGTCAAATGGTAAAAACCAAATGACCTCATCCCAAACCCAAAATAAAATACGTTGGGGCTTGGTGGTGGTTTAGATAACGACCACCATAAAGCAAATTAAATATCTAAAAAATATCTTAGGGTGGGTGAGATCATTAATGTAAAGAAAAAATGGGGATAAGCCTTGATTCTTTTCTCATTTCTCATCCTCTCTTCATTTGTGCACTCTCCATTTTTCATTCTTCATGGTCGTCCCCTACATCCAAGTGAAGGAGAGAAAGAGAGCTAAGGAAAAGAGAAGAGAAGGAGAGAAGAAAGAAGTAGAAATTGGAGGGAAATCACTCTAAGGTGAGGGTTAACATCTTCCCTCTCATGGTTTTTTTCCCTCTCCCTCTCTCACACAAACCCTAACATGGCCGATCCTAGGGTTGGGGATTGCCACCATTGATCAAGAATCTTGACCTATCAAAGATCAAGAGGAAGGAGAGAGGAGGCTACGGAGACCGACGGCAACGACGGAGATCGGAGGAGACGACAGATTGTAAGTATTTCTTAAACAAGGAAATTTTGAATTTTAGGGTTAAGATTTGGGATTTATTTTGTGAATTTATTGGTAGTTAAGTAAATTTATGCTATGGATTTTAAATCCATCAAATGGAAGGAATGGAAAGTGGGTAAAACCCTAATGGAAAAAAAAAATTAGGCTTAAGGAAAAATAAAAGGGATTAAGGATATTATGTGTTTAATGTGATCAAACATAGAGGTATATGCATTTTTTTTGGAGTTGAGAGCCATAGGGTTCGGCCATGTAGCATGGCCGAACCCCATGGTAAGTAATGTATGATTTATTAGGGCTTGAAAAATGGAAGGCAATGAGGATTTTTAACTAGTGAATTTTAGTAAATGAATGAATGTGGAAAGTTTTAAAATGGTGTTATGATGAAAATGCAAAGAGGTGTATGGCCTTGAAAGGCATGGATGAAGTGAACCTTGAACCCCATGGTGGGTGATTAGGGTTTGATGAAATTGGTTAAGGTTTTGATGAATGGAAGATAATGAAGGTAGCTAATGGAATTTAGGGTTTTAATGAATGCATGGAGGGAATGAGCCTTGAACCATGGGTTCGGCCATGGTATATGGCCGAACCCTATGGTGATGAAATGATGATTAAATGGTGGGTTTAAAGGATAATGTGTTGATGAATTTAGGGTTTTTAAATGAACAAGTGTAATGATTCAAATGGGGTTAAGAATATGGTTTAGATGCATGATTTAAAACCCTCAAGGAAGGATTATTGGTGGATCTAAAATGTAACAATGGACCCAAGAAGAAAAAATGGAGAAAGGAACATCATGGGTTCGGCCATGGTGTATGGCCGAACCCATGCCCTAAATTGTAAATCAATTTGGGTTTAAGGTCAATGGGTATATATGTGATTAAGTATGGGGTTTAAATGAGTAATGGTTAGATTAATTACATGACAAATTTTAATGTTTTGGTAAGTCAATAATGGACCTAAGTCAAGGACCTAAGTTGTGGATTAAATTTTGGGCTTAAGCAGGCATGAATTAATGAAAAATTGTTTATGTGAAGGGCAGTGGCAAAAATGGTAAATATGGGCTAAAATGAAGAAACCCACTAAGTTATGATTTATGGACTTGGAAATGATTAAAACTTGGATTGATTTGGTAATTTAATAAGGTACTGGACATCGCAGGCGGTGCGCGATCGGCGACTGGGTTTATCGAACGAAAAATGTAAAAGGACGCGGGTCGGTATTCGGTAGGATTCCTACTTTTTTGTAAGCCATGGATTTGGGTGATGTTTTCTTTAATCTATTTTGGAAATCATGTGGTTGTCTTTAAGATAAGTTTTGGATTATGTATCATGTGATGTTTTACTCTAAATTATTTTGGAAATTATGTGAATGCTTATGATGGGTTTTGGATTGAATATTGTGGGATGGTTTCCCTTTGATTTAGTTGGTAATCTTGTAATTGTTTTAAGATGGGTATTATTACTATTGAATTTCATATATTACATGGCATATGGCATCTATATCTCATGCATGGCATGGGAAGCATATCACAGGGGAAGGATGAAATGAAACCGGAGTCCATAATCCGTCGGGGCGACCGATAAATAGCATGGGGACATTTCACATATGTATTATTATACCTTGATGAGGCTTTGCCATCAAGGGGGGACTCTTGTAATTATGATACCTTGATGATGGTTTTCCATCAAGGGGGAGGTTGTATGTATTGGTATACCTTGATGATGGTTTTTCCATCAAGGGGGGGGGGGGGGGTGTGGGGAATGCCTAGTGTGGACCGCATCTTGCTGAGGTTTTTCCATCGAGAGGGTCATAGCACGATGATGGTATGGATTTTATTTGGGACACTATGGATGGTTGAAAAAGGGACATTGTAGAATGAGGATGAGATTGATGGGTGGGATTCATGACATAGAACACCCATTGCATGACATTGCCCAAAGTGCATGGTTTTTCTATAATATTATCTACATGCTGTTTTTACTAATCCATGTGCTAGCCCTACTCGGAGTCCTACTGGGTGCGTGGTCTAACGCCCTACTTCTACCCTAGCTGACGATGCAGGAGATGGCGGAACGGAAGGACAGGACGGGAGTCAAGCTTAGGAGCTTGGGAAGGCAGACTAATTATTTTGTTTAAGTTTATTTTGGGAAAATGTGTACTTGCATAATTTAGCTTGTCGAAAATGTAATAACTTAGATGTCTTGCTATGTTTTATAAATTATTTTGGACAGTACAGTATGAGGGCATTTTAGTAATTTAATGGATATCTCTTCCCTGCTATCTGAAGATTGGTAGGATAGTGTCTATTATCATCCGCATTGATTTTTATGTGCTGCGAGCTTACTTTCTACGCGTGAACTGTACTCGTGGATTTATGTTCCACGCACACGTAGGGTTGGCCAGTTAAGGGCCGGGCTTTAGAAGCTCGGAACTTAACTCGCGTCGTGACGTCCGTGCCCTTTGTCATTTTTATGTAAAAAAAAAATACTCTGATATTTCGGTGAAAAGGGGCGGGCGTTACAATGATGTTATGTACTCATTGGAGCACATTAACCATCACCATTTACCGAGTTTAATGGAACTCACTCAAGAAGGTCAAAGTTATTTTATATGTGAAAAATTAATTGAGTTTGTGTCTTTATATGTTTCTTTTAGAGTCAGTCTAAAAAATTAGCTTAAGTTGGTCAGTTTTTAGGATGTTTCACTTAGATATGTCCATACCCAAAATTTAACAATGTCCTGTCAAATTTAAGTTTGGGGGTATCTAGGGGTCACATTAGTAGAGTCCAATAATAATAATAATAATAAATCAAGGGAAAAGTAAGTGAAGACTCGACTAATCCTTGAGTGAAAAAAAAAATTAGTCTAAGTTAATTTTCAGCATTAAGAGGTGAATAAAAAATTTTATATTGCACTTTTTCAATAATTTTTTTTATAGAATTTATATTTAGAATAAATTTACATAGCCATGTTAAATTGAGTTAGAAAAGAAAAATTTTCACGAGTCTAGTAATCAGCAAATGAATACTAGTGAAGACTTAACCCAGTGAGCTTTATTGTCAGTCAATTTTTCTGAGGGATCTAAGTCAATCCATTTTTATTTCTTTAGCTCTTCAAGTCATTGTGGATCTCATCATTCTTCAAATTTTGGTCATAATTATTGAGAACGCCATTAAAACTGAGTTAGTACATTTGAATTTTTTTGAAATTTATTTAAGATAAGGAAATCACTGTATAAAACTTAGGATATGATTTAGGCCATTTTTGGATCGTTTGACCGTTCATGCTTACCTATCTTTGGTCAAATTTATCCTAATAGTTCCCAATTGAGCCTCTATGTTAGCCTGTTTTCTTGATCAGCCAAGTTTACCAATCTCAACTCCAGTTTTGGAATCTAAGCCTCATTAAAAATATATCTATGACATATTCATAGAAAAGGTTGGAGATGACAAATATTGGGATGGTACTAAAAAACAAGGGCACAAGAAAAGAAAAAGAAGAAAATAGCACAAAAAGATAGGGAACATTCTGACATCAAAAGAAGGATGTGAAAAAAAAAAAGATGAATATTTTGAAAAGTGATAAAAAGAAAAACATAGAGGAAGAAATATCCCGTCATATATCTTAAAGACCTCTAACATTTTGATCAAAATATTTATTCTTAGAGTTTTATTATCCTTCTTCAATTTGACCCGATCCCAAGGCACATTTCGTCCTATTAGAAGTTTTATTGATCTTAAGTTGAAATATGGTATTTCATGTGGAGAATAAAGGAAGAAGAATGATAATGTATAACTCAACGTTCTCAAGAAAGTGGCGTCCATTCATGAGATCCAACAATTATTTTCTTTGTCACACAAGCCGTCTTTCTTAAACATATGTGAGAAATTTTGAATTTGAATACACAAACTCCGCTCACATATATCTTTGAGAGAAAATAACCCAACTATTGACTATAAGTCATCCACTAGGGTTAACCTAGGGGTTTAAAGGCTTGTTGCATATGCTAAATGCAATCGAGAGTGCCAGCGAAAGGAGGTTGATAAAAGAGAGGAAGAAGGGCGCATGGCACTTTCTAAAAATAATTAGGGCCGTGTGGAGTTTCTTATAAAAGAAGGGGCGCATGGTACCTTCTAAATTGGGACAAGTTGTAAGTAATAAAAGGAGAGAAGGAGAGGGGCGTACGGCTTTCACATTGCATTCAAAGAGAGGCAGTAGCAAGCACAAGAGCAGCCAGCCGAGTGAAAGATCTAGGAGGAGAAAAGGCTAAGGAAAGAAGAAGATTGGAAGAGCAAGATCAACCGACGGAAAATCGGAGGAATCGTGGAACCAGTAAGTGTTTTGATATTTTTGATTAAAAGAAAGGAACCATAGGGTTCGGCCACGGTGTATGGTCGGGCCCGATGGAAGAGAATTGATGGAGGGCTATGGTATTTAATTAATGGAAAGAAAGAACCATAGGGTTCGGCCATAGTGCATGGCTGAACCCCATGGAAGGTTATTGGTTAATTTTAAATGGGAGTTTGATGTTAATGGCATGTAATTTTTGAAGGGATTAAATGGAAACCATGGAAGGACTTTGATGAATTTTAATGCATGTTTGACTGAATATTGAGGTTTAATAAAAAGGAATTAATGGACCATAGGGTTCGGCCAAGTTGTATGGCCGAACCCCATGGGAGTTGGTTGGTAAAGGTCTATAATTTTAAAGGGTTTAAATGGAGAAGCATTGGTTATGTTTTAATGGATGGCAAAGTTGTAAATGTTGGCCAAATTAAAAGATCATGGGTTTGGCCATGGTGTATGGCCTAACCCCATGAGGTTTAATTATGGATTTAAATTATTAAGGAATTTATATTGGAGTTGGTTAATGAATCCATATGGGTGTAAATGGTTTAATAAAAAGGGTTGAACCATAGGGTTCGGCGATGGTGTATGGCAGAACCCCATGGAGGTGTATTGGGATTTTTAATGAATGATAATTGATTAATTATGGAGGATGGTTATTAAATTGGAAAGTTTCTAATTATGGAAGGTGGAGATTAAATTAGAAAGTTTCTAATTATGGAATGTGGAGATTAAATTGAAAAGTTTCTAATTATGGAAGGTGGAGATTAAATTAGAAAGTTTCTAATTATGGAAAGTGGAGATTAAATGGGAAAATTTCTAATTATGGAAAGTGGAGATTAAATGGGAAAGTTTCTAATTATGGAAAGTGGAGATTAAATTGGAAAGTTGATTAATTATGGAAGGTGGAGATTAAATGGAAAAGTTTCTAATTATGGAAGGTGGAGATTAAATTGGAAAGTTTCTATAATTGGAAAGTTATGCATCATAGGGTTCGGCCAAGGTGTATGGCCGAACCCCATGAACCAACTAAGGGATCATATGGGTTTTATGGATCGGTTTTGGACATAAACCTAAGGATGGCAAAGTTGTAAATACATGCTAAAATGGAAGGTTTTATTTATGGTTCTATGGTTGTGGATTATTGGAGGATCCATGTATATAATGTATAAATGAATGGACCTATGTTTTGGAACCTAAATCCTAAGATTATAAGTCATGTAAATGGTGAATGAATTATTTATGGATCATTCTTGGACTTAGAGTCTATATATGGTAGATTTAAATGAATGGAGTGGCATGAATGGCAATGATGTAAATATAAGCAAAAGTGAAGGATCATGGGTTCGGCCATGATGTATGGCCGAACCCCATGAGGTAGGTTGTGGATCAAAACATGGACTTAGGCATGTGTTAATGAATGAGAAGTTTGAAATGATTAGACCAATGGCAATTCGGTAATTAAGTGAATTAATGGACCATGGGTTCAGGCCATGGTGTATGGCCGAACCCCATGGGAATTGTTTGGTGGACATAGGGACTATGTTTGGCATATTAAAATGAAATATTAACTAAAGATTAGCCCAATGACAAAGTTGTAATAAAGGGTGAAAGTGAGGAATCATGGGTTCGGCCATGGTGTATGGCCGAATCCCATGAGGATTGTGTTTATGGACTTAAACATTATTGTAAATCAAGTGGGACTTGGTTTTAATTCATTATTATATTATAAGGTAACGGGACCTCACAAGGTGTGTACGATCGTGAGCGGTTACTGGACGAAAGACGTAAGGGCACGTAGCCGTCTTTGGTAGGATTCCACCTCTCTGAAACCATGGGTTTATGTACATGATTTTATCTTGATTTGATGAATTTATATTGCAAATGATATGTTTCAAAATGTGAGTTTTAAATGCTATGTTTATATAATAAAATAGCATGTATTGTATATGTTTCAAATATGAGCTTTTAAATGCTATGATTTGTATAATTGTATAGCATGTGGACATTTGCATCTCATGCATGGCATGGGAAGAATGAACGGTAACCTGAAGACCCACACTCTGTCGGGGTGTACGTAAAACACTTGTGGGGGGATACCTTGATGAGGAGAATTCCATCAAGAGGATACTATGTATGAAATGTAACTGGAGATCCACACTCCGTTGGGGCGTGCGTAATACAATCATGGGGGATACCTTGATGAGGAGCTTTCCATCAAGAGGTTACTATGTGTTTGTGATTGGTGGGACTCATTACATATGATAGCATGGCATGGCATTGAATCGGCATGATTATGATCTTTATTATCATGTAAGGTTTCTGGTTTTTATTGATATGATTGGATCTCTATTATCATACACTGTTTTGGATACGATACTTTATAAGTATGTTATGATTTATTATAACTGGATTTGAGATATATATTATATCTGGATTTTGGTACTAACCCATGTGTTAACCCTAATTGGAATACCTACTGGGCGCGTTGTTCTAACGCCCTACTTCTACCCTAGCGGATGATATAGGAAACGAGGGGAACGATGAACGTGAAATGGACCAGGCATAGGAGCTTGGAGGATTGTAGTTTATATTTTGTTTAAGATACTCATGGGCTTGTATTTTGAGTATCTAGAATTCAGATTGTAATAACTTAGATAAATTTGTTATGGTTGGATGTTTTATTGGATAATTACATTATGATAATGATGATTAAAGAATTGACGTACTTTGTTATCTGAATAGAATAGAACTTGGTTCTATTATGATTCTGTATGTTTTGATTTTATTTCCGCATGTTGACATTGTTATGTGTGAACCGTTTTCATGGACTTTGTCCGTGCACACATAGGGTTGGCCAGTTAAGGGTCGGACTTTGGAAGTTCGGACTTACCTCGCGTCCTGACGTTCCGCTCTCTATCACTCTACTCTGTTATAAAAAATATATATATACTCTGATTTTCATAAAGGAAAGCAAGTGAAAAAGGGAGGGGCGTTATAGTTGGTATCAGAGCGAACCCGAAACACTGAATCATTCAGAGTAAATTGATCCAGCCCCCGTGCATTAATTTACTTCGTTAGACTCAGACGGATGATAATAAATGAAGTACAGTCAAAATAATCGGATTTATCCAACATAGCAAAATAGGATATATTCTCCAGAAACAAAGAAAAATCAAAGAGTGTTTATTTGGAAATTTTCCCCAAGGACAAAAACACAAGATGTTTATTTGGCAATTTTCCCCAAACAAGCGACATTATGTGATACATAGAGAAATTCCCCAAACAAAGATTTAGTTTGATTAGAACTGATATTGGCATTGACATACTTCGGCTGTTGTGATACAGATATGTCAGGCAACACAGAGTATACAGAGTTATGGGACAGAGGGACACCTAGCTGTCCGATAGATTTGGTTTCTTCTTCAGACGATTCGAGCGTCCCAAACTTCAACAATGAAGTTGAAATCAGTCAGGACGTGGAAGTAGAATCACTCAAGTATAACGTTGGGGTTAATCCAGCCTTTGTACCCAAACAGGACGAAGAAGACGTCCCCAGTTTAGAGGAATCCGTAGGGGAGATAGGCTCGCCCAAGTATATTCCGGCTACTCCAACTTCGGATGAGTTGACAGATTATATGTACAAATTATGCAATCAGGAGGGGCACAACGGTATTTATTGCCCCCATCCTATTGAGGTTATTTGCCCTGTTTGTGGACTTCACGGGCACGGGAAGGAGAGGACTAATTGTCCTTACATTGGGGGACCAGGAATAATACCCTGTCTGACTTGTGGAGTGTTGGGGCACACGTCGACGACTTGCCCTGACAACTTCTTCGATTATTATGATGATGCAGGGTCTTCTACGGAAGGTTAGGCTAAGGAGTGGTAAGAGAATGCCAGGGAAAAGAGAAAGATTTTTGTAAGGGTTGTGGGTACATTTTGAAGGGTTTATTTTAACCCTACCAACCCTTGTATTATGATGGAAGTTTGAATAAATTTCAATAAAGTATGGAAACTTAAGAGTTTATAAAGTCTATGGCATTGAGATGTATGTGACGGGGTCACTTGATTTTATTGAGACATGGTATGGGTACGTCTGTCACTTAATATTGATGAGATAAGTATGTAGATTCTATGCGTATGGCTTAGAGTAGCTATGAGACCGTGGGAACCTCGATATGAAACACGGAGACTAAGTCCCGTAGGGTTACCGTTGAGGAGTGGGTCCCTTGCAGGCTACGCACTGGACGGCGCTCTCACGGTTATTTGGCACACTTGATGTACGTGGATGAGCAGAGCTAGGTACTATTTTACCCCATGGGAGTGGTGCTAGCTTCGTTAGACGCGGACTGTAACGCCCACCCCTTTTCACCTAAAATCAAAGTCTATTTTTTTTTTTTTAATAAAGAGTGAGAAAGGGCGCGGACGTCACGACGCGAGTTAAGTCCAAGCTTCTAAAGCCCGGCCCTTAACTGGCCAACCCTACGTGTGCGTGGAACGAAGTCCACGGAGAATAGTTCACACGTAGACAGCAAGCATCAAGGAATAATACAACTATATGCGGAACTAACAATAAGGACTATCCTACAAATTTGAGATCGCAGGGAAGATAACATCCATTTAAAATTACTACAATACCTCAAAATCATAATGTCCATAATATAATCCCAAAACATAGCAAGTAATCTAATTTATTACATTTCCGATAAGCTAAACTATTGCAAATTACATTATCTGAAATAAACATTAGTAACTATCTAGCACGCCTTTCCAAGCTCCTTAGCTTGGCTCCTGTCTCTTCCTTCCGCTTCGCCACCTCCTGTGTCATCAGCTAGGGTAGAAGTAGGGCGTTAGACAACGCGCCCAGTAGGACTCCGAGTAGGCTAGCACATGGATTAGTAATAACAGCATACAGATAATAACCCAATGCAAGCTGATAAACCATCATATAATGAAACTATAAAGTAAGTGCCATGTCATGGGTGTCTATGTTATACATCCCACCCATCATCCAAACCATATAATATCATATCCCTCTTGACGACACGGCCTCGTCAAAATATACACAATCCCAAATCATCCCCCTGGACGGCAAAACCTCGTCCAGATATAACCAATCACAAATCATCCCCCTGGACGGCAAAACCTCGTCCCGATATAACCAATCACAAATCATCCCCCTTGATGGAAGAACCATCCTCAAGGTATCATAACTACATACAACATCCCTGATAAATCAAATACATTAAAATATCTCCATGTCTGTTTATCGGTCCCCGACGGAGCAAGGACTCCGGGTTCATTTCATTCTTCCCCTGTCATATCCCTCCCATGCCATGCATGAGATGTAGATGTCATATGCCATGTAATGAATATAATAACAAACCATGACATTTAAAAATCCCATCAATAAAACATATAACTTGATTATAAAAAAAGATCAAGAAAAGCCTCAATAATCACATCATAGCTTTAAAACCCATTTATAAACCAATCATATACTTACCAGAATAAATCAAATGAAAGCCCCTACATAATACATAATTCAAAACCAATCTTAACCAAACCATATAATTTTCAAAGTAATTCAAAGAAACCATCACTCCATCCATGGCTTACAAAAAGGTTAGAATCCTACCAAATACCGACTAGCGTTCTTTCTTGGCTTCGTCCGATAATTCAGCTACCGACACGCGTACCGCTCGTGATATCCAATACCTTATTACATACACATAATTAGTCCATATTTTAACCATTTCTAAGCCCATACATCATATCTTAGTGGGTTGCTTCATTTTGATCAATATTTACGGTTTTGCCACTACCTCCCCTATAGTTAAACATTAACTTAATTATATACATTTCTTTGTCTAAAAATTCATTCATGGATTCAGGTCCATTAATGACCCATCACCCATATCTCAAGATCGTTAAATCAGCCACTTAATTGAACCTAAACTCCATTACTTTAATCATATACAAACACATTAATCTTAGGCCAAACCGGTCTACATACATCACTTAGTTCCATCACACATCTGACTTATCATTTTTTATCATCATAAACTACATTTTTGGAATCCATGAATGTCCCCTTTAATCATGCCATATTCCTCATTTTCTAATCCATATACATACACCTTCATCTTAGTCCTTAATTGGTTCACACAAAATGGGTCCATTGGTGTCTCCTTAACCATAATATAACAACACTAGAATTTAGCCATTTAAATACTCTAATCCTCATTCATTTCCCACATACATAACACCAAAATTAATCATAAGTTTACCCACAAATAGGTCATAAATTCCATTTACAAATCACTACATTCAATCATTAACTCCTTAAAAAAAATCATAAACCCTCTTTCCCATGATTTTTCTTATAAAACCCCTTTAAACTTAATCACATTTAATCAAGAAATTTAAAACCCTAAACCATCCTCCATGGTTTTCCATTCTTCATAAACCCTAATAAATCATTAATATGCCCAAATTACTTTGCATATCTTCCATTCCTTAAAACCCTAAAAAAAATCATACATTAATTATATAACCCTTAATCCATTTATTTTTCTTTCCCTACCCTAACCTATCCATTAGAGTTTCCTCCACTTTCCATCCTTCCATTTTGATGGATTTAAAATCCATGGCACAAATTATTAGCCACCATTAAATTTAACCAAAAAGAATTCCAATTCTTAAACCCTAAAAAAAAAATCCAAAACTCTTGTTTAAGAAATACTCACAATCCGCCGTCTCCTCCGACTTCCACCGCTCCCGTCGGCTTCCTTAGCCTCCTTTCTCCTTCCTTTTGATCTTTGGTAGGTCAAGATGCTCGATCAATGGTGGAAACCTCCAAGCTTAGAATTGGCCAAGGTAGGGTTTACTTGAAAGAGGGAAAGGAGGAGATGATGAGAAGAAGATGGTAAATCTTGACCTTAGAATAGTGGACCATGCTTGCACCTCTTCTCTTCTCCTCTTCCTTTCTTAATTTTTTTCTTCTCTTCTTGGAGTGTGAGACGGTGGTGGAGAGCAAAATGGGAAAAAAATGAAATGAGAGAAAAGAGCATCGATGGAAGAAGATGAGTAAAAGAGATAAAGTTTATCTCAATTGGGTGGAGTAATCAATTCCTCCCACCAACCCATGAGATCTTTTCTTACTTTAAGCTTTATGACCCCACCATCACCAAGTCCCAACGTTTTTTTTTTTGCATGTTTTTGAGATAAGATTGAATGGTTTGGGTCTTCCACTCTTTGACCCCTTTGACCACCTTTATGATTATTTAAACATTTAATTAATTAGATAATTAGGTTAAGTTATTTCCCATTTAATTAATTCCTTTTGTTTAAATTCCTTCATGCATCCACCCATGGTTGACCAATTCAACCATGGTGGCCGGCCCCACCAATCCTTGGTCCACATGCCACCTCATTTGATGAGGTGGAGGTGGGTCCCGATTGGCCATGTCACTTAGGCCAACTTAAGTGATTAAAAATCAATTCAACCCACTTCCCTTATTGGATCACCATTGGGCCCATCGCCCAATTAAGTTCTCTCCTATCCATTTACCTTAGAGTTTGCATTATTTTGACCCATTAAGTCCCAAATGGGTATTGGGCCCAATTTGACTATCCTTGGCCCAATTTAACTATCATTGACCATTAAGATAAATTAAATCCAATACATAACCCATTGGGCCCTAGTTGGGCCTTTGTCCACATTTTGATCCATTTACTATCTATTCCATCCAATTTCCAATTTCCATCATAAAAAAATAAATAATAACACATATATATTACTTTACAATTTCCGGGCCATTACATCAACCATTGTTGACCAATTAAATGAATTTCATCCGACCCATGGTCCATTGGACCATACTTGGGCCTTTGCCCAAATTTTGATTCACTTAACATTTATTCCACGAAAATTCTCAATTAACATCATTAAAATAAATAATAACCACAGATATACTGATTCACAAATTCCGGGTCATTACACGGACCGACCCCCTTAGAGTTTGACTTAATCACCCTTGGGGTGAAGGGATGCGGGGCGGGGTAGACTTGATCACGTTGGACGTGAGTCTTCCACTTAGTAAGTCACGGGTTCTAAGTCTTGATAGGGGTCGGGGTATATTTATGATTTGATATGGTTGCCACAGTCGGGTAGTGATTCATTCGAGTATTGTTTCTATGGATAGAATATCTCATGGTAGAGGATGTGCCCTGTATTAATTATGCCCATGAATGGATTATACCCAGAAGGGGTTATATTCATGGATGGTTATTAACCAGGGGTAGATGATACTCACTGATATAGTGATACCGGGGATGGATGTGTATAACCGTGGATGATGGTTTCCATGGTGGTTTGGATTATTGTCAGGTATGGTACCATGGTAGACATATCGGTAGTATGATGGACTTGTTGGTCTCATGGATGACATATAGATCTAATGATTGGGACATGTTTCGATTTACGTCCCACGTTATAAGAAAAAGGTGTTAGTCGTATTACGACTTATATCACAGGAAAGTTAATGTAGAGAGATACTCGGTATCATAGAAGTTTTGAATAAAAGGGTTAGTCACATAGTGACTTATGTGAAAATGAAGATATGCTTACATTTGGAGATGTACTTAAGGGAAAAGTTAAGAGTCTAGTGAAACTCGAATGGGAAGCTATGGGTGATTGCCTAGTGAGACTGATCACCTGACTCTATAGTTAGCCGATGGAGTTCCAAGGGAGTGCAGCTAGAAACCTAGTTAAAATGGACTCAGAAAAAGCTTTGAGCATAGGCTCGTATTGGCAGGCTACCTCACGTAGAGAGTAGACGAATGAACGTATTGAGCAAGTACGTGTGGAAAATATTTTTTTTTTGTAACAGGTAAAGTGAGACAGAGTATATTGATTTACATAAGAATTGTAAATGGGTTCACTAGAAAAAGAGATAACATGAGATAGAGTAAATTCTGCGAGAATGAAACTCATAGGTTGATATGAGTGATTTTGATATAATTGAGTGGTACTTGATAAGATTGAACAGGAACAACGGATAGATTCGGAAATGGAAGAGATATGGATAAGAATGTCTACTGGTGAAGTCATACCGGAATGGGAGTTACGACCGGGATAGGGTCTTCTATTCCAAGGAAGGATGTATGTACCTAAGGGTTGCCAAGGTCTTCAAAGGGCAATGATGCAATATGGATGTAACGCCCCGCCCTTTTCCACCCTTCCGAAAATCAGAGTCTGAAAATTTCTTTTGAAAGAAACACAGAGTGAAAGAGAGCGGACGGCTTCACGACGCGAGCTAAGTTCAGACTACCCAAGTCTGAACCTTAACTGGCCACCCATGTGTACATGGACTAGACCATGATAATAAATCACATATGGAACTAACAACAACATGCGGAATAAACTAGATTAACTGCGGAAATAATATGAAAAGATAGCAAGTAACAGTCCCAAATGATAATTAAGATAAACAACCATCCATAGTTAATAGTCTAATCAAACCATAGCAAGTATTAACTTATTACATGTCCATCAAAATATAATTCAAATGACAATAGATAAGTAATCCTGTTCATCATTCAAGCATTTAGGCTTGGCTCCCCTCCCGGTCATCGACCTTCTCTTTCCCTTTCCTTGTACCTACATTCTCCTCTGAGGATAGAATTAGGGCGTTAGATCAACGCGCCCAGTAGGTTCCCGATCAGGGCTACCACATGTTAGCATATAAAACATGCATACATATCATATTACATGATCATCAAAAACAGGTAAAACAATGCTATGAAGTATGCACATGCAATGAGTCTCTCCCATCATGTACATTCATAGCCATCACTTGACGTGCCTCGCACTGTCAAGGTAAATCACGATACTCTTCCATCTCTTCATCATTGATTTGATTCATATCACATATTAGTTCTCCTGGCGGGACTCTCATTGCCTAAGGAGACCATTGTGACTATGATCATCATGTTACTCCTCCTGGCGGGACTCTCATCGCCTAAGGAGGACGTAACTCATAATTGCAACACTGTAGAACCTCAGTCATCATCCCATGTCCATGCATGAGATGCCAATGCTTTGTATGCCATTTGTAAATGCATAATTCATCATTCAAAATATGGTAAGTAATAGTATGTCAATATCTCATAAAACCCTTCACTGAAAACAGGTGTAAATGTGGTTACAAGTAGGTAGGAAACCTACTGAAGATTCACTTCAGTGTTCGTTCTTTCTTTAGCGTCACCCGGTCACGACTTGCACACCGTTCACTTCCGTTACCTTGTCCATATAACTATAAGTAAATCATATTATCCTTTATTCATTCACATCTAAGACCCAAAAACATCTTTTGGGGTTCGGCCATACCCATGGCCGAACATCACCAACTTAGAATTTAACCTCCTTTTTCGCTTGGTCAATTCTTAAATACTTAACCCTTTAAACATGTCTGGGTAGGGTTCTGCCATACACCATGGCCGAACCATACCACCTTCATTTAATCCTTCCTTCATGTCCTTTTAACTTTATCTAACCATATTTACATTATCACCCGTATTTACAGCTTTGTCACTAGGCTAAGCTATATCAAAACCATTATCATTTTATGAGGTTTAGCCCTATACATGGCCGAACCTTGTAATCCCTTTTATCCATCACCAAATGGTTCTCCATTAGGATATTTTAAACCTTTTAAATCAACATGGAACCATTAACAATTACTACTCATAAACTTAGCCTATTTAACCCATGCAATGGTCCATGGGGTTCAGTCCTATACATGGCCAAACCGAATGGTTCCCTTGGCTCAATTATCTCCATGATTACTCATGGTTTTAACATGCTATTTCAACCATGATCAATACATGGTTCAGCCATCCAAAGGCTGACCCAAATCAGTAATCATAACCCCAAGTAAATCAAATAAAAACCATAAAGCAACCCATGGGGTTCGGCCATTCACATGGCCGAACCTCATGGTCCTTTGGATACAATTCTTCTAATGATCTTACATAATTTATCATGCATCTTAGCCATAAAAACAGCAAACATATTTCTATTTAAAATCCCATAGAAACCCCATGATATTGCATGGTTTCTAACTCTCCAAATTCATAACAATCATCAATTTCTTTCATGGGGTTCGGCCATTCAAGGTGGCCGAACCCTATGTCCATGACTTGGTCCTCATAAACATGTTTTTGATCTCATTTAAACATGTAATAACCAGTATAATATTACCGGGTTTTGACCTCTCAAAACCATCCAAATCTGTCTATCACTTTGCATGATTTCCACTTTATAAAAACTCAATCCAAATGACCATAAATTTCATATGATTTCATGGGGTTCGGCCATGCTCATTGGCCGAACCCTATGGCCTTTGTTTGAACTTCTTAGACATTCATCTAGGTCTAAATCAAACTTCCTTATTTATGTTTTAACCTTTTTAAAACATACAATTTAAATCATCTAAAAATAGTCCACAAAACTTCATGGTTTCCATGTTTCAAAACATGAAAACCAACCAATCTTTTACATGGGGTTCGGCCCTCCATGGTGGCCGAACCCAATGGTCATCTTTACCATTTTAAAACTTCTATAAATCAAGGTTAAAACCTTGGTGTATTCGGCCATAACCATGGCCCAATACACACCACATTTATTCCATGTTATTAAACCAAAATAACACATAAATACTTACCAAACTTGCTTTGCCTAAGATCCTTGCTTCCTCCCTTTTATTTCTTCCTTTCTTCCTTAATTCTTTGCTGGTTTAAGCTTGAATAACTGGTGCCAAAACCTCTGCTGTTCCAGCCAAGAAAAATGAATTGGAGAGAGGGAGAGAGAGATGGGAAAATCTTGGATTTGCAATGACAAAAATCAGCCCAAATGGATGGTCTACCCTTTTTATTCTTCAACCACAAAATCCATTTATTCCTTCATAACTTCTTGATAAAAATGATGGAACATTAAGGCACCCCTTGGTACCAACGGTCACCACTCTTGGCCTCAACCGTTGCAACCTTTGGCAGCCCCATGTAATCTCATCACCTTCACATCATTTCCATTTAATGTTTTGCATGGAAATCACCATAACAAGTCCCCAACGTGTGGGACCTGTTTTGGTTTGTTTGAGATCAAAACACCTCCTCATATTCCACTTAACTCACTGAATTTACTGCCCATTTGATTTCCATTTTGACTCACTCAACCCAATGGCTTAACTCACCATATTAAACATCATACATTAATTACACTTGAGTCAACTCATTCTTAATTCAAATTAAATAAAATCAGTTCCACTTAACCTGATTTAACTGACCATTGAACTCATTTGTGGGCCCACACGGTCGGTTGTGGTCAACAAATTCAACCCGACCCGTTGGGTCCCCCTTTAGCTCCTTGACCCGTTTTTGACTCCATGACCCAATTATGGGTATTTTGGTCATTTACACTTGGTTTTCACATGTGCATCAAGCCTACCCATATTTGCTCCACTTGATTTCCAATCAATTTAGCTTAACCCCATTAAATTTGGGCTCACCCAATGGTCTAATAAGTCCATTTGACCGATCGGGTCCAATTGGGCCCTTTGACCCATTTAACCATTTTCGACCCAATTGATGTACATTACCCATCCAATCAAATTTAACATTTATAATGTGCTCATAAGGTATACATTTGAACAATGGGCCCCACTATTTCCTTATTTACAATCACATTTATTGAATTCACCAATCCATGGGCATTTTCGTAATTATTCCAATCATTGAGAATTCTTTGACCCAATTAACCATTTTGACCCAATTTGATGTACATTACCCATCCATTATAATTTGACCCTTATAATATGTTCATAGGATCTTAGTTTGAGCAATGGGCCCCACTATTTTCTCATTTAACATCATAATTAATAAATTTACCAATCCAGGGGCATTTTCGTAATTATCCATTTCTTTGAGAAATCGGGGTGTTACAATGGATCGTGGTAAACCGATTGACCAAGTCTGCACGTTTCATTCCCATTAAGATGACAGACTCATCTGAGACTTAGGGTCGGCGGTATATCAGGTATATCATCAGATTACATGGTATACCTCGGACTATTGTGCCTGACAGAGATGGTCGATTCACCAGCAGAGTATGGTAGAGTATGCAGTCGGCCATGGGAACAGACTTATTAACTAGTACAGCATTCCATCCACAGATTGATGGACAGTCTGAGAGGACAATACAAACATTGGAGGATATGTTGAGAGCATGTATGCTAGATTTCAAAGGTGGATGGGAGGATCACTTGCCGTTGGTAGAATTCTCATGTACTGAATATACAAGACATAGAAATCCAAAGCCACGTGACATACATCGAAAAGCCCGTCCGAGTGGTGGACACAGAACAAAGTGTATTACAGAACCGAGCGATCTAGTTTGTAAAGGTGGTATGGGATCGACATGGCATTGAGGAAGCCACATGGGAACTCGAGTCGGAAATGAGGACAGCTCATCCTGAGCTATTTATGTAAATATTTGAAACCCTACTTCACTCTATTTTCGAGATGAAAATTTTAAAAAGAGGGTTGTACTGTAACATCCCGGATTTTCAAGTTATAAATATTTACTGAAATTACCCATTTAATTTGTGAAATTTTAGATATGGACCTTAGATGGGTAAAGTGTTGGGTCATAGCCCAATTAAGACCCAACGGTTTTGGAAAGGGTTTCAATAAAATTTAAATGGGGTTGAATTTAAATAGTAATGAAACATAATTATAAATAAGGGATATGGATTATGAATATGCGCATAAAGGGAATTTGGATCAATGATCATGGCCGTGTATAAAGATTTGCATATCCATGTGATATGCGCATAATATGTTGGAGTATTTTTAAAAGGGTATGCAAGATATCTAAAATTAAATTAAGAGGATTGTTTAGGCCATGTATAGAAGATATGCGCATGGCACCTTCTAAATTAGGATTAATTGGGAGTTTAATAAAAGAAAGGCAAGAGGGGCGCATTAGCATATTCTAAATAGAGGACTCTCCAAAATAAGAAAGGTGCACAAGGCATGTAATAGCCCGAATTTTTAAATCAACATATATATGGCTGTTATTTATTTTAATGATGGAAAAATTGGAATTTTGATGTTATGGATGTTAAATGGATCAAAATTTGGGGCAAAGGCCCAAGTATGGTCCAATGGACCATGGATTGGATGGAATTCATTTAAGGGGTCAATAATGGTCAAATTGGGCCCGATAACCATTTGGAACCCAATGGGTCAAAATGATTCAAGCTCTAAGGTAAATGGTAGAAAATAATTTAATTGGGCCATGGGCCCAAAGGTGACCCAATTGATTGAAATGGGTTGAATTGGAATTAAACCACCTAAGTTAATGATGAGATGATTAAGATGGCATAACCAAGTGGGGCCCCCCTCCACCTCACCAAGTGAGGTGGCGTATGGACCAAGGAAAAGGTGGGGCCGACCATCATGGTTGACTTGGTCAACCATGGATAAGTTAGGGGGACTAATGAGGATTAAAGTAGATTATGTTGATTAAATTATTTTAAATCATCTAAGTTAAGATTAATGGGGTTTAAGTGACATGGCCGAATGGGGCCCACCTCCACCTCATCAAGTGAGGTGGCGGGTAGGATAGGTGTTGGTGGGGGCCGTCCACCATGGTTGACCATGGGTGGATTTCTTAGAGAGAGAGAGAATTTAATGGAATTAAATTAAATGGGAATTAATTAACCTAAGTAAGAATCTAATTTAATTAATTAGGTTGGTCAAATGAGGGTCAATTGAATAAGTCAAAGGGGCAAGTCAAGGGGTGGTTTCATCCCATTGAAACCACCCAAAGAAACACAAGAGAAACCATGGACTTAGGGTGGTGGTTTCATCTCAACCACCACCACTCAAGGTATGGGGACCCATACCTCTCATAATGTGGTCAAGTGGTCAAAGTGGGAAGACCAAACCACTCCCCCACAAGAGACCAAACCGGTTGGCTTGGTGGTGGTTTGGTCTCAACCACCACCACCAAGGTCAAGGGAGCCCATACTTGGTGGGTGAAGGCTATCATGGAAGTGTATGGTCTAAGGAACCAAGAATGGGATGGTTTTCACCTTACCACTCAAGCCCACTCTCATCTCACCCTCTTCCTCTCCTCCTCCCTCTCATTGCCGACCCACATTCAAGGAAAAAGAAGGAGAAAAATTTAGAAGAAAAGGGAAGAAGAACCCAAGTATTGGCCGGCCACCTCAAGACCCAAAGCTTGAGATAATTTTCCATCCCCTTCTCCCCTCTCCCTCTCTCAAATCTAACCCTACCTTAGCCGAACCCAAACCTTGGAGACTCCATCTTGATCAAGCACATCTTCACCGAACAACAAGGAGAAGAAGAAGAGAAAGGGCTAAGGAAATCAAAAGGAGAAAGAAAAAAAGCCGGAGGAGTCGTCGGTGTGGTAAGTAATTCTTAAACAAGAATTTATATTTTAAAGGTTAAGATGTGTTTATGGAATCCATTTCTTAGAATGAATGGTGGCCACAAATGTTATGGGCCTTAGATCTAAGAGCCATCCAATGATAGGTGGCCACAAATGTTATGGACTTAGGGTGGTGGTTTTTAAATGAGATCAAAAACATGTTTATGAGGACCAAGTCATGGACATAGGGTTCGGCCACCTTGAATGGCCAAACCCCATGAAAGAAATTGATGATTGTTATGAATTTGGAGAGTTAGAAACCATGCAATATCATGGGGTTTCTATGGGATTTTAAATAGAAATATGTTTGCTGTTTTTATGGCTAAGATGCATGATAAATTATGTAAGATCATTAGAAGAATTGTATCCAAAGAACCATGAGGTTCAGCCATGTGAATGGCTGAACCCCATGGGTTGCTTTATGGTTTTTATTTGATTTACTTGGGGTTATGGTTACTGACTTGGGTCAGCCTTTGGATGGCTGAACCATGTATTGATCATGGTTGAAATAGCATGTTAAAACCATGAGTAATCATGGAGATTATTGAGCCAAGGGAACCATAGGGTTTGGCCATGTATAGGGCCGAAACCCATGGACCATTGCATAGGTTAAATAGGCTAAGTTTATGAGTAGTAATTGTTAATGGTTCCATGTTGATTTAAAAGGTTTAAATATCCTAATGGAGAACCATTTGGTGATGGATAAAAGGGATTACAAGGTTCGGCCATGTATAGGGCTGAACCTCATAAAATGATAATGGTTTTGATATAGCTTAGCCTAGTGGCAAAGCTGTAAATGCAGATGATAATGTAAATATGGATAGATAAAGTTTAAAAGGACATGAAAGAAGGGTTAAACCAAGGTGGTATGGTTCGGCCATGGTGTATGGCCGAACCCTACCAAGACATGTTTAAAGGGTTAAGTATTTAAGAATTGACCAAGCTGAAAAAGGAGGTTAAATTCTAAGTTGGTGATGTTCGGCCATGGGCATGGCCGAACCCCACAAGATGTTTTTGGGTCTTAGATGTGCTGGAATGCGCATAGCTAGGTACTATTTTACCCGGTGGGGGTGGTACTAGCTTCGTCAGACGTGGAGCGACCGCCTTAGAGCTTGACTAAATCACCTATGAGGTGAATGGATGCAGGGCGAGGTAGACCGGATCACGTTGGACGTGGGTCTTCTGCTTGGTAAGTCATGAGCCCTAAGTTTTGTAAGGGGTCGGGATATATTTGTGATTTGATATGGTTACCACAGTCTTATAGTGATTCATTTGAATGTTGTTCCTACTGATATTAATCATGGATATATGATACTCATGGACAGAGTGATACCAAGGATGGATGGTTTCCATGAATGGATTATACCCATAGGTGGGTTATTTCATGGATAGTTATTAATCATACATAAATGATACTCATGGACAGAGTGATACCAAGGATGGATGGTTTCCATGAATGGATTATACCCATAGGTGGGTTATTTCATGGATAGTTATTAATCATACATAAATGATACTCATGGACAGAGTGACACCAAGGATGGATGGTTTCCATGAATGGATTATACCCATGGGAGGGTTATATTCATGGATGATTATTAAACAGGGATAGATGATATTTAAAAAAAAAAAAAAAAAAACCAGGATGGATGTATTTAACCATGGGTGATTATTCCCCTGGTGGTTTGGATTGATGCCGGGAATTGGTATCGTGGAAGTTGGAACAAAAGTTGTTAGTCACATAGAGACTTATGTGCAAAGAAAGATGTGTTTAAATTTGGAGATGTACTCAACGGAAAAGATAAGTGTCTGGTGAAACTTGAATGGAAAACTATGGACGACTGCCGAGTTAGACTGACCACCTGGCTCTGTAGTTAGCCAATGGAATTCCAAGAGAGTGTAACTAGAAACCTAGTTAAAATGGAATCAGAAAAAGCTTTGAGCATAGGCTCTCATTGACAGACTACCTCACACAGAGAGTAGACTAAAAGAACGTACTGAGCCGGTACGTATGGAAAATACTATGAGAACAGGTAAAGTGAAGCAGAGTAGATTGATCTATGTGAGATCACAAATGGCTCATGAGAAAAAGATATAACATCAGACAGAACAAAAGGTGTTACGGAACCAAGCGATTCAATTTGTCAAAGTGGTGTGGACCGACATGGTAATGAAGAAGTCACTTGGGAACTTGAAATCGAAAATAAGAATAGCACACTCTGAGATATTTATGGAATCGTTTAGAACCCTACTTCGCTCGATTTTCGAGATGAAAATTTTAAAAAGAGGGTTATATTGTAACACCCCGATTTCTCAATAAGATGGATAATTACGAAAATGCCCCTGGATTGGTAAATTTAATAATTATGATGTTAAATGAGAAAATGGTGGGGCCCATTGCTCAAACTAAGATCCTATGAACATATTATAAGGGTCAAATTATAATGGATGGGTAATGTACATCAAATTAGGTCAAAATAGTTAATTGGGTCAAAGAATTCTCAATGATTGGAATAATCATGAAAATGCCACTAGATTGGTGAATTCAATAAATATGATTGTAAATAAGGAAATGGTGGGGCCCATTTCTCAAATTAAGGTCATATGAGCACATTATAAATGTCAAGTTTGATTGGATGGGTAATGAACATCAATTGGATCGAAAATGGCTAAATGGGTCAAAGGGCCCAAATGGGACCCAACGGGGTCTTACTGGATTATTTGACTGTTGTGTGAGCTTAAATTAAGTGGGGTTAGGCTGATTTGATTGGAAATCAAGTGGAGGAAAAATGGATAGGCCTGACCCATATGTAAAAACCAGTTACAAATGACTAAAATACCCATAATTGGGTCATGGAGTCAAAAACGGGTCAAGGAGCTAAAAGTGGACCCAACGGGTCGAGTTGACTATGGTTGACCGTGTGGACCCTCAAGGGAGCTAAAATATGAGTTAAATCAGTTGAGTGGGACTGAAGTGAGTTGGAATTAAATCAAGTAGTGAACCAACACATGTGCATTAAATGAAATGCATTAAGTATGTGAGTTGGGTGAGTTGAGATGGAAATCTAAATAGCCTTGAGTTCAATTGAGTCAAAAGGGAAATTGAAGGGGCTGCAAAATCAGTGAGTTGAGTGGAAATTTGAAGAGGTTGGCTGGTCTCAAACCAACCAAAACAAGTCCCACACGTTGGGGACTTGTTTTGGTGAGTTCCATGTTGAATGATAAATACAAATGATGGGTTTGAGATGAGTTACATGGAAATTTGAATGGCTGCATGGGTAGGTGCCAAGGGGTGCCTTGGATGGCACCCAATGCCCATCGATTTTGTTAAGAAGTTATGAGGGAATTGAGAGGTCATGGTGGCTGAAATACAAAAGCAATGAACCCCAAGGTTAGCCGATTTTTATCATTGCAAACCCAAGTTTTTCCCATCTCTTTCTCCCTCTCTCCAATTCGTGTTCTTGGCTGGAGCAGCAGAGGTTTTTGGCACCAGTTATTCAAGCTTAAACCAGCAAGGAATTAAGGAAGAAAGGAAGAAATAAAAGGAAGAAGGCAAGGAGCAAAGGCAATAAGAAGAGCTTGGAATTTGGTAAGTGTTTCATGGACTTTTGGATTAATAAAATGGGTGTGTATTGGGCCATGGTTATGGCTGAATATACCAAGTTTTAACCTTGATTAATGGAGGTTTAGAAATGGTAAAGATGACCATTGGGTTCGGCCACCATGAAGGGCCGAACCCCATGTGAAAGATTGCTTGGTTTTCATGTTTTGGAAACATGAAAACCATGGGTTTTATGGACTGATTTTTGGGTTTGATTTAAGAATCAAATACATGTTATTGAAAGGATTATAAACCTGTATCTGAATGTCAGAAAAGGCTAAAGTTTATGTGGTCTAAATCAGTGGATTAAAATTGGAAAAAAATGGACCATGGGGATCGGCCATCTTGGATGGCCGAATCCCATGAAGTTGTGTTGGTTTTTGGATGGTTTCTTTGAAAGGTGAAACCTGATAATAATATACTGTTTATTACATGATTATTGGAGGTTTAAAAAATAGTAAACATAACCATTGGGTTTGGCCACCATGGAGGGCCGAACCCCATGTAAAAGAGTGTTGGTTTTCATGTTGGGAAACATGGAAACCATAGACTTTTATGGACTGTTTTTGGATGGTTTTTGAAAGGTAAAACCCAATAATATTATGCTGATTCTTACATGATTTAATGGACATGAAATGTAAGTGAAAAAGGGTTCAAAACATGGGCATAGGGTTCGGCCACATTGGATGGCCGAACCCCATAAAAGTATTTGATGTTTGGTATGGTTTTTGGAGAGATAAAAACCATAACCATAGCGGTGAGTGTTTATGTAATTAAATGAAAGTAAGATTGCTGTTTTGGGTTGACCATAGGATGGCTAAACTATGTGTTTAAGATGGCTAGGGGGTAGAGCCAATTGGTATTTAAATAATGGACATTATTGAGCAAAAGAACCATAAGGGTTCGGCCATGAGTATGGCCGAACCCCATGGACTGTTTTCATGGGTCATTTTATGGATGCGTATGTGATTTAAGATGGAATTATGTTTACTGTTTTGGTTGGCCAAAACATGACTGAACCATGTTAAGGTTGTGGGAAAGTTGTAGAGTTTAATCAAGGTATTGGTAGCAATGGCATGTTTGTAAATAAGGTTCACAATCATGAGATGAAAAATGGACCTAAGTGAAATAAGTGAGGTTCGGCCAAGGTGTATGGCCGAACCCCACCTATAAACATTTGTTTCGGGTAATATTTCTATGGACATAAATTATTATAAAAGATGAGCCAATGGCAAAAACTGTAAATATGGGCAATAATGGAAGGACTTGAAAGTAGGACCAAATCAAGATGATGAGGTTCGGCCCTAGTGTATGGCCGAACCCCATGAGTTGGTATTTGTGGACTTAGACTCAAAAATGGGAATCAAATGAAGTAAGGGATTAAAGTTGGTTCATGATTTATGTGAATAAGGTGACGGATTTCTGTGACGGTACACGACTGCGAGCGGTGACCGGATAAAGCCTAAGAAAGAACGGACGCTGAAGTGATTCTTCAGTAGGTTTCCTACCTACTTGTAACCACAGTTTTTACCCAGTTTTCTTATGAGATTCTTGTTTTATTATATGTGTTTCAAATGATATATTATGCATTAACAAATGGCATACAGGCATTGGCATCTCATGTATAGACATGGAATTATGAATGAGGTTGTAACGCCCGCCCCTTTTCACCGAAATATCAGAGTCTATTTTTTTTTTTTAAAGGAAAAGTGACAAAGGGCGCGGACGTCACGACTCGAGTTAAGTCCGAGCTTCTAAAGCCAGGCCCTTAACTGGCCAACCCTACGTGTGCGTGAAATGAAGTCCACGGAGAATGGTTCACACGTAGAAGTAAGCATCGGGGAACATTTAAACCAATTGCGGAAAATTATAAAAGAGCCTAACCTACAAATTCTTAGATAGCAGGGAAGTTACATTCATTCAATCACCAAACATCCTTAAAATCATAATGTCCAAAGTAATGTCCAAAATATAGTAAATAATCTAAATTATTACATTTCCGACAAGTTAAACTACTTCAAATACACATTTCTCAAAATAACTTAAATAAAATAATTAGTCTGCCTTCCCAAGCTCTTAAGCTTGGCTCCCGTCCTGTCCTTCTGCTCCGGCATTTTCTGCGTCATCAGCTAGGGTAGAAGTAGGGCATTAGACCACGCGCCCAGTAGGACTCCAAGTAGGGCTAACACATGGATTAGTGATAACAAAGCAGATAGATAATACATAACGAAAAGCCATAGAATGGATGTCATGCCATGGGTGTCTGTGTTATGAATCCCACCCATCATCCTTACTATCCCGATGCCATATCCCCCTTGACGGTAAGGCCTCGTCAAGGTGTAACCACAAATACAATATCCCCCTTGATGGAAGAACCATCATCAAGGTATAACAATAAATACAACATCCCCCTTGAAGGTAAGGCCTCGTCAAGGTGTAACCACAAATACAATATCCCCCTTGATGGAAGAGCCATCATCAAGGTATAACAATAAATACAACATCCCCCTTGACGGTAAGGCCTCGTCAAGGTACAATAATACATATGTGAAATGTCCTCATGCTTGTTTATCGGTTGCCCCGACGGAGCATGGACTCCGGTTTCATTTCATCCTTCCCTGTCATATGCCTCCCATGCCATGCATGATATGTAGATGCCACATGCCATGTAATATATGAAATTCAATGGTAATAAAACCCATCTTAAAACAATTACAAGATTACCAGCTAAATCAAAGGGAAACCATCCCACAATATTTAATCCAAAACCCATCATAAGCATTCACATAATTTCCAAAATAATTTAAAGGAAAACATCACAAGATGCATAATCCAAAACTCATCTTAAAGACAACCACATGCTTTCCAAAATAAATTAAAGAAAACATCACCCAATCCATGGCTTACAAAAATGTAGGAATTCTACCAAATACCGACTCGCGTCCTTTTTCGTTTTCCGTTCGATAAACCCGGTCGCCGATCGCGCACCACCTGCGATGTCCAGTACCTTATTACACATTAATCATTAGTCCATGTCTTAACCATTTCTAAGCCCATATGAAAAACGGGTCACTATTTAGGTTTTGTGGGACCCATGTCATCTATTAAACCTTTTAATCCTATAAATCTTAAAATTTGGCCACCCTAGGCTTTATTAATCACTTATAAGGTTATTACACTAGATCCCCTAACTCCATGATCAATTTCCATGGAATTCTTGAATTTGGCCACTAATTAAGGTTTTGCCACTACCTCATTTTTCATGCTTAATCACTCATTTATCCATGCATGATTAAGTCCATAATTGATCATAAACTTAGATCCCCAACTTAGGTCCATTAATGACCCATTGAACCATGTCACATAGCCATTAAAATTAACCATTTAATTAATCCAACCCCCCATTAACTAATCACATACCTACATCCTCCATTAGCCCATAAAAATTGACCTTCCATTAAATCATTACTCTTAGTCATACCTTGAGTCCATAATTGATTCCTCTACCACATTACAAGATCACTTACCTCGACCATCTGATTGACCTAATTCCATTAATTTAAACTTATACATACACATTTAACTTTAGACCCATTAATGATCTAAAATTTGGGTCATGGGTTCGGCCATACACCATGGCCGAACCCATGATGTTTCTTTCTCCATTTTTCTTGGATCCATTCATAACATTTTAGATCCACCAATAATCCTTTCTTGAGGAGTTTAAATCATGCATCTAAACCATATTCTCTTATTCATTTCATTGCTCCAAAATACCTACATTCACCAAAATATTAAACCCATCTTTTCTATCCTTTAAACCCATCATTTTCTATGCCTCTTGAGGCCACAAAATTTATTCCCACACTCCATGATTTTTCCTTATTTAAACCCCTTTAATTTTGTAACGCCCGCCCATTTTCACCATATTTCAGAGTCTTTTTTTTTTTTGAATTAAATCAAAGTGAAAACTGGCGAGGACGTCAAGACGCGAGTTAAGTCCGGGCTCATAAAGCCCGGCCCTTAACTGGCCAACCCCACGCGTGCACGGAACAAAGTCCACGAGTACGGTTCACGCGTAGGAAGTAAGCTCGCGGAACATTATAATAGATACTATCCTACCGGTTTTAGATAGAAGGGAAAATACAACATTAAATTACCAAAATACCCCCATATTCATGATTATATCTCAAAATGTTAACATACAGAGTTTAATCCAGACCATAGTAATGAATCCAAAATTATTACAATTCAACAAGCTATGCTACTTGAGTTACAACATTTCCAAAATAAAACTTGATAAACAAAATAGCTGCTTTCCCATGCTTCTAAGCTTGACTCCCGTCACGTCCACTGTTTCCTCCGTCTCCTGTATCACCAGCTAGGGTGGAAGTAGGGCGTTAGTCATTGCGCCCAGTAGGATTCCGAGTAGGGCTAGCACATGGATTAGTAATAATACACATACCGATAAAATAACATATAACAAAATAAGCATGTGATGAATGCTATGCCATGGGTGCTTATGTCATGTGTCCCACCCATCATCTACATCATCACGAAATATCTTATCCCTCTTGACGGCAAATCCTCGTCAAGGTGTTCCCATGCTTGCTTCTCGGTCGCCCCGACGGAGCATGGACTCTGGTGATACCATATCAATGTCCCCATGTCTGTTCTCAGTTGCCCCGACGGAGCATGGACTCCGGTGATACCATATCAATGTCCCCATGTCTGTTCTCGGTCGCCCCGACGGAGCATGGACTCCGGTTATACCACATCAATATCCCCATGTTTGTTCTCGGTCGCCCCGACGGAGCATGGACTCCGGTTCTTTTATTTTTCCGCCCATGCCATGCATGAGATGTAAGTGCATTATGCTATGGAATATATATATATATATATATATATATATATATATATATATATATATATATATATATATATATATATATATATATACGTTTCATATCCACAATATAAAATCCATAGGATTGGAATATAATCCATAGCATATAAAAATATCGTCATAGCATTTAGAATTTAATCCATACCATATAAAATCCATGTAATAATAAGTCATAAAATTTCCAAAATCAAATACGGAAAACATCACATACACATAATCCACGGCTTACAAAAAGGTAGGAATCCTACCAAATACTGATAACGTCCTTTTCTGTTCTCGTCCGACAATCTCGGTCGCCGTTCGCGTACCGTTGCGATGTGCCAATACCTTATTATGCATTTCCAAGTTAGTTCATGTCTTATCCACGATTAAGTCTCTAACTGATCGTAAACCTATGTTCATTAATGATCTTTAACCATGTTACAAGATTTACATAATCATCCCTCAACTTATACTCTCTTCCCATTGATTAAAGTTACACACATAATTTAATCCATAACTGTTCCATACACTTAGGTCCGTTAATGACTCACCCAATCATGTTCGTAGGATCATTAGAGTCAGTCCCTTTAATTTAACATAATTTTTCATTTCTTCTACCGGATTAATAGCAATCACTTAAAATACTCAAAACCATACCCTTCAATTCAGTCGACTGAATTAGGAGTTCAGTCGACTGAATCAGGAGTTCAGTCGACTGAAACACAGATTCAGTCGGTTGACTTTGAATCAGATTGTCTGTCTGTTCTGCCAGTTCGGTTTCAGTCGACTGAAATATACATTCAGTCGGCTGAAACATGGTTCATACTCTTTCAGTCGACTGAATCATAGATTCAGTCGGCTGACTTTGCCTCAGGTTATCTGTTCGTTTTGCCAGTTCATTTTCAGTCGACTGAATCACACATTCATTCGGCTGAAACTTCCATAATCCTCTTTCTCTCCGGGACGTTTGTGTTCAGTCGACTGAATCCATGATTCAGTCGGCTGAACCTCCAGAAACTCCTTCTGTAGTATATCATCCTTAGTTCAGTCGACTGAATCCCTTATTCAGTCGGCTGAAACTCCTAGAAACTCGTTTCTGATTCGTCCATTATCAGTTCAATCGACTGAATCCCTGATTCAGTTGGCTAAAACTCCCAGAACTTCGTTTCTGGTTCGTTTATTGTCAGTTCAGTCGACTGAATCACAGATTCAGTCGACTGACTCTTTGTCAGTCTTCTCCATTGCATATTTTTGTACTTCCTTCCTTCGCGATTCTCTTAAAAGAGCCATAACGGCATGTTTGGAAATAGTTACAATCCTTGGTTTTCTCGGTTGTCTCGTGCTCCTCTTGTTCCTTCACCTTTCTCTTTCTTCTTCCTCCTTGATACTCGGCAATGGTGAGCTTGGTCAAAGGAAGGTCACCAAGGTTTGGTTCGGCCAAGGTGTAGCAGCTTTGAGAGGGAAAAAACAGAGAAGGAAATGGGGAAATATCTCAAGTCTTGGGTCTTAGGAGTGATTGGCCAACGCTTAGCTTCTTCTTCCCTTTCCTCTAAGTCTCTTTCTCTTCTTTTCTCCTTAGTGTATTTCTTGGTCTTGCAAGAGGGAGGACGGTTTGGAGAGGAGAGGAAGAGAGTGAGAGAGAGATGGTTGTGATGATTGGTTTGACTCCCTCCACCTACCAAGCATGGAGGGAGGTATGGGCTTGCATGCCCCCATTTTTAGGGTCATTGTCCCCTTTAGTGGAGGTGGTTGGAATGGGTTTGAGTCACAACTCATTCCAATGAGTTTGGTGAGTCAATTAAGATGGGAAACCATCTTGACTCACCCCATTATTTAATTTCTTTCTTAACTTAGCCCCTTTAATTTAATTCCTATTTAATTCCCTTCACATCTTTCATGTATCCACCATGGTTGACCAAGTCAACCATGGTGGCCGGCCCCACCAAATCTTAGTCAACCCGCCACCTCACTTAATGAGGTGGGGTGGACCCCACTTGATTATGTCATCTTGATTATTTACTCATTAACTTAGGTGATCAATTCCAATTAATTGGGTCACCATTGGGCCCATGGCCCAATTAAATTATTTTCTACTATTTACTCTAAGCTTGGATCAATTATGATCCATTGGATCCCACATGGTTATCGGGCCCACTTTGACCATTATTGACCCTTCAAATGAATCCTATCAAATCCATGGTCCATTGGACCATACTTGGGCCTTTGTCCATATTTTGATTCATTTAACATCCATGACATCAATATTCCCATTTTCCCATTATTAAAACAAATAATTGCCATATATATATTGATTCAAAAATTCGGGCTATTACAAATTTTTTCCAACATTTACCATTTACAACCATAAAAATTCATTAGCTACCTTCATTATCTTCCATCCCTTAAAACCCTAACCAATTAAATCCAATACCAAATCACCCACCATGGGGTTCGGCCATACTACATGGCCGAACCCTATGGCCCATGATTTTATTCCAGTTACCTACTTCCATGTTCAATTTAATAAATTACACCATACATTTAATACTTTTACTTATTTCTTTTCCCTAACCCTAATTCACCCATTTAGGGTTTTCTCCATCTTCCACCCTCCCATTTGATGGATTTAGATTCCATAGCATAGAATTATCTAACCACCATTAAATTCAGAAAAATAAATTCCAATTCTTAAACCCTAAAAATCCAAAATTTCTTGTTTAAGAAACTACTCACTATCCGTCGTCTCGTCCGACTTCCGCCGCTCCCGTCGGTTTCCTTAGCCTCCTCTCTCCTTCCTCTTGATCTTTGATAGGTCAAGATCTTTAATCAATGGTGGCAATACCCAACCCTAGAATCGGCCATGGTGGGGTTTTTGTGAGAGAGAGAGAGGGAAAAATCATGAGAGGAGAGATGTTAAACCCCAACCTTAGAGTGATTTCCCTCCAATTTCCACTTTTTTTCTTCTCTCCTTCTCTTCTCTTGTCCTTAACTCTCTTCCTTTCCTTCCTTAGAGCATGGGACGGCAATGGGAAATGGGAGGGATGGAGTTTGTGAAGAAAAAACGAGAATGAGATAACCAATAAGGCTTATCTCCATTTTTTCACTTTAATTTAATGATCCCACCAACCTTAAGATATTTTTTCTTTAGATATTTTATTTGCTTTATGGTGGTGGTTATCCAAACCATCACCCAAGCCCAACGTTTTTCCTCATTTGAAGTGGGGTAGCTTGGTCTCCCATTTGACCACTTTATTTTTATAATTTTAATCATTTAATATTTAGATATTTTAGTTACTTTAATTCCCATTTATTTATTTAATCACCTTAGGTTAACTCATTATACTTAACCTAATTCCATTATTCCACCCATGGTTGACCAAATCAACCATGGTGGTCGGCCCCACCAAACATTGACCCACACGCCACCTCACTTGATGAGGTGAAGGCGGGTCCCACTTGGCCACAATACCTTGGTTTATTTCCAAATAACTTAGATGATTTAAATTTCATTCCATTCATTCTAAATGGATCCCCATTGGGCCCATGGCCCAATTACATTTCCATCTAGCCCATTTACCTTAGAGCTTAACCATCTTGACCCATTGGGTCCCAAATGGGTATTTGACCCAATTTGACCATTCTTGACCCATTTAACCCTCATTAACCATTTAAATAAATTTAAATCCAAACATTAGTCTATTGGGCCATACTTGGGCCTTTGTCCAAATTTTGGCCCATTACCTTTTATCCCACCAATTTCCCAATTTTCATCATTAAATTAACTTATATCCACATTTTTATTAATTTAAAAATTCCGGGCCCTTACAGAGGTCCTACAGTGTTTCAAGTTATGAGTTACGTCCTCTTTCGGCGGTGCAAGTCACGCCAGAAGGAGTAACATGATGGTGGCTATGAATGTACATGATGGGGGAGGCTCATTGCATGTGCATACTTCATAGCATTGTTTTACCTGTTTTTACTAATCATGTATTATGATATATATGCATGTTTTATATGCTAATCATGTGGTAGCCCTAATTCGGGAACCTACTGGGCGCGTTGATCTAACGCCCTAATTCTATCATCAGAGGAGAATGCAGGTACAAGTAAAGGAAAAGGAAAGGTCGTTGACCGGGAGGGGAGCCAAGCCTAAGCGCTTGAATGTTGGACGGGACTTCTTCATATTACTGTCATTCGAACTATATTTTGTTGGACATGTAATAAGTTATTACTTGCTATGGGATTAGGTTAATGACTTTGGATGGATGCTTTATGATTAATTAATGTTGGAGACTGTTACTTGCTATCTAGTCTTTCTATTCCGCAGTTAATCTAAGTTATTCCGCATGATGATGTTAGTTCCATGTGTGATTCATTATCATGGTTTAGTCCATGTACACATGGGTGGCCAGTTAAGGTTCAGACTTGAGTAGTCTGAACTTAACTCGCGTCGTGACGCCACCCGCTCTCTTCCGATGTTTTATTATTTTAAAAAAAATTAGACTCTGAAATTCTCAGAAAGGGCGGGGCATTACAGATGAAATGGGAGAGATAGATTAAGGAAAATAAATAGACATTATGGACACTATTAAGATTAATTAAGTGTGGAAGTATGGATGTTTTAAGGAATTATAGGCCATAGGGTTCGGCCATGTAGTATGGCCGAACGCCATGGTGAGCAATTAAGAAATTTAAATAGGGTTTTTGGGATTAAAAACCATGAAAGGGTAATCTATGATGTCAAGATGTTATTGAGTAAATATTAATGATTTTTAAAGGGGTTTTAAACAAGAAAAATCATGGGATATGTAAATGATTTAATGGCCTCCAAAAATGGTGAATGAAGGTGAATCATGAACCATGGGTTCGGCCATGGTGTATGGCCGAACCCTATGGTGATGGAATGGTGTATTTAATGGTTATAAAAGTATGGAAATTAATGGAGAAGGGTGATGGTAATTAAGTGGATTTTTTTTAAGCATTTTAAACAAGGTTTTAAATGGGTGGAAATGAGGTTTTTAAAATAAAAACTATGGACCATGGGTTCGGCCATGGTACATGGCCGAACCCCATGGGGAGACTTTGAGGAAATTTGGTGTTTTCGAACTATGAAAAATAAATGGGAATGATGGTTAAATTAATGGACCAAAATATATCTCATAATGATTATGAAAGGATGATTTAAATGTATGTTTTCAAATTCAGTTATGGTGGGACCAAATGAGGTAAAATGGACCCAAGAAAAATAGGAAAAAGACATCATGGGTTCGGCCATGGTGTATGGCCGAACCGATGACCCATTTGTAGGTCATGTTATGGGCAAAAATTGGAATTATGTATGGGATTAGATGATTGGAAATTTAATTAAATTAAGTGGTTGATTTTAGGGATGTTATGTCATGGTTAATGAATCATTAATGGGGCTAAGTATATGGATGAATTATGGACAAAAATGTACATGGATGGAGGAAATATTAAACCATGGAAGTGTAGTGGCAAAACCGTAATTATTGGCCAAAATGAAGAACCATGGGTTCGGCCATGGTACATGGCCGAACCCCATGTAGGTTGGACATGGACTTGGGTGCATTAAGATGACCTTATGAGTGATTAAATGAAGATTAAGGTTGATGCATTTTAGGCTCACAAAATTAGAATGTTTAATGGGCTAAAATTTGGAATTATGCTTGTGTTTAAATCAATGGAAATGAGGCTAAGTTAAGGGCTGATTTTGATAATCTTGTAACATGGTTAGGGATCATTAATGGATCTAAGTTTGTGATCAGTTAGGGACTTAATCATGGATAAAATATGGACTAATTTGGTAAATGTATAATAAGGTATCGGGACATCGCAAACGGTACGCGATCGGCGACCAAATTTATCGGACGGAAACGAAAAAGGACGCTAGTCGGTATTCGGTAGGATTCCTACCTTTTTGTAACCATGGATTATGTGTATGTGATGGTTTCCATGATTTATTTTGGTAATTATATAATTTATTTTAAGATGGGTTTTAATGCTATAGATTATGGATTATACTTAAATGCTATGGATTATATTTTAATGCTATGAATTATGAATTAAGGATATGAATTATATATATTACATAGCATAATGCACTTACATCTCATGCATGGCATGGGCGGGAAAATAAAGAAACCGGAGTCCATGTTCCGTCGGGGCGACCGAGAAGCAAACATGGGGATAACTTGATATGCTATAAACGGAGTCCATGCTCCGTCGGGGCGACCGAGAAGCAAACATGGGGATAGCTTGATATGCTATAACCGGAGTCCATGCCCCGTCGGGGCGACCGAGAAGCAAACATAGGGACACCTTGATGAGGCCTTGCCGTCAAGGGGGATATGACATTGTATGATGGTATGGATGATGGGTGGGACACATGACATAGGCACCCATGGCATGGCATTCATTTTATGGATTTTTATTATATTGTTATCTGCATGCTTGTTATCACTAATCCATGTGCTAGCCCTACTCGGAGTCCTACTGGGCTCGTTGTCTAACGCCCTACTTCTACCCTAGCTGATGACGCAGGAGACAGCGAAAACGGTAGACGCGGCGGGAGCCAAGCTTAGGAGCTTGGGAAAGCGGGCTACTTAGTTTACTTAAATTTACTTTGGAATATGTAATTGAGTAGTTTAGCTCATTGGATTGTAATAATTATTGTTTCTTGCTATGGTTTGGACTGTACTCTGGACGTTATCATTTTGAGATATAATTATGAACATAGGGGTATTTTAGAAATTTAAGCGCCGTACTTCCTTGCTATCTAAAACTGGTAGGATAGTCTCTATTATAATGTTCCGCATGTAATTCTATTCCACGAGCTTACTTCCTACGGGTGAACCGTTCTCGTGGACTTCGTTCCGCGCACGCGTAGGGTTGGCCAGTTAAGGGCCGGGCTTTAGAAGCTCGGACTTAACTCACGTCGTGACGTCCGCGCCCTTTGTCACTCTTTAGTTAAAAAAAAAATGACTCTGATTTTGGTGAAAAGGGGCGGGCGTTACACGGCAATTGTTATCTCACAAGACAAAGGGGCGCAAGGCACCTTCTAAATATGGAACCAAGTGGAACTTCTATAAACTAAGGTAGTACACACGGCAATGGCTAAATTTAAAGGGTCTTGCTATCTTAATAAGATAGGACCAAATGGAGGTTGATAAAAGAGAGGAAGAAGGGCGCATGGCACCTTCTAAAAATAATTAGGGCCGTGTGGAGCTTCTTATAAAAGAATGGGTGCATGGCACCTTCTAAATTGGGACAAGTTGTAAGTAATAAAAGGAGAGAAGGAGAGGGGCGCACAGCATTCACATTGCATTCAAAGAGAGGCAGCAGCAATGTAACACCCCGGATTTTCAAGTTATAAATATTTACGGAAATTATCCATTTAATTTGTGAATTTTTATATATGGATCTTATATGGGTAAAGTGTTGGGTCTTTGCCCAATTATGACCCAACGGATTATGGAAAGGGTTTTAATAAAATTAAATGGAGCTGAATTTAATTAGTAATGTAATATATATAAATAAGGGATTTGGATTAATTGCATACGCATGAAAGATTTTGGGATGGTCCTAAAATGGGCCACACGTTGGGATAAGTTGGATTAGGCAATGGCATTCGATTGTCTAAATCCAAATGAGGAAGTTATCTAATCTAAATAAAGATACATTACTATGGTCGAGTATCAAGATTTGAATATCTATGATTATGCGCATAAAGGAAATTTGGAAGATATGGATGACTAGATTTTAGGAGTTTTAATTTAATAAGGATTGCCAACTAATAAGATGATTAAAATTAAATAATTATGCATGGCCATGTATGGGATATTGATTGACCGAATATGGAAGATTTGCACATTCATGAGGATGCGCATAAGATAGGGGTCCTTGCCTTGTTGAAAGTGGTATTTAGGCAATTACTAAATGGAAGGGTCGGCAACATCTAATTAAGGCACAAGGAAGGGCGATTGGCATATTTTAAAGGGACTCTCCAAAGAGGGAAGCATGGCACGGCAATTGCTATCTAAAAGAGGCAATAAGGGGCGCCTAGGCACTTTCTTAATATGGAACCATGTGGAGTTTTATTAAAAAAGAAAGAACCACAACAAGGGCACACGACATTGTCTAAGATGGGATTAATTAAGAAAAGAAAGGGAAGCCGACCAAAGGAAAGGAGCATTAGCAATTGCTATCTTGATACCTTCTAAATTGGGATAAGTTGTAAGTAATATAAGGAGAGAAGGAGAGGGGTGCACGGCATTCACATTGCTATCAAACAGAGGCAGCAGTAAGCATAAGAGTAGCCAGCCGAGTGAAAGATCTAGGAGGAGAAAAGGCTAAGGAAAGAAGAAGATTGGAAGAGCAAGATCAACCGACAGAAAATCGGAGGAGTTGCGGAACCGGTAAGTGGTTTAGATGTTTTTGTTTAAGAAAAGAACCATAGGGTTCGGCCATGGTGTATGGCCGAACCCCATGGAAGAGAATTGGGAAGGATTATGGTTTAATTTAATGGAAAGAAAGAACCATAGCGTTCGGCCATAGTGCATGGCCGAACCCCATGGAAGGTTATTGGTTAGTTCTAAATGGGAGTTTGATGTTAATGGTATATGATTTTTGAAGGGATTAAATGAACCCCATGGAATAAAGGGAATGGACATTTCTGTTGTTTTTAATGAATCGTTTGATAGAAAAATATGGAAGGACTTTGGTGAATTTTAATGGAAGTATGGAGGATCAAAATCATAGAGTTATGGTTTTAATTTTAGAAAGGTTTTAATGAATGATTTTTGGTGAAGATCCTAGACCATGGGTTCGGCCATGGAGTATGGCCGAACCCCATAAATATTTATGAAATTATGTTCATGTACTTAGAACATGGAAAATGATGGGAAAGGTCTATGATTTGAAAGGGTTAAAAATGGAGAAGTATTGGTTGTGTTTTAAAGGATGGCAATTTTGTAAATACATGATAAAATGGAAGATCATGGGTTCAACCATGGTGCATGACCGAACCCCATAAGGTTTAATTATGGATTTAAATAATTAAGGAATTTATATTAGAGTTGGTTAATAGGGGTTTAAATCATTTAATAAAAAGGGTTGAACCATAGGGTTCGGCCATGGTGTATGGCCGAACACCATGGAGTTGGATTGGTATTTTATTGAATGTTAAATTTAGAAAGTTTCTATTTAAGGACTTTCTAATTATGGAGTTGGATTGGTATTTTATTGAATGTTAAACTTAGAAATTTTTTATTTAAGGAATTTCTAATTATGGAGTTGGATATTAATTTAGAAAGGATCTAAGCATGGTGATTAAAATAGAAGGTGGAGATTAAATTTGGAAACCTTCTAATTATGGAAGGATGGATGATAAATTTGGAAACCTTCTAATTATGGAAGGATGGATGCTAAGTTTGGAAACTTTCTAATTATGGAAGTTGTATATTAAATTTAGGAAGTTTCTATTTATGAACCTTCCAATTATGGACTTCCTATTTATGGATTTTCTAATAATGGAAGTTGATGAAAATGGAAAGTTATACATCATAGGGTTCGGCTATGGTGCTTGGCCGAACCCCATGAATCAATGGTGGATTATGTTTTGGAATCTAAACCTAAGGTGATGAAGGTAATGGCAAGTGTAATTAAAGGCCAAAGTGGAAAATCATGGGTTCGGCCATGGTGTATGGCCGAACCCCATGAGCTCCTTTATGGACCTAAGTGGTTAAGGAAATATGGGTCATTTATGGACTAAGATGGTGAACTTGTTAATGGGCCTTTGTATAACGCAATTGAATGGTTCACCAAACCAAGGGATGAAGGGTGAGAATAATGAAATTATAGCTTTGGATGGCAATTTTGTAATTATCACCTAAATTGAAAGATCATGGGTTCGGCCATGATGTATGGCCAACCCCATGAGATAGTTTGTGGATCAAACATGAACTTAGGCAAATTTTAATGATTGAAAGGATTGGATTATGGAATGATAGCCGTGGATGGCATTTTGGTAATTAAGTGAAAATAAGGGACCATGGGTTTGGCCATGGTGTGTGGCCAAACCCCATGGGGATTGTTTTGATGAACATAGGGTTACGTATGTTGGATTAAATGAATGAATTGTTAATTAAAGATTAGACCAATGGCAATTTGGTAATATCGGCTGAAAATGATAAACCATGGGGATTGGTTTATGGACTTAAAATATTGTAAATCAAGTGGGACTTGGTTTTGATTTATTGTTATATTATAAGGTAACGGGACCTCACAAGGTGTTTACGATCGTGAGCAGTTACCGGACGAAAGACGCAAGGACACGTTAGCGGTCTTTGGTAAGATTCCACCTCTTTGAAACCATGGGTTTATATACATTGTTTTTATCTTGATTTGATGAATTTATATTGCAAAGGATATGTTTCAAAATGTGAGTTTTAAATGCTATGTTTATATGATAAAATAGCATGTGTTGTATATGTTTTCAATTAGGAGCTTTTAAATGCTATGATTTGTATAATTGCATAGCATGTGGACATTTGCATCTCAAGCATGGAATGGGAGGGATGAACGGTAACCGATGGCCTACACTCCGTCGGGGCGTCCTTTAAACATTCGTGGGGGGACACCTTGATGTGATTTCCATCAAGAGGATACTATGTATGAAACGTAACCAGAGATCCACACTCCGTCGGGGCGTCCGTAATAGAATCGTGGGGGATACTTTGATGAGGAGCATTCCATCAAGAGGATACTATGTATGAAATGTAACTGGAGGGTCCACACTCCGTCGGGGCGTCCGAAAGACCTATGTGGTGGGTACTTTTATGTACATGTGATGGGTGGGACTCATTGCATATGACAGCATGGCATGGCATTGAATCGGCATGATTATGATCTTTATTATCATGCAATAGTGCAATTTAAAATTAAATGGGGCTCAATTTTAATTACTAATGCAATTTATATAATTAAGGGATTTGAATTAAAAAGGATATGCACATGAGTTATATGTGGGATTTTCATATCCACATTGATATGCTAGAATATCTAAAGAAGATGTACAAATAATTATAGAAAATGTCTTAGCCGTATGGGAGATATGCAAATCCTTGTTTACGCGCATAAGATCATTTAAAAAGGGGTATTTCCTTGATTAAGAATGGCCTTAAGGCAATGGCTAATTTGAAGGGATCATGGCACCTTCTAAATTGGGATTAATTGGAGTTTTAAAAGAAAGGCAACACAAGGAAAGAGTGCACACGGCAATGGTGATTTTAGCAAGGGATACACGGCATTAAGAATGGTTAAACTTAAGGGTCTTGTTATCTTAATAAGATAGGACTGATTGGAAGATTAACTAAGGCAATTGTTAAACACAATGGGCGCATAGCACATTTTAAATTTAGGATTAAGGTTGGTCGTGTGGAGGTTATTAAAAGGAGAGTGCAGCAAAGGGTACACGGCATAAGGGAAATTCTTACCTTAGCACCTTCTAAGTTAGCATAAAATGGAAGAGGCAACAAGGAAGGAGCGCACAAGGGGAATTATTTATCTTAGCACCTTCTAAGTTAGGACTCAATGGGAGATTAATTAAGACAAGGGAGAGGGGCGCATGGTACTTTCTATTTTGAATTAATGGAAGTTTATAAAGAGGCAACACAATGAAACACGGCATTCATGAATCAATAAGAGAAGGGCAGCAAAGGGCGCAAGACATTGTCTAAGATGGGATCAAAGAGAGGTCTAATAAAAGAAAGGAAGAGGGGCGCAAGTCATTGTCTAAATATAGAACCAAGTGGAATTTCTATAAGATAAGGGTAGTACACACGGCATTACATTCTCTCGCTCTTTCAAGACTCAATCTCGGCAAGAACAAAGAGAAGAGAAGGCAGCCAACCGAGTGGAAGATTAAGGAGAAGAGGCTAAGGAAAGAAGAAGATTGGAAGAGCAAGAACCAATCGGAGCGACAGGAAAACCGAAGGAGTCGCGGAACCGGTAAGTGGTTTTAAATATTTTTGTTAAAAGAATGGAACCATAGGGTTCGCCATGGTGTGTGGCCGAACCCCATGGAAGGAAATTGGGCGTTGAGTTAGTTATTTTAATGGAAGAGAATTGGGAAGGATTATGGTTAATGTATGATTTTAATGGATGCTTTTGGTGATTATATTTTATGGGATGAAAGTCATGGAGTAATTATACGGTTTTAGATCCATGGAAAGACAAATTCATGGAAAGAAAGAACCATAGTGTTCGGCCATAGTGCATGGTCGAACCCCATGGAAGGTTGTTGGTAAATTTTAAATAAGAGTTGATGTTAATGTTATATGATTTTTGAAAGGATTAAATGGATAAGAATCATGAATAAATTAAATGGGTCTTATTGGATTTTAATGGATTAAATGTAAGATCAATGTTTAATAATTTGTAGGAGGAGGATTGTGAACCAAAGGGTTCGGCCATGGTGTATGGCCGAACCCCATGGAGTGGTTATGGTAATTTTAATGTATGATAATTATTTCTAGAAGGTGGAGTATAAATTTAGAAACTATCTAATTATGGAGGATGGTTATTAAATTAGAATCTTTCCAATTATGGAAAGGTGAATGATTATCTTGGAAACCTTCTAAGTATGGAAGTATTAATGATTATTTGGAAACCTTCTAAGTATGGAAGGATTAATGATTATCTTGGAAACCTTCTAAGTATGGAAGGATTTATGATAAGTATGGAAACCTTCTAATTATGGAATTGGATATTAATTTAGAAAGTTCTTTTTAAGGACTTTCTAATTATGGAGTTGTTAGGTGTTTTGATGTATGATTTAATTATAGAATGTGGAGATTAAGTAGGAAGGTTTCTAATTATGGAAAGTGGATGATAAAGTTGGAAACCTTCTAGTTATGGAAGGGTGGATGATAAATTTGGAAACCTTGATTTATGGATTTTCTAATAATGATTGCAATGAAATTAATGGACATAGGGTTCGGCCATGATGTTTGGCCGAACCCCATGAATCAATTTTATTGGGTTTATGTTTATGTGAATTTTAAAGGGAGGATGCAAGTATAGGTTATGGTTTATGGACCTAAGTTGGTGAACCATTGAAAAGAAACATCAAGGGTTCGGCCATGGTGTACGGCCGAACGCCATGAACTTGTTAATGGGCCATGTTTGGGTCTTTGCATAATTTTAATAAATGGTTCGCCATACCAAGGGATGAAGGGTGAGAATAATGGAATTATAGCCTTGGATGGCAATATGGTAATTAATGGAACTATGTTTTGAAACTCAAACATAAGTTGATGGAATCGGTTATGAATTATTTTAAAAGGGTATTTGGGAGTGTTATGGATGTTTAAAATAAATAAATGGATCTATGTGTTGGAACCTAAGCCTGAGTTGTTGGAGGCAATGGCAAGGTTGTAAATACTTGCTAAAATGGGTTATATTAGCCATGGATGGCAATCTTGTAAATATATGGAAATAAGGAAGGTAAATGGCTATGGATAAGTATAATGGCATTATTGTAATTAATTGAATTAATGGACCATGGGTTCAGCCATGGTGTATGGCCGAACCCCATGGTAATTGTTTGGTGGACATAGGGACTATGTTTGGCATATTAAAATGAAATATTAAATAAAGAGTAGACCGATGGCAATTTGGTAAATAAGTGTGAAAATGATGAACCATGGGGATTGGTTTAGGGACTTAAAATATTGTAAATCAAGTGGGACTTGGTTTTGATTGTTTATTACATTATAAGGTAACGGGAACTCACAAGGTGTTTACGATCGTGAGCGGTTACCGGACGAAAGACACAAGGACATGTAGCGGTCTTTGGTAGGATTCCACCTCTTTGAAACCATGGGTTTATGTACATTGTTTCTATCTTGATTTGATGAATTTATATTGCAAAGGATATGTTTCAAATTGTGATTTTAAAATGCTATGTTTATATGATAAAATAGCATGTGCTTTATATGTTTCAAATATGAGCTTTTAAATGCTATGATTTGTATAATTGCATAGCATATGGACATTTGCATCTCATGCATGGCATCGGAGGGATGACAGGTAACCGAGGACCCACACTCCATCGGGGCGTCCGTAAATTATTCGTGGGGGAAGACCTTGATGATGAGCATTCTATCAAGAGGATACTATATAGCCGGAGATCCACCACTCCGTCGGGGCGTTCGTAAAACAATTGTGGGGGTACCTTGATGAGGAGAATTCCATCAAGAAGATTCCGGAGATCCACCACTCCGTCGGGGCGTTCGTAAAATAATCGTGGGGGATACCTTGATGAGGAGCTTTCCATTAAGAGGATGTTTTGTGATGGGTGGGACTCATTGCATATGATAGCATGGCATAGTATTGATTCGGCATGATTATGATCTTTATTATCATGCAAGGTTTCTGGTTTCTATCAGTATGATTGGATCGCTATTATTATACACTGATTTGGATACGATTCTTTACAAGTATGGCATGATTTATTATAACTGGTTTTGATATATATTATATTTGGATTTTTGGTACTAACCCATGTGTTAACCCTAATTGGAATACCTACTGGGCACGTTGTATTAACGCCCTACTTCTACCCTAGCGGATGATACAGGAAACGAGGGGAACGATGAACGTGAAACGGGCCAGGCATAGGAGCTTGGAGGATTATAGTTTATATTTTGTTTAAGATACTCATGGGCTTGTATTTTGAGTATCTAGAATTCGGATTGTAATAACTTAGATGAATTTGCTATGGTTGGATGTTTTATTAGATAATTGCATTATGATAATGATGATTAAGGATTTGACTGTACTTTGCTATCTGAATGGAATAGAACTTGGTTCTATTATGATTCCGCATGTTATGATTTTATTTCTGCATGTTGATATTGTTATGTGTGAACCGTTTTCATGGACTTTGTCCATGCACACATAGGGTTGGCCAGTTAAGTCGGACTTTGGAAGTTCAGACTTAACTCGCGTCGTGAAGTCCTGCTCTCTAGCACTCTATGTTTATAAAAAAAAAAAAAAAATAGACTCTGATTTTCGTAAAGGAAAGCGAGTGAAAAAGGGAGGGGCGTTACACTAGAGACAACGCTCTTGATTTTTTGTAGTGGTTCCGGAGCCAAGCCTCCTTAATCCACTTGTCTTGGATTTTGAAAGGTTAGACCAACCGAAGGTCTACTTCCTTATCCCTCTATTTTTTTATAGTGGTTCCGGTTTCCTTGCCTTAGTCCACTTCACAAGATGATTTATAAAATCAAATCACTAAGAAGCACTTGCCTTTTGTATGAGCTCACTTGTAGATGTATGCTTCTTGAGGATGCTCTCCCAATGTGATGTCGACGGTGTCGAAGATGTACCTTGTGTATGCTCAATCACAATCTATTGGAGGTCTCTAGGATTTATATGTGCCAATGGACTCCTAGATCTATATTTCTCTCTCTCTCTCTCTCTCTCTCTCTCGCTTAATCACAATCAAGAAGATTGGATATTTGATTCACCAAGTGTGGTGCATGGAGAGGAGGTGGGGAGCACTAGATTTGCCTTAGAATTTACCTATGGAAAATTTTCGTGGAGTGTCCAACCAAAACTGCAACCTGGTTTGGTGTTTAAATAAGCAAACAAGAAAAGTTCCCGAGCTAACACGGGCAATCGGTTGCCCCCCGGTGATGGATTATGTGGCCAAAAGAGCCGTAGGAATGTGACCATTGTGCATTAAATGTTTCCCAACAGGTTAGAAAACTGACATGGATAACAGATCGTCATTTTCACGACTGGTTGTAAAAAATTCCATACGATGGGTCATTCTCACGATTGGATCGTATGGACAGTTTTCAGCAAAAATGTTCTCCATTAAAATGACCATATCTTGGGCCCCGAACTCCGATTTGAGTGTTCTTGGGTTCTATGAGAAGCTCTTTCAATGTTCTATACAACCATGGTGGTTTTACCAGTTGATTACTTCCTTCGGTAGAGTGAAAGAGAATCCCAAGTCATGACATTTTGACACTCAACATTTTTCCCAAGATTTGTTCATGGATGCCCCAAGTCTTTGGTCCATTTCTTCTAGGCATGCATATGATTTACCAATGAGTATTCTACGCCTAGGGAGGGTCAGTGTCACCAATGGGTCGACAGTTGTGGTACTGAGGGGTCGGTCCATACGAGAGGCTTGGTCAGGGGCAACACTTTGCAGACAGAGTTTCAAGTCCCGAAACTTGTCTTGCCCAGAACGACCTGTCGTCCCCACTGAGGGGTAGGTCCTGGTACTCTAGAGCGGTCTGTGTTCCCGAGAGCACCCCTTTGAGTTCTAAGACCCAGAACTCACCTTGTTCAGATCGAGGAGTCGATGACCACGATGGGTCGATGTTGAGCACTGAAATCTTACATTTTTACCCCTGATTATTGGGCCAGTTATTCGTTAATTTTGTTTATAATGATGCATTTAATGTAGTTTGTTAGTTTTGCAGTAAAAAATGGAAAGTTCTGGAAAATCAAAATAAAGCAACAGAAGATTTCAAGTTTAGAGCTTTAAAGAAAAGACCTATAATTATTATAATTATTTTATGTCATTTTCTAGGATTTTTATGTAAATTAATTAATCTAGATCCAGTTATGAGAGTCTATGATTAATTAATAATTTTTAGATTTACAGTGGTCGATTCAGTTATTCCTAAGATCCTAACATACCACACCATCCAATCCCCAAGTATCCCACACGTTTTTCTCAATCCCAATCCAATCCATTCAAATTTCATACCTTGTGCAACCCTAAGCTCCAAGCTTAAATCCCCATCATCCATTCCCATTTAGATCCAATCCAGTCCTTTGATTTCCCAAAACCTTGATTTAATCCAAGCCATCCATCTCTTTTCAAAACCTATAAATACCCCATTACCCCAAGGGTAAAATTCGAATATGACTTGGAATTCAAGAGGACTAAAGGCTGGAACAAAAGACAAGAAGACAAGGAGCACCATGCGAATTTACAAGTGAGAGTGTAGATTTTTATCTTTTCATGTTGTCCTTCTTATATTTAATTTATAAATGTTTTGTACTTTAATTCTTCCATTTAATAAAGTAAAGCATTCATTTAGAACCTTGGAACATCCAATTTCTAAAATATCTTTATGATTATTTTATTTTTAATTTCAAGAACACAACTTTTATTTATTTGATTGAACATGAGTGTATGCAATAGTTAGGATCTTGATTGTAAGACTTGAATCATGATTACTAAGGTTTTGATTTATTAAATTAAAAGTTGTGAATCTTGTTTTATTAATAAATATGAATTGTATTTTAGATCTTTACGTGAATTTCAGATCTAGGCCTTTACTTTATTTACATATCTTGGGTGATGAACGGTCTATTCCAAACAACCAACCTTTCTGTTACTGTACATTTAATTTCAATCATTTATTTTCTTGCAATTTAATTTTCTGCCTTTTAATTACGTTAAATCTCATTTTTTTGTGCAATAGTTGTTTTAACCCAAATCTTGTATAATCTAATCTTTAATTTTGCAACTCTTTAATTCATTATTTAATTATTTAATTTATTCTTTAATTCTTTGATTCTCTTTCTCTTTATTCACTCTCTCAAGGATCCATTCAATTAAAGATTGGAGATGTGGTATTTTAATCTTATAACTTGTAATTTTCACCATGATTATGATTATCATTTAATTCACCATTTTAATTCAAGGACAACTAATTCACACATCTTATTTGCTGATTTCCCAAGTTAGCTACATGACTCATATAAAGGTTCTACTTCTTGAAAATAATTCTTTTTAAAGGAACACAAATTTAATTTTAATTCATATATTTTGAGATTTTCCTTTGGGTTCAACCTCGCACTCAATCGCTATACTACACATGGTTCTTGCGCTTGCGAGATTTACAAATTTAAAACCATCAACAGTCGATAAGCTTATCACCGAGGGATTGGTGTATACGAGACTCCCGATCAGAGGCATACCCAGAATGACAGTTCTATGATCTAGAACCTCTGTCAATCTGGCCGACCAGTCTATGACCATGATGGGTCGATCTTGTCTTCACCGAGGGGTCGGTGAGAACGACTGGTCGTGCTGACAGTGAAACCAAATACATATTTCTAAGTTGGCATCCAATTCACTGTCAAGGAACCTCTAGACTTGTTTATGTCCATTATCAACATATTCAACTAAGCATAGGCAAGGTCATCCTAAGGTGTTGGGTTCCCCCTAAATTTATCTATGGCCAACTTACCTTTGTGATTGCCATACATAGTGATGATGAATCCGCAATTGATCCTCTAATGTTTGAGTTCTTGATTCAATCTTCATAACTTGAGCCTTGATCATTGCTTAAACTTCCGAGACAATGCTTCACCTAAGTCATGGAATTGACAAATAGGTTACTCGGCAAGCTGGGGCACTAACAAATTCTAAATTCTTCACCTACTATTTTAGAAAGAGTATTCGAATGGAAAATTAAGGTTCTACACTTTCCCAAAAATTTGTTCTTTAAATTAAAATTCTATGGTTAAATCAAAATATTCATTCATAAAAACTAAAAATCAAATGGAATCATCATCAACAATCATCCAGTGGAAAGCCATAGATTCTAAAGAGTATGTCTTGATCTTATTAATAAAACAAAGAATTAGAATTACATAAGATTGGAATCGAATTGAAGAAATTATAAGAACATAATATGGAAAATTGAAGGACACCAACCTAGAAACCCTTGTGAAAATCGAATTTTTCTAGCCTTTTCTTTTTCTTTCATCCCTTCTTTTCTTTCTCATTTTGCTCTCCAAAATCAGCCAGCCGAGCTCGAATTTCAATGGAGAGAAAGGCCTCATATTTATAGGGTTTTTAGGTAAATCAATGGCTAGGACTCGTTAGGGTTTTATGGAATGGATGGCCAAGATTGAGTTGTCTTAATGAGGAAGTCAAGTAACTAAGACCTAGGGTTTTCTTGAGATAGCCTCATACGAATTTTAAGTCTCCCCATTGCTTCATACGGATACTACAAAATCCTATGAGGCCTACACGATTTTTGCATATGGTATTTGGAGAAAATTCCTTCAGAAGTCTTTCTCTCCTTTGTCTTCTCAGAGTCCTAAACAAATCTTCCTTGATCTCATTGCAATAGCCTCGTACGAAAGTCCCATACCTTCAGGCGACACTCACACTTCCAATTAGGCTTCATATGATTCTAGCAATTGGACTTTGAGAGTTTTTCATCATAATTTTCTATTTTTTCTAAAGAATCTCATCCCAATCTCTTCCTCATTGCCTTGGTCGAACTTCACAACATTAATCATGCATCATACGAATTTTGCAAGATTGGGTTGGAAAGAGGCATTTCCAATTTTAACTATGGACACATGGCACTTCACAGGCCCCACTTGTGTTCTACTCACCAATTTTCTAATTGCATAATTCGAATTCTCTGGGCTTGAATTTGACTTGGACTTGGGATTCAATTGGCTCTGGTTTCATGGTGGACTTTGGCTCATGGACTTTAATTTCAGGCTCGGACTACAGACTAGAACATTGGGCCCACTTGTGTTGTGTTGTGAATTTTACCACCTTTATAATTTAAAAGCAGTCTAGAAAAATATTATCATAATTCAAACTCTCATATGTGGATTTGAATTATAATAAATTATCATAATTCAAACTCTCATATGTGGATTTGAATTACAATAAATTTTAACATGAATTCTAAAATTAGGTGGTAAAATCACAAACTTTAAATTTAGCACTGTGGCCCAATTTCTGTATTTTCCTTCAATTTTTTTGTTTTTTTCTTGTATTCTCTAAAACAATCTGCAAAACTTAAAAATACCATCAAACATATCTAATATACACAAAATAAAGGCTAACTAATCCCATATTCAGGAGTAACATAACCATTCTGCTCTTTATCACTTTTGTTTATTTAAAAAAAAAATAGACTCCGATTTTGAGTGAAAAGGGGGGGGCATTACAGTTGGTATTAGAGCGAAACGGGAAGTTGAATCTTCGAAGTAAGATTAAGACGGTTTCATGTCTCACTAACAGATAAGAATCCCAACTGACCGACTCTTCGGAGTCCGCTGACTGGGGGCCGGATTAATTTACTTCGATAGACTCAGATTGAACAATCAATCTGAGAGCAACAATGAAAGATAGCAAAAAAAAGTGCAGTCATCATAAGTGGATATATCAAACATAGCAAAGTAGGATACACATCCCCGATATCACCACATTGAGAAACAAACAACAGGAATTTAGAGATTTCCCCCAGAAACAAAGGAAAATAAAGAGTGATGATTTGGCAATTTCCCCAAACAAGATACATGATGTGATACATAGGAAAGTTTCCCAAGCAAGAGATATTACGTGATACATAGGAAAACTCCCCAAAACAGGAAATACAAGATGATGATCAGGGAATTTCCCCAAGTATGTGAACATAGATTCTGATGAGAAACTAAGTCGATCAATGGGTCGATGATGACAATTGGTGGGTATATCGACCCCACGATAGATACAGTAGTTCCATGATAAAGGTGACGACGGTCACTTGAATATGTTGAGACGTGGTATGGGTGCGTCCCTCACGTGATATTAATGATTGAGATGTCGTATGGGTGCGTCCCTCACATGATATTGATGAGATGAGAATATAGATTCCATGAGTATGGCCTAGAGTAGCCGTAAGATTGTGGGAATTCTGATATGAAATACGGAGACTTGGTTTCATAGTGTTACCGTTGAGGAGTGGGTCCATCGCATGCTACGCGCTGGAGGGCGCTCTCACAGCTATTTTGCACACTAGATGTGCGGGAATGCGCAGAGCTAGGTACTACTTTACCCCATGGGGGTGGTGCTAGCTTCATCAGACGCGGATCGACCGCCTTAGAGCTTGACTGAATCACCTATGAGGTGAAGGGATGCAGGGCGAGGTAGACCGGATCACGTTGGACGTGGGTCTTCCGCTTGGTAAGTCATGGGCCTAAGTCTTGCTATGGGGTCGAGGTATATTTATGATTTGATATGGTTGCCACAGTCATATAGTAACTCATTAGGATGATTGTTCCCACGGATAGAATATCTCAGGGTGAAAGATGTGCCTGGATTAACTATGAACAAGAATGGATTATTTATGCCATGAATGGATTATACCCAGAAGGAGGGTTATATTCATGGACGGATATTAATCATGGATAGATGATACTCATGGACAGAGTGATATCAAGGATGAATTATTTCCATGAATGGATTATACCCATAGCAGGGTTATATTAATGGATGATAATTAAACAGGGATAAATGACATATTGACCTAATGATTGGGACATGTTTCCATTTACATCCCACGTTTTAAGAAAAAGGTGTTGGTTGTATTACGACTTGTATCACCAGAAAAGTTGGTATTGAGAGATACTCAACATCGTAGAAGTTCTGAACAAAAGTTGTTAGTCACATAGAGACTTATGTGTAATGGAAGATGTGCTTAAATTCGGAGATGTATTTAATGGAAAAGATAAAAGTCTAGTGAAATTCGAATGGGAAGCTATGGGCGACTGCCGAGTTAGTCTAGCTAGCTGACTCTGTAGTTAGCCGATGGAGTTCCAGGAGAGTGCAACTAGAAACCTAGTTAAAATGGAATCAGAAAAAGCTTTGAGCATAGGCTCGCATTGTAATGCTCGCCCCTTTTCACCGAAAAAATCAGAGTCTATTTTTTTTTTTTTTGAAACAAAAAGTGACAAAGGGCGTGGACGTCACAACGCGAGTTAAGTCCGAGCTTCTAAAGCCCGGCCCTTAACTGGCCAACCCTACGTGTGCGTGGAACAAAGTCCAAGGAGAACAGTTCACACGTAGACGTAAGCTTGTGGAATATTAACTAAGTGCGGAGATTACCATAGAGACCATCCTACAAATTTTGAGATAACAGGGAAGATACATTCATTTAATTACTAACATACCTTAAACTGATAATGTCCAAAATAACATCCAAACATTGCAAGTAAGCTAAATTATTACATTCCGACAAACTAAATTACTCAATTTACATTTTCCAAAATAAACATCAGTAAACTATCTAGCACGCCTTCCCAAGCTCCTACGCTTGGCTCCCGTCTCGTCCTTCGTTTCCTCCGTCTCCTGCGTCATCAGCTAGGGTAGAAGTAGGGCGTTAGACAACGCGCCCAGTAGGACTCCGAGTAGGGCTAACACATGGATTAGTGATAACAAAGCATATAGATAATATTATAATAAAACCATGCACTTTGGGCAATGTCATGCAATGGGTGTTCTATGTCATGAATCCCACCCATCAATCTCATCATCATTGTACAATGTCCCTTTTTCAACCATACATAGTGTTCCAAATAAAATCCATACCATCATCGTGCCATGACCCTCTTGATGGAAAAACCTCATCTCTTGATGGAAAAATCTCATCAAGATGCGATCCACACTAGGCATCTCCCTTGATGGAAGAACATCATCAAGGCATAACAATAAATACAACATCCCCCTTGATGGAAAACCATCATCAAGGTATCATAATTACAAAGGTCCCCCTTGATGGCAAAGCCTCATCAAGGTATAATAATACATATATGAAATATCCCCATGCTTGTTTATCGTTCGCCCCGACAGAGCATGGACTCCGGTTTCATCTCATCCTTCCCCTGTCATATCCCTCCCATGCCATGCATGAGATGTAGATGCCATATGCCATGTAATGAATATAATAACAAACCTTGACGTTTAAAAATCCCATCAATAAAACATATAACTTGATTATCAAAAGTAGATCAAGCCAAGCCTCAATAAACACATCATAGCTTTAAAACCCATTTTACACCAATCATATGCTTACCAGAATAAATCAAGTAAAAACCCCTACCTGATACATAATTCAAAACCAATCTTAAAACAAACCATATACTTTCCAAAATAATTCAAATAAACCATCACTCAATCCATGGTTACAAAAAGGTTAGAATCCTACCGAATACCGACTAGCGATCTTTCTTCCATTTCCGTCCGACAGACCCGGTCGCCAATCACGCACCGCTTGTGATGTCCGGTACCTTATTATACATATCAATTAGTCCATGTATTAACCATTTAAGTCCACAAATCACATCTTAGTGGGGTTCGGCCATATACAATGGCCGAACCTCACTAACTAAGTTTTGCGGGTCCCATTTAGTCCATTAAATATTTTAATCATATGGGTCTAAAAACCAGCCACCCTAGGCTTTATTAATCACTCATAAGGTTGTTACTTAGAGTCCCTAAGTCAATGACCACCTCCCATGGGTTTCTTCATTCTGGCCAATATTTACGGTTTTGCCACTACCCTTCCATGGTTACTCATTTACTTAATCCATGTACATTATGGTCCATAATTGATCCATAACTTAAACCCATTAATTGATTCACAAAATGGTTCCATTGATGTCTCATTAACCATGATATGCATATTAATAATTTTATCCTTAACTTAGCCTAATTTTTCCATTCATCCAACCACATACACACACCCTTCCTTAGCCCATAAAATGACTTGCAATTGAATCATCATTCTTAACCACATCTTGGGTCCCTAATTGATCCATCAACCATACAACAAGACCACTTACCTCAACCATCTAATTAACCTAATTCCATTAATTTTTAAACACATGCACACACCTTAAACCTTAGCCCAAAGAGGACTCTCAATGAGTCATGGGTTTTATTAAAACTAGCCCCTTTAATTCAACCTAATCCCCATTTTTCCTTGGGTCTTTTTCACCACATTTAGATCCATAATAAGCCCTCCCATGAGGAGGTTTACATCATGCATTTAAATCATCAACTTTGATCATCACTTGATACATTCTTCAGTCCATTAATGACCCCTTTAATCATGACCTATTCCCCATTAATTTAAACACACACATAAGTCTAACTATGAGGGATTTTAACTCATACATTTAAATCATCCTTCCTTAATCATCATGAAATACACTTTGGTCCATTAGTTTAACCATAACTCCCGTTTATTTTTTCATGGTTCTAAAACACCAAATTCATCCAAATCTCCCCCATGGGGTTCGGCCATACACCATGGCCGAACCCATGGTCCATGGTTTTACTTTAAAAAAAAACTCATTTCCACCCATTTAAAACTTCAAAATCATTAACCCCTTCCATGGTTCCCCTCAAAACCCCATTGAAATCACTTAGCCACCTTCCATGATTTCCTTCCCTAAAAACCCCTTAAAACTTACAAACCTTTGACCCCTTTTTAAGCCTCCAATTTATTAGTACATTATTCCATACCTTCCATCCTTCCAAACCCATTTAAATTTACAAACACATAACCCTAAAAACTCCATTAAAGATCCTTAATTACCTACATTTCCATTAAAATCTTAAAACCCTAAATCATCCTCCATGGCTTCCATCATTTATAAACCCTAATAATTCACTTAAACACCTACCATGGGTTCATGGTTCATCATTCATTGGTGACATTTAAGATCATTAGAAACCTTAACCTTCATCCATTAACTTCCACAATTTCACACCCAAAAATCATTACAACACCTCACTATAGGGTTCGGCCATTCACCATGGCCGAACCCATGGTTTATGGTCAACCATTTATTCATGTCTTTTAAGACCATATAAACCACTTTACATCTTCATGAATTTCTTCATTCAAGATCCCTAAAAGAAAACATCACTACACTTAATCATTATGAGCCTCAATATCCTTAACCATTCTTCCATGGTTTTAAACCTTAAAATTCCCAAATTTCCTTCCATGTCTTCCATTCTTCACAACCTTGCTAAAATTATTCAATCAACCACCATTGGGTTCGGCCATACTACATGGCCGAACCCCATGGTCCATGGTTCTTTACAAACATTATATACTCTATGCTTAATTAAACTTAAATCCATAATTTCCCTTCATTGTTCTTAATCTATTTATTTTCTTTAACCCTAATTTACCCATTAGGGTTAATCCACTTTCCATCCTTCAAATTGATGGATTTAAAACCCATGGCATAAAATCATTTGGCCACCATTAAATTTAACAAAAATGAATCCCAAATTTTAAACCCTAAAAATCCAAACTCATGTTTAAGAAATACTCACAATCCGTCGTCTCCTCTGACTTCCGCCACTCCCGTCGGCTTCCTTAGCCTCCTTTCTCCTTTCTCTTGATCTTTGGTCGGCCAAGATGCTTGATCAATGGTGACAACCCCCAAGCTTAGGATCGGCCATAGTAGGGCTTGATTTGAGAGAGAGAGGAGAGGATGGACATGAGAAAGAAGATGGTAGATCTTGACCTTGTAATGGTGGACCATGCTTGCACTTCTTCTCTTCTTTCTTCTCTTCTTTCTTAATTTTCTTCTTCTCTTCTTGGAGTGTGGAACGGCCATGAGAGATATGAAAAGAGGGAAAGAGTGAAAGGGCTCGTTGGAGTGGAGAGAAATGAGGAAAAAAAAAATCATAAGATACATTCCACATTAAGTCTTCCACCAACCAAGCTTAGATGTTTATCTTACTTTATGGTGGTGGGATAAACACTACAAGCCAAAGTTTTGGCCTTTGAAAATGAGGTGGTTTGGTCATTCAATTTTGACCATTTGACCACCTTTATGATTATTTAAACATTTAATTAATTAGATAATTAGGTTAATTTAATTCCCATTTACTTAATTTCTTTTGTTTAAATTCCTTCATGCATCCACCCAAGGTTGACCAATTCAACCATGGTGGCCGGCCCCACCAATCCATGGTCCACATGCCACCTCATTTGATGAGGTGGAGGTGGGTCCCAATTGGCCACGTCACTTAGGTCTAATTAATACTAACTTAGGTGATTAAAAATAAATTCAATCCACTTCCCTTATTGGATCACCATTGGGCCCATGGCCCAATTAAGTTCTCTCCTATCCATTTACCTTAGAGTTTGCATTATTTTTACCCATTAAGTCCCAAATGGGTATTGGGCCCAATTTGACCATCTTTGACCCTTTAAGTAACCTTAAAGCCAATCCATAGTCCATTGGGCCCTAGTTGGGCCTTTGTCCATATCTTGATCCATTTACCATCTATTCCATTAGATTTCCAATTTCCACCATTAAAACAAACAATAACCTACACATATTTTAGTTTACAAATTCCGGGCCATTACATTAATCATTATTGACCAATTAAATGAATTTCATCCAACCCATGGTCCATTGGACCATTCTTGGGCCTTTGCCCAAATTTTGATTCACTTAACATTTATTCCATTAAAATTCTCAATTTCCATCATTAAAATAAATAATAACCACAGATATATTGATTCACAAATTTCGGGTCATTACACGCATTGACAGGCTACCTCACACAGAGAGTAGATGAAAGAACATATTGAGCAGGTATGTATGGAAAATATTATGAGAGCAGGTAAAGTAAAAGTGAGTAGATTGATCTACGTAAGATCACAAATGGCTCACGAGAAAAGGATATAACGTGAGACAGAACAAAACGTGTTACAGAACCGAGCGATCAATTTGTCAAAGTGGTGTGGACCGACACGGTAATGAAGAAGCCACTTGGGAACTCGAATCGGAGATGAGAACAGCTCATCCTGAGTTGTTATGTAATTTATTTTGGACCCTACTTCGCTCGATTTTCGGGACGAAAATTTTAAAAAGAAGGTTATATTGTAACACCCCAATTTTTCAAAGATATCAATATTTACGAAAATGCCATTGGAATGGTGAATTAAAAAGATGTGATCGTAGATAAGAAAATGGTGGGGCCCATTGTTCAAATTAAGACCCAAGGTACATATTATAAGGATCAAATTAAATTAAATGGGTAATGAACATCTAATTGGGTCAAGATGGTTATTTGGGTCAAAGGACCCAATTGGGACCCAATGGGTCATGGTAGACTTATTTGACCATTGGGTGAACTCAATTTTAGTTGGGTTAAGCTGAATTGATTGGGAATTAAATGGAGGATAAATGGGTAGGCTTGATGCAAATATGTAAACCACATTTAAATGGGTAAACCACCTATAAATGGGTCATGGCGCCTAATTGGGTCAAGAGCTTTAAATGGGACCCAATGGGTCGAGTTGACCATATTGACCAGGTTGACCGTATGGACCATCAAGTGAGTTCAAAGGGTGAGTCAAATCATGTTGAGTTGGGGCTGAAGTGAGTTGGATTTGAATCAAACAATGGAGTTGACTCAAGTGCATTAAATGAGTGGTATTAAATAGGGTGAGTTGAGCTAATGAGTTGGGTGAGTTAAATTGGAAACCAAAGAGACCATTAATTCAAATGAGTCAAGTGGGAGGTGAGGAGTTGCCTTGATCTCAAAAATCACCAAAAACAAGTCCCACACATTGGTGGCTTGGGAGTTATGATCCATGCATAGGAAATTGGTAAGTGTTTACATAAGAATTTAGTTAAATAAATTGGTAAAAGGGAGCATGATTTGGCCATGGAATGGCCGAATCCATCAAGGGTTTAAACCTTGGATAAATGTTGTTTAAAAAGGATAAAAGTGGATCATTGGATTCGGCCACTTTGGATGGCCGAATCCCATGAAATGATTTGGTTAGGTTGATGGTTTTTGAAAGCTAAAAACCATGCAATATTATGGAGATTTTTACATGTTTAAATTAGACATAAGATTTATGTTAAAGGGTTCAAATCATGGGTCATAGGTTTCGGCCACTTGGGATGGTTGAACCCCATGAAAGGATTTAATAAGCTTATGGTGATTTTTGATGGTTTTGAAAGATAAAAACCATACCAATATATGAGAGTTTTTAAGTGTTTTATTTGGAATAAAAATTGATGTTTTAGGTTGGTCTTTGGATGGCTAAACCATATCATAATTATGGTTAAAAGGTTGAATATGAACCATACATAAAGGATGGGAGGATTGACTCAAGAGAACCATAGGGTTCGGCCATGTGTATGGCCGAACCCCATGGACTCTTGTATGGGTATTTGGATTCAAGTAAATGATTAGAAATTATGGTTGGTTTTGTAATGTTTTTAAAGAGTTTAAGTTATGACCATATGGTGAAGCATGATTAATGGATAAAAGAACCAAGGGTGATATATAGGGTTCGGCCATTCCCATAGAAAGAGGCATAGGTCATGGTTGGGGGTTTTGAAGGATAAAATTATGGAATGATTCTAATGGACATAAGTATTTGTGGAGCCATAAAGATGATGAAAGATTAATAATTGGTTAGCCTAGTGGCAAAACCGTAAATATAAGTTATAATGGAATGAAGGATTAAAGGACTTGAAAGAAGGGTCAAACCAAAGTGGTATGGTTCGGCCATGCTGTATGGCCGAACCCTAGCAAGTTATATTATGTAATATAAGGTGTTTATATGGATGGTATTGATCAAATGAAAAGGAGGATCAAATCCAAAGTGGGTGAGGTTCGGCCATGGGGTATGGCCGAACCCCACAAGATGGTTTATGGGATCTGGACTTAATGAGAAATCAAAAAAAGACATGGTATTAACTTGCTGTTGTATAAACAAGGTAACGGGACTTGAACAGCTCGCGAGTCGTGAACGGGTGACGCTTAAGAAAGAATGGACATTTAAGAAGACTTTCAGTAGGTTTTCCTACCTACTTGTAACCACTTTTATATTTGGTTTTATCATGGGTTTTATGAGACTTTTGTGATACTATTATTTATCATATTGGATTTGAATGATGAGATTTATTTACATGTTTCATATATTCATTGGCATCTCATGCATGGACATGGGATGATGATTATGGAAACCAGAGCCCACACTCCGTCGGTATGCCCATGACGCAATTGTGGGGCCTCCTTAGGCGATGAGGGTCCCTGCCAGGAGGAATATCATGATGATAAGAGTCGCATCAAGAAGTAATGAAAGAATACTGTTGTTTACCTTGACGATGAGAGTCTCATCAAGTGATGGCTATGTATATGTATGATGGGTGGGACTCATTACATTTGCATACATACATAACATTGATTTATATTTTTTTGATGACCATATATTATGATATATGCATATTTTATATTCTAATCATGTGGTAGCCCTGATCGGAAAACCTACTGGGCGCGTTGGTCTAACGCCCTATTTTTATCCTTAGTGGATGACTGCAGGCAAAGGAAAGGCAAAGGCTGAGGATCACGAGGAAAGCTAAGCATAGATTCTTGGGTGTTGAAATGGGTTTCTATTTGCTGTTGTTTGGATACATTTTTATGGACATGTAATAGTTTAGTAATTTTGCTATGGTTTGTGAATAGTTTGATGATGGATATTTGGTTTAAGTAGTTTATAATGGATGACTTGTACTTGCTATCTACTCAGTATAATTCCGCAATCAGTTAATTCTGCATTTAGTTTAGTATTATTCCGCATGACTTATTTAGTTCCGTGTGTGTATTGTTTATCATGGTTTAGTCCATGCACACATGGTTGGCCAGTTAAGGGTCGGACTTGGAAGTCCGAACTTAGCTTGCGTCGTGACGCTCCTCGCTCTCTTCCACTTGTTTATTTATATAAAAAAAAAATAGAATCTGATTTTTGGAAGGTTGGAAAAGGGCGGGGCAGTTACAGCAAGCGCATGAACCATTCACAGTATAGAGCTTGAATGCGAGGTAGAACCCAAAGGAAACATACAAAATATATGAAATTCAAAATACACATGCCTCAATTTTTATGTTTCTTAGAAAACCAAGATTCAAAATTAAATTTAGGATAGAAAATCAATTTTAATCTTCAAAATTATATTTCCAACTAATCAAATCTTCAATTAAATAAATGGATCTATAATTTTAGAGCATTGATTAAAAGTGATTAAAATAATGTTTTAATTAAGAGTTTATAAACAATCTCACCACACATCCTAATTCAAAAAATCTAGTTCTAATTAAATGTAATCCTAACTAGTTAATCAAGTTGTTAGGGAGGTTTTAAATACATGAAATAAATACATTTTAAAATAATTAAAGACTTAAAAAGAAAATCTAAAATCCAACATTCAAGTGAATTAAAATAAACATGAAAAGTAAATCGGCAAGGAAAATAAATGACAGAAATAAAAACGTAGTAACGTAAAAGGTGGTTGTTTGGAAAAGACTGTTCATCGCCAAAAACATTTAGATAAACAAACGACCTAGATTTGAAATTCACATAAAGATCTAAGTTCCAATTCATGTTTATCATCAATGTTAAAATCATATACTTTAAATTATAAACCAAACGTTAGTAACTTAGATCTAACAATTTTAACTTAAGTCGTAACTATTTCATGTCTGATTAAATAACTAAAGCATACAATCTTAAAATCGAAGCAAAGACAATCATAAAAGGAATTTAAGAATTGGATGTTTCAAGATTCTAAACGAGTTGTCATTTGATTATTTATTGGAAAAATTAAATACAGGATTGATTGAATACAAGATATTTGGAAATTGAAATGTAACACCTCAGGTTTTCAGTTTATTATTTATTCAGTTTTGATTATGAATTTTGGAATTAAATCTTATATGGATAAGGAATTGGGCCATGACCCAATTAGGACCCAACCAATGTTGGAATTGGTTTTACTAAAATTTAAATGGGCAGGATTAAATTAGTGGTGAATCATACCCAATTTTGAATAAAGGATATTATGGCCTAGTAGTGGATTTGAAATATCCAAGTAGATGTTAAAAAAATCAAATAAAGATTGTTTTGGCCGAATTTTAGATAGTGATTTACATATTATGCACATGAGAGATGTGGGATTTTTAAATCCACAATGATATGCTAGATATTTAAAAAGGGATGAAATATATATGAATTAAATTAAAAGATTATTTGGATTATGATTAGGGTTATGCGCATAGTACTTGCTAATAAGAATTACAGGAAGTGTAACACCCCGTTTTCTCAAAGATATTGATATTTACAAAAATGCCATTGGAATGGTAAATTAGAAGGTTATGATCGTAGATAAGAAAATAGTGGGGCCCATTGTTCAAATTAAGGCCTATTGTACATATTATAAAGATCAATTAGATTAAATGGTTATTGTACATCTAATTGGGTTAAGTTGGTTATTTGGGTCAAAGGACTCAATTGGGACCCAATGGGTCATAATGGACTTGTTTGACCATTGGGTGAGCCCAAATTTAATGGGGTTAAGCTGAAATGATTGGAAACTAAATGGAGCATAAATGGGTAGGCTTGAGGCACATATGAAAATCACATGCAAATGGCTAAAACAACCCATAAATGGGTCATGGCGACAATTGGGTCAATGAGACAAATGGGGACCAAATGGGTCGTGTTGACCATGTGGACCATGGTTGACCGTGTGGACCCTCAAGTGAGCTCAAATATGAGTTAAATCAGGTTGAGTTGGGATTGAAGTGAGTGGAATTAAATCAAGTAATGAGTTGACTCAAGTGCATTAAATGATATGCATTAAGTGTAGTGAGTTGGGTGTGTTGAGTTGGAAATCAAAGGGGCCTTGAGTTCAAGTGAGTCAAATGGAATTTGAAGGGGTGTCTTGACCTCAAACATCACCAAGGAAGCATGTCCCACACGTTGGAAGTGAAGGGGTGCCTTGGCCAAGCCAAGGTTCACCATGGTTGGGGCGACATTAATGAGATAAGATGGAGGTGTCTTTCCATCTCAAAGGATGCATTGGTTGGTGCCAAGGGATGCAATGGTTGGCACCAAATGACTCATTGGTTTGATCAAAGAGCAATAAGGGTAAATGAATGGTTCTTGGGGCTGTTATATAAAGGAGATAAACCACATGCTTGGCCGATTGTCACTCAATGAAACCATAGAATTCATCTCTCTCTCCCTCACTCAAGAACATACCCTCTTGGCCGAATTACCCTTTGGTGTTTTCACCATTGTTCAAGCCATTCAATCAGCAAAGGAATAAGGAAGCAAGAAGGAAGAAGCAAGGACCAAAAGGAGAGAAGAAAAGCAAAGGAAATTGGTAAGTACTCCATGGAATTTGGTTTAATTAAATTGGTGAAAAGGGAGCATGTTTTGGGCCATGGCTTGGCCGAATCCATCAAGGGTTTAAACCTTGGATGGTGCTTCTAAAAATGATGAAAAGTGGATCGTAGGGTTCGGCCACTTTGGATGGCCGAACCCCATGAAAAGAATTGGTTAATTATGATGGTTTTGGAAGATAAAAACCATACAAGTTATGGAGGGTGTTAAAAGGTTTTTGAATGGAGATAAATTTATTATATTGGGTCGGCCATGGGATGGTTGAATCATATGGTTTTTATGGCTAAAAATATTGAGCCTAAGATGTGGAACCCCTACCCACCGATGTGGGAAGAAGTCCTACATCGGTAGTAGAGGAGGAAAATTTGGGGAATTTAAGTGGGTGCCTCCCTTGTACTCATGTGACGCGTTTTGGCCAAGGCCACGTCGGCTCGGGCCCCAAATGCAACAAACCGTGCGGGCTAGCTTGTGTAGGCGACGGCCCAGAACGGACAATATCACACTGAGTCAAGCCCTAAGCCCTATATTCGGGTTCAGGGTCGTTACAAATGTATCAGAGCGAGGTTATACACTCGGACTGTGTGGGCCTTCCTCCTTCCCTGGAGGGTTGGAGCTGGACCGAAGCGAGTCGGGGACGGCTCGAGGCTTTAGGGGGGGGATTGTGGAACCCCTACCCACCGATGTGGGAAAGAAGTCCTACATCGGTATGTAGAAATGATGGAAGCATTGAACCAAGAGAACCATAGGGTTCGGCCATGTGTATGGCCAAACCCCATGGACCATGGCTATGGGTTTTATGAATCAATTTTATGGAAATAATTGGTGGTTTTAATGTTTAAGCATGATATAATTATGTATTGGTAGCAATGGCAGTTTTTTGAATAAGGGTAACATTCAAGAGATGAAAGAGGCGTCCAAAACCAAAGTGGTATGGTTCGGCCATGTGGTATGGCCGAACCCTACCAAGATATGTTTGAAGGGTAAAGTGTTTAAGGGTTGATCAAATGAAAAGGAAGATTAAATCCTAAGTTGGTGAGGTTCGGCCATGGGTATGGCCGAACCCCACAAGATGATTTATGGGGTTTTGGACTTAGTTAGAAATCAGATGGTGTATTGTATTGACTTATTGACATGAAATAAGGTAACGGAGCTTGAAGGCGTGCGAGTCGTGATCGGGTGAAGCTCAAAAAGAACGGACACTTAAACAAAGTTTCCGTAGGTTTCCTACCTACTTGTAACCACTTTTATAATTGGTTTTATCGTGGTTTTTATGAGTTATATTGTTATTGTTTTATGTTTCAAATGGGTTTTGAATAATGAGATATATTTACAAATGACATATATTCATTCACATCTCATGCATGGCATGGGGTGATGATTATGGATGACCTTGACGTGAGAGTCCCAATGAGAGAACACTGTGATATAACTCAATGATGAGAGTCCTATCCACAGGAAATGAGGAGTACTATGGATTACCTTGTCGTGAGAGTCCCAATGAAAGAACACTGTAAAATAACTCAATGATGAGAGTCCTATCCACAGGAAATGAGGAGTATTGTGGATTACCTTGTCGTGAGAGTCCCAAAGAAAGAACACTGTGAAATAATTTGATGGCTATGTATACTTGTGGTGGGTGGGACTCATTACATTTGCACTTGCATACATAGCATTGATTTTATATGTTTTTTATTATCATATATTATGATATATGCATGCTTTTGTATACTAACCTTGTGGTAGCCCTGATCGGAAAACCTACTGGGCGCGTTGATCTAACGCCCTAATTCTATCCTTAGAGGATAACGCAGGAATAGGGAAAGGGAAAGAAAAAGTCGAGGACCGAGAGGGGAGCCAAGCGTAAGCGCTTGGGCGTTGGATTGGATTTCTTAATTATTGTTATTTGGATAAACTTCATGGATATGTAATAATGGAGATAACTACTATGGTTTGATTTAAGTTTGAATGAAGGTTTAGTTTTAAGTAAATATGACTTGTACTTTGCTATTTGAGAATGGAGCAGTCTGAGGAGTGATTATAATTCTGCATATTTGATTATATTCTGCATAAGTTTAGTTCCGCAATTAGTTATTGCTATTCCGCATGTTTTAACTTAGTTCCATGTGTGGTTTGTCTTTTATGGTTTAGTCCATGAACACATGGGTGGCAAGTTAAGGGTCGGACTTGGGTAGTCCGGACTTAGCTCTCGTCGTGACATCGTCCGCCCTCTTCCAGTGTTGTTATATTATTATTATAAAAAAAAATAGACTCTGAATTCTCGGAAAGGGCGGGACGTTACAGGAAGTCTTAATAAGGCAAGGGAAAGTCGGATATGGCTAATTAAAGAGGGAAAGTCGGCCATGGTTAAATAAGGAAGGTTTGACATATGTACAGTGTTTTGGTTATAACGTTTCACTTGGTATCCGATTGCTTTGATTCTTTTTGCGTTGGAAAGAAGATTTCAATAGCTACAACTTTGTAGTTTACCACTTTTTCTGATTCAGAAGTTAACAAGGTTAAAACTGTGCTACAATATAGTATACGTGTAAAAAAAAATAGGAAACACAAGAGGGCAAGATTCTATTAAGAACATTCAAATATGGGATTAAGGAGAGCTTAATAAAAGGAGAGATCCATAGGGGTGCACGGTTTTTACAACCCCATTACCAAGTTATATTCCTCTCTCTCTCTCCCTCTCTCAAGTCCTCTCTTACACGGCAAGAGCAAGAGAAGAAAGGGCAGCAGCTAGAAGGAGTTCTTGTTTGGAGAAAATCAAAAAGAAAGGAAGAGAAAGATTAGAAGAGCAAGGAAGAGGTTAGTATCTAAGTATTAATGTTATAATTTTATTTATGAAATCAAAAGAACCATAGGATTCGGCCATGGTGGTTGGCCGAACCCCATGAAGAGAAAATTAGAGATGGGTAAATGGTTTTAAAAGAGAAGAAAGAACCATAGGGTTCGGCCATAGTGCATGGCCAAACCCCATGGAAAGATTTGCTTAATTAATTGGTTTCAAAGATTGGAAACCATGGAGAGTGTTGATTTATTAATTGGGTTTATGTTCCTAGATCTTAAGTCATAGAAACCTTTGGTGATTGTATGTTTTAGATTCAAGAAAATCAATGAAAGAATATGGAATATGGGTTGGCCATGGCATGGCCGAACCATGGCTGTTTTATGGCTAATGGAGTGGATCTAAAATAATAAAAAGGAGGAGTGAGGTTCGGCCATGGTGCATGGCCGAACCCCACCAAACATTACATGGATTGATGATTAATTTTGGATTAGATCTAAACCAAGGGCCAAGATCATGAACCATAGGGTTCGACTATGGTGTTTGGCAGAACCCCATGGGTTAAAATTGGAAAGAAAATGTAAAAGATGGACCTAGATCTAAAAGGGTGAGGTTCGGCCATAGTGCATGGCCGAACCCCACTAGAGTTATTTTTGGAAACCTTATTATGGAAAGTATTGCTAATTTGGGAAGCAATCCACATATGGAAGGAGTGGTTAATTATGGAAAAACAATCTAATTTTGGAAGGTGTTTCCAAATATGGAAAGGAGGTTACTTATGAAGGAAAGTTTCCATTCTTGGAAGTGGATATTAAAATTAGAAAGTATCTACTTAAAGACCATAAAACCCTTCCTCAAGGGATTCGAATCTTTTCCGGTTCCGAATGAGTTGAAAGCTCGCTGCATCCCTGCGTATCATAGACGTATGATATGTGCTAGGGATGTTATTTATGGAAACCATACCAAGAATGGAAGGTAAGGCTTGATTATGGAACCTAATTTAAATGAAGGGATTGGTTGCCATGAGTGAGGTTCAGCCATAGTTATGGCCGAACCCCACTAGGATTAGTTTTTGGAAACCTTGTGAATTTTGGAATAAGATATTCAATCATAGAAGGGTTGTTGTTTAATGAAGAAACCTTCTAAATGTGGACCTTAGGTTAAAAATGGAAGGTAGAGTTATTTTTAGAAAACTTTCCATTTATGGAAGGAGGTTTATATTTTTGGTAAGTTAAATAGGGAAACCCTCTAATGATAGTAGGAGAGATTAATAAAGGGAAGTTCTATTCTTGGAAGGTGAAATCTAAATTTGGAGACCTTCCAATTATAGAAAGGTGGAGATTAATTGGAAATTATACACCATAGGGTTCGGCCATGGTGTATGGCCGAACCCCATGTTCTAAATTAAGGGATTAAAGGCGTCTTTAAATTAGGGTTTAAGGGCTTATTTATGGATCAGATTATGAACCTACATTATGAGTTAGGTTATGTTAGTTTTAAATAAGATAAAGGGTACAATGTATGATATGAATTGATGGAGAAAGTAATGGCAAAAATGTAGCTAAAATACCAAAGTAGGAGAACCATGGGTTCGGCCATGATGTATGGTCGAACCCCATGAGATGTGATTGATGAACTTATTTGATTAGAGAAATTTTTAAGGTCTAATTATGAAAGATTTAAAGGGAAGAGGAAGTCAATGGCATTTTGGTAAATATGAGAGAATGTTGGACATTGGGTTCAGCCATGGTGTATGGCCGAACCCCATGAGTTATTGTATGGTATTATGTATTTTGGAAGCATGAATGAATAACTTGGAACCTAAGCAAAGAGAAGGGGCTAGGGTTACCAACAGTGGCATTCTTGTAAATATGTATAAAAAATGGTAAACCATGGGTTCGGCCATGGTGTATGGCCGAACCCCATGGGGTTTTGTTTATGGACTTAGAACCTTGAAATTAGGTGAGACTTGGTGTTGATTTATCATTATATTATAAGGTAACGGGATCTCACAAGCGGTGCGCGATCGGTGATCGAATCTTGGACGAAAACGCAAGGACTTGTGAACGGTCTTAGGTAGGATACCACCTCTTTGAAACCATGGATTATGTACTTGTTTTTATCTTATGTTTGATGAAAATGTGTTTCAAAGGATCTGATTTATTATTGAATTTCAAATGCTACGTTTACCTTGATTTAAATGGCATGGATTAATTATGTTCAAAAGGTGATTTTACATGCTAGGTTTTATTTGTATAAAGAACATGTATTGGATATGTTTTCAAATGATGATTTTCAATGCTATGTTTATGTTATAAAATAGCATGCGTTTCATTGGCATCTCATGCATGGCATGGGGTGAAGGATTTGTAACCGGAGGGGTCACACTCCGTCGGGGCATCCGAAAAACCTATGTGCAACACCTTGATGTGATTTCCATCAAGAAGATTTCCGGAGGGTCCACACTCCGTCGGGGCGACCGAAAGACCTATGTGGTAGGCACATTTATGTACAAGTGATGGGTGGGACTCATTGCATATTTGTCATCATTGCATGGCATGGATTTATATGGTTTTGATATCACTATGTTATATGATATGTTTGTACTAACCATGTGTTAGCCGTAATTGGAATACCTACTAGGCGCGTTGTACTAACGCCCTACTTCTACCCTGCAGTTGGTGATACAGGTAATCAGGGAAATAATGAACCCAAGACGGACCAGGCATAGGAGCTTGGAAGATCTAGTTTATATGTTTTTGAAATAAATTACTCATGAACTAGTATTTGAGTATTTGGATTCCGGAATGTAATAACTTAGATGGTTGAATGTTTTGGTTTGTGATTATGACGTACTTTGCTATCTAAATGGATTAGAACGTGGTTCTAATATAATTCCGTATATTGATGATTATGATTCCGCAGTTGTATGATTTTATCCGCAATTCGGTATGGCTATGTGTGAATCATTTTATTGGATTGAGTCCATACACACATAGGGTTGGCCAGTTAAGGGTTGGACTTTGGAAGTTCGGACTTAGCTCGCATCGTGACGTCCCGCGCTCTATCACTCTACTCTGTTAAAATAAATATATATATATATACACTGAATTTACGAGAACAAGTGAGTGAAAAAGGGTGGGGACGTTACATAAAATTGTAAAGAAACTCACTGTGAAATTCAAATTCTCTGTGTACCCTTGAGTCTTCTCTTGGTCTTCTCTTCAATCCTTTGGTCCTCTTTGGCTCCAGTGTCAAATTCGAGTTTGGTATGTGGGTTACTGGGCTATTTATAGGACTTGGGATTGAATGGATGGCTAAGATCAAATCTATGTTTAAGTTGGTGGATGAAAGGTTGGGATTAGATCTAACTTAAGTTGGGTGGCTGGGATTAAAGTGTAACACCCTGGATTTTCAAGTTATTAATATATATATATATATATATATATGAAAATTACTCATTTATTTTGTGAATTATTAAACATGAACCTTAGATGGGTAATTTGTTGGGTCATTGGCCCAATTAGGACCCAACGGTTATGGTATAAGTTCCAATTTAAATTGAATGGGCAACACGCCTAAATGAATTGAACAAAGGTTGCATGGCCGTTTATGAGATATGCAATCCATGATTATGCGCATGGGGAGGATTAGAGATAAATTGCCATGGCCGTGTGTGGGAGTTGCACATCCAAGAAGATGTGCTAGAATATCTTTAAAAAGGGGATTGCTAAATAAATAAGATATCAAATATTAAATATAGGATGATTGGCCAAATATTAGATATTCATATTCATGATTATGCGCAATCCATGATATGCTAGAACCTCTTTAAAAATAGTCATTTCCTTGTTAGGAACAATACTAGGGAAATTACTAATTAAAGGACTCTCCAAAGTGAGAAACAAGAGGGGCGCACAGCAACCTCTATGTATACTACACGGCTGCAATTGTGACTTGCTATCTCAGCAAGAGAGACCTATTGGAGTTCATAAAAGGAGAGACAAAGGGGCGCATGGCACCTTCTAAATAGAGGACCAATTGGAGATTAAAGGCAGCAAGGGGCTCACGGCAATTGCTATTGTACCGTGTGGAATTTTTATAAAAAATAGGGTAGCAAGGGCGTACGGCACAAGAAGGTGTTCTTGACTGTGTTAAAAATCAAGAAGAAATAGAAGGATTGGAAGAGCAAGAACAATCGAAGGAAAACCGGAGGAGTCGCGGAAACGGTAAGTAGTTTTGATATTTTTTTTGAGATAAGGAACCATAGGGTTCGGCCATGGTGTATGCCCGAACCCCATGGAAGGAAATTAGATGATCATGATATTTAATTTAATGGAAAAAATGGACCATAGGGTTCGGCCATGCATGGAAAGACATGGTTATTTTTATGGGTTGAAAACCATGAAGGAACATTGTTTGTTTTAATAATTTTAAGAAGGATGAAAACCATGGATGGTTAGGATGTTTTAATTGGATTCAAAAGAGAAAGTACGGAACCATAGGGTTCAGCCATGTGGTATGGCCGAACCCCATGGAAAGGATATTAATATTTTTTTTAATGGATTTAAATAATGGAAGATCAAGGATTAATGATTGTCAAAGGAAAGATTATGAACCATAGGGTTCGGCCATTGTGTATGGCCGAACCCCATGGAGGGTGGTTATTAAATTAGAAAGTTTCTAATTATGGACTTTTGATAAAAAAGGAAGGAACCTTGATTTATGGATTCAAGTATGGAAGTTGCTATAATTGGAAAGTTATACATCATAGGGTTCAGCCAAGGTGTATGGCCGAACCCCATGAACCAACTTAAGGGATCATATGGGGTTTTATGTCACGGTTAATGGATTGTTTTATGAATCAATGTTATGGATCGGTTTTGGACATAAACATGAGGTAATGGCAATTTGGTAATATCGGCTGAAAATGATAAACCATGGGTTCGGCCATGGTGTATCGCCGGACCCCATGGGAAATGATTTATGGATTATGTCATGGGAATTATTTGGTGAACTTAGATGTCTATGAACCTATGTTTTGAACCTAAACATGAGTGAATGAATGAAGGTGACTAACCATGGAAGGAATAATGGCATAAATGTAAATATGGTCAAAAATGAAAGACCGTGGGTTCGGCCATGGTGTGTGGCCAAACCCCATGGGGAATGTTTGGCGGACCTAGGGTTATGTATGTTGGATTAAATGAATGAAATGTTAACTAAGGATTAGACCCATGGCAAAGTTGTAATAAAGGGTGAAAGTGATGAATCATGGGTTCGGCCATGATGTATGGTCGAACCCCATGAGGAATGGTTTATGGACTTAAATATTGTAAATAAAGGGAGACATGGTTTTAATTGATTGATATGTTATAAGGTAACGAGACCTCACAAGGTGTGTACAATCGTGAAAGGTTACCGGACGAAAGCGCAAGGACACGTTAGTGGTCTTTGGTAGGATTCCACCTCTTTGAAATCATGGATTTATGTACAATGTTTTTTATCTTATATTTGATGATTTTATGATGAAAATGATATGTTTTAAATGTGAGTTTTAATGCTATGTTTATTATATAAAATAGCATGTGTTTCATTGGCATCTCATGCATAGCATGGGGTGAAACATATGTAACCGGAGGGGCCACACTCCATCGGGGCGTCCAAAAAATCTATGTGGGATACCTTGATGTGCTTTTCCATCAGGAAGAAACCGGAGGGTCCACACTCATTCGGGGCGTCCGAAAGACCTATGTGGGGGTACTTTTATGTACATGTGATGGGTGGGACTTATTGCATTTGACATCATGACATGGCATGGTTTATATGGCTTTTGACATTATGATATTATTATACATGTGTTGTACTAACCATGTGTTAGCCCTAACTAGAATACCTACTGGGCGCGTTGTTCTAACACCTTACTTCTACCCTAGTGAATGGTATAGGAAACAAGGAGAACGATGAACGTGAAACAGGCCAGGCATAGGAGCTTGGATGATTATAGGTTATATTTTAATAAAGTTACTTATGGACATGTATTTGAGTAACTAGTTTCCGGGCATGTAATAACTTAGATGATTTGCTATGGTTGGATATTTGGTTGGATAATTATCTTATGTTAATTATGGAATAAAGACTTGACGTACTTTGCTATCTAGAATGGAATAGAACTAGGTTCTATTATATTTCCGCAATTATGATTTTAATTCCGCATCTTTATATTGTTATGTGTAAACCGTTTTCATGGACTTAGTCCATGCACACATAGGGTTGGCCAGTTAAGGGTCGGACTTTAGAAGTTCGGACTTAGCTCGCGTAGTGATGTCCTGCTCTCTATCACTCTTTGTTTGTAAAAAAAAAATAGAGTCTGATTTTCGGAAAAGAAAGCGAGTGAAAAAGGGCGGGGCGTTACATAAAGACTAGAAAACTAGGGCTTATCTATAGGGTGTACACGAATTTGGTGTGATGGGTTGGCTTGGAGTGGAGTGCAAGTAAGGAAGGAGAGAAAATTGGGATTGAAATTTGCTGTGTGATTTTCGAACTTGGTTAATTGGTTTAGAGTTTTGGATTGTGCAATTATGGATCAATGGGTGGGATTAAATGGATGGATGGATGAATGAATGGATGACATGATGAGGTGGAGGGTTGACTATGAAATTCGAATGGGATAGGCAGGAGATAAGCAAAAATAGTGTGTGGCTATAAAAGATTGGGATGATGAGGTGTGTAGGGATCTTAGGAGTGTATTTGGATGGATTTTTGTCTAAGTGCATGTAGAAGATTTAGGTGGTAAAATCGTGTGGACTGTGTGTTGGATGGATAGAGTGGTGACAAGTCATGGGCGATGGAGGCTAGCTTCAGCTTCAAGTTGTTCTAACTTGGGGTTTGGTGAATGGATGGCTAAGATTAGTTTGGGTTAAATTTAATGGTTCTAGGTTTAATTGGTAAAAATAAATAATAACAATAGTAATGTGTCTAATGGAGGGTTTGAATTCAAAGGTGGAGATGAATAAATGATATGATGAATGGCCTAGATCTAGTGCAAATTATGTATGTGATGGATGAATGTGGAGGTTGTAGGGTTTTCCTAATGATGTGGATAGCTGTGATGAAATGTCCTAAGATCTAATGGCTTAAATAATTGATGGGTGCTCTAAGTGGATGGATGGTAGATAATGCATGGATGATCCTATTCCTAAGGTTAATCTATGTGGTGGATGGATTGAATGTCCTAGATCTATCATGATGAATGAATGGGTTGGATTGACCAAGTGGATCTAGGGTCTGATGATATGAAATGTAAGAGATAAATAAGATGCATGAAGTGAATGGTTTGGATTGGTTGATTGGGTTAATGGATGTGTGGATGGGAGATTGGAAATTGGATGGTTAAGATTGGATGGGTAGGATGGGTCATGGATATGGGCTTTTTGGGTTTGGACCTAAAATAGATTTGGGCTTAGGGTTGATAAACTTGAATTTGAACCTGGAGCATTGGATCTTTAAATTGGACTTGGACTTGAATTGAAGACTTAGACTTAAGCTTGCTGGGCTTGAATTCACTCTAGCCTAGCCCACATTGGGAAATGCACCTAAAGTGCTTGGCCTTGTCTAGTGTCTGGCATTTGGAGCAAAGCTTGGCCCAATTGCAGTGGATCACTAGCCCATGGATCTTGATTTCAACTCTTGGCCTTTTAATTGCAGACTTTGATTTTAAAATTAAATAATTAATCAATACCACTATAATTCTAAATATTGAATAAATCTAGACTCTCATAAATAGATCCAGATTACCCAATTTACATCAAAAACCCTAAAGTGGCATGATTAAATTATGAAATTCTAAAATTTCTATTTAAGTTCTCCTCCGGCAATTATCCATTGTTTTTTGCATGAATCCTGTTTTTCCATCCTTTTATCTACGAAACTAGAAAAAACCATTAAACATATCTTTTATATACAAAATCGAGGCTAACTTAATCATAATTAAAGGGTAAAAATGTAAGATTTTTAGACTCAACACTAGTGTTCATCACAACACTACAAAGCACAAAAACAACAGGTCGTTTTGACATTAATTGATCGAATCTAAACAGTAGACTTTCCCAAAAAGCAAATGGTTACTTTCCATTAATTCGAGAAGACTGAGTCTCCTCATGGCTAATAAAAGAATTTATCCCAAATACCCCTTACATTACTGTTAGTTTTACACCAGATTATAACCATTATCGTACTAATCACTCAGTCTATTTTTCAGGTCTAGTGATTACATTTGACACAACACACATCAGATTGCAATCTTTTTGTTGCACAAACAAAGTAAAGAATCATGTATAAATCAAACCATGGAGTGAATTGCTCCCCTCACCTAATATTGTGTGAAGTGTGCATGATAAATCTAGGAGTTCTTTATAGATCAAACTTAAGGTTCGCTGAAATAATATTTAAAACAAATCCGAATAAAGGCTTAGTTTAATTAATTAGTATGAACTCCAAAACTACCTTAATCTCACCAATGGGATAAACCAAAATTCGAAAATATGATTTCAGATTTCTATGGTATTACAAACACTCTCTTATTGGTTTAAGGTCTTTGGTCTACTAGTTAGCACTAATCAGTCCAAAACTCAAGGTTAAGAACTCGAAATTTCTCAACCAACTATGTAAAATTCGTAATATTGTAGAATTTTCTAGGAACAATACGAAAATCAAATAATTCTAAGATTTTTATAGTAGATGAATCTCTAAATGAGGATTCCAAAAATATCTCGTTTGGCTCGAACGGAGTTTTCTACCTTGAGATATCATTGTTTTACTGAGATTGTTACGAACTGCCCAACAATTTGTAGTTTAGGACATTTGTTCAGATTGTAGACGACTTTCGACCCATCTATATAGATCAAATAATTTCTATATTTCAACCACAGATAGATCTTTTTGCCTACTTAAGATTGAGCATAAATTTTGCAAGGTTATGATCTCCGGATACTAAGATATGGTTGTTTTAATCTGGCTTTTACATTCTACCCAACAATTAGTAGTCTCTACTCTAGATCTGGATTACGTAATTTTATTAACCTATCAGATCAAATCCAATTGATCTGAAATTTTTACTGGGGTACTTTCTATTTGTTAGCTAAGTACAATTTTTTTTCACATCAATCAGAGGCCATTAAGGTTTGGCAATGCTGCAATGTCATTATTAATGGTGCTCAAGTTCCTTTACATTTGTTCTCGAAGGTCAGTAATGGCAAGGGTGCGCCCGTATTCTTAACTATATTATTAATGAAGCTCACTATCTGTTCCATCTAATCAGTATGAGGCCCAAATCATGATAAATATGCAATCTGTCTGAAGAAATATCAAAAGTCTATCCTCCTTTATTTTAAAAAAGGGAAAAGAAATGTAGAGAACTGAGAATGTGGAATGGGGAAGACTAAATTTGTTAATAGTAGTGGTAGTTTGTCTATTTTAGTGGAGTTCCTTTATTATTTACCTTAAACATTCAAATTAATTAACATTTATTTCAAGACTAATCTAGGGAAACTTTTTTTATGACATTTGTTAGCTTTTATAAGTACGTCCTTTATTCTAATTTTGAAATGACATATTGTTGTGCAAATTTTAAATTTATAACTTACAAGACCACGAACCATTTAATAGTATAACGTTAAGAGTGCGAGGTCGATCCCACAAGGAAACAACAAAATATATGTAAATATATATATATATATATATATATATATATATATATATATATATATATATATATATGAAATTGAAACGTTGTGATTTAAAAAAAAATATAGATCTTTAAAAATAACCTCAGTATGAAAATCAAATTCTAATTTTTATAAATATAATTTTAAATTAGTAGAATTCCAGTTGTAAGAATCAAATCTAAAAGTTAGAGTATCATCATCTAAATCTAAAATCTAACCAATAAATCCAATTTAATTAAAGCAATTGTATGGATCTAGAATTTGTAAATAATCAATGTCAACCTAGTTCAAAAGAATTTAAGAGAATAAGAAAAGAATAAAAAAATAATAAAAATAATGAAATATTCACATAATGTACATTGGAATTGAGACAAGTATTTATGGAGGTATTTTATCCCATTTAATGATGAAATCACGGCCTAGACTATGAAATCTACAAGCACTATCAAATACATATTCAAATTTGTCTTTTATTAAAATTCCAATTAAAAATATTATGGTTTGGGCAAAAATTCCCAATTCAAGTCTTAGGCTTGGGCAAAAATTTATACTTGCCTTTCCAAATCTAAAAGTTTTCTTAAAAAGAACTTTAGACTGGGAAGATCAAGTTCCACCGATCCTAAAAGGGATTCTGTTTTTCCTTGAAAAAAATCAAAATAATTTCTAACATAATATTTATAATAGAAATAAAACTAAAAATTCAAACTATCATTATACGGTATTCAATAATTGGAAAACCATACATCTAAAATAAGCTACCATGAATTACAATGCTTTTGGAGTTTTATATCAAAAACAGAAAACACAAGAACTCACAAATTAAATTCGAAAATTCCTTTCTTTTATAGTGTTTTCAGCCTCCAATCTTCAGTTATCCTTCAATCCTTACTCAAATTCGAATTTCAATGGAGTCCATAGGCTCTATTTATAGACTCAGGGTTGGAATAGACGGTTGGGATTAAATCTGGGATAAGTTCTAAATTAATGGCTTGGATTAGACCTCCTTTAGAAGTGGGTGAAGGAGATTTTAAGTTGAAAAGGCTAGAGTTACAAGGCATACATGAATTTTGGGGTGTCTTGGCTTGGAGACTAAGCAGAAAATGAGAAAAAATAGGAATTTGGAGAAAAAAATTGGGATTTAGTGCAAATCCCATTTTTCTACACATGTATCATCTAACATCCCCATTTTTACCTAGTAAACATCCGAATCTTGAAATGTTATAAACTAAAAAATTTTAGTCACTAAAGTTTTTTTTGCCAACTCAACAAGAATAAATGTAATCGGATATTGGAGTGGAAAGTTATGGTCAAACTACCAAAGCTATGTCAAAATTTGTCTTCCAAATCCCATTTTTTTCTCCGTATCTTGCTTCACACGAATTTGGATTGCTTGGGATTGGGTGATGAGATGTAGATGATGTGTCATAAACCTAAATGGGATTTTGGCTTTATTATTAATTCTAGGGTTTTAAATGAATGGATTGCTATGATTACTTTGGGTTAAGATCTAATGGCTCGATGGTCATTTGGATGAAATAAAATATAGGAATGATGTAGTACCTAATGGAGGATTATGATTTAATGGTTGAGATGGATAGATGATACGATGAATGACCTAGATTAAATACAAAGTAATTTATGAGATGGATTAGCATGGAGGCTCTAGGATTTTACCTAATATACATGTATGAGATAAATGGTTGTGATGAAAATGTCCTAAGATCTAATCGTTGGCAAATGGGTAACTGATGAGCACATGAAATTGATATATTTTACCTCAGTATTTGGACTAGTTAGCCCTTGTTTTGTGTGTTTTATATGTTTAATAAGATTTTCGATGTTTTACGGGATTTATAGGGAAACACAAGATATGAGAATTCAAATGGTGAATTTCGCAATTTATGGGCATGAGTTGATATTTTTAGAAAGTTGAAATTTTTAGAAATTATTTTACCACAATTTTAGGGGTTTTATTGTAAATTAATTAATTCAAATCCATTTATGAGAGTTTGGATTAATTTAGTACATTTTTAGAATTGAATGTAAGTGGTAAAATTATTTATTAGATTTTTCATTCTTTGAAAAGCCCAATTATTAAGCCCATTAAGAAAAGCCCATGAAGAAATCCACATGTGTGAAGTCTATTTTCATCATCTAAAGATACATATGAGGAAATTCGAAATTTACAAGTCATTATGAGAGGATTTTCGAATTTGGTAAGTGGAGTGAGGAAAAAGAAATAAAATAAGAAGTGGAGAAAAAGAATGAATGCTTGACACAGCTTTAGTATTTTAGCCATAACGTTCTACTACTACGATATTCGATTGCTTTGATTTATTTTGGGTTAGAAAGAAGACTTCAAGAGCTACAACTCTGTCGTGACTATATTTTGTGATTTGGACATTAACAAGGTCAAAACTCAGCTGCAAGGTGATACATGTGTAAAAAATGGGATTTTACACCCACTTTCCTTGTACGGATTTTACTATTTTTTTTCACCTCCTTGCCGTCTCCTTTAAGCCATTCCATGTTTAGTACAAACCATATTAGCCGTCAAAGTGTCCATTTCTTTATTTAAAGCTTAAAATCCAAGCCATTCATTCCACCTCCTTTCATCTATAAATACTCCCTCTCCTATTGAGAAAATTGAACCCGGCTTAGAGAATTTAGAGTTTTGGGATTTTGGAGCATTGGTGGATTACATGAATTTTGCTTAGTGTTTTTATTTTATTTTATTTAATTTTTTTGTAATTAGTTTCTTTTATTTTAATCCATGTATTGTAATTTAGTTCCATTAATGATAGTATAATTTCTTTGTCTTTATTTTCTTCAATTCAATGTTAGTGTGTGATTAAATTCAATAATAAATACAAAAATTCCATGAATCTTCTTGCTTTGCTTTTATTTAAATCCAAACTGCCATGCATTGTAATTCTTAATTCCAAATTTAATTAATAATTAAAAAACAGAAAAAACACTTAGAATTATGGTTTTCCACTTATTTATTTTTGTATAATGAAAATTTGATTTGATTTAATTCTTTTTATGGATTTATGTTAGAGATTATTCTAAGTTGTTCAATGAAGACAGAAAAATATTTTAGACTAAATGGAATTTGACTTTATCAGTCTAGGCTCTTTTTAAGAGCATAAAAAATTTTAGATTTGAAATTGCAGGTGGAAATTCTATTGAGCCTAAGGTCGGATTTGAATTTTCTTAATTTAATTGATTTCATAAATTTCATAATGAGGATTTTAATAGATGAAAAATTAGACTGATTGATAAATAATAAATGTGAGCTCCATATTCTAGGCCTTGATTTTAATTTTAAAATTTGGAAAATAAAGCCTCCATAATTCTTTGATCTAGTTCCACTGTAAATATGCACAGAGGTAGTATATGTGTTTTAAATTTTATTCTTGTCTTTAAAATTCAAAAACTCAAGAAAAGTTGGAGAAGTAGGATGGTAAATTAATTTATTACATCTTAATTTTGTATTCTAATTTTAATTAAGTTTGTTTATAATTTTTAGATTAAATCCACCATCTTAGTTTGATTCAGGTAAAAATTAATTTTCCATTTTATTTTCTATCTTTAGAAGGTTTCTAAATTAAAATTAAAATTCCTATATTAGATAAATAATTCCATATTCATGATTTATCTCCATATTTTCTAAATTTCTAATATTATATAATTAAGTGGTGTATTTTTCACGGATATATCTTCCTAAGTTCCGATGGGTTCAACTTCGTACTCAATTGTTATACTATCAAATGGTTCGTGATGAGCACAGGAAAATGACTATTTTACTCTTTTATTTGGACTAGTTAGCCGCTTGTTTGTGTGTTTTTTTATATGACTAATGAGATTTTGTACGTTTTACAGGATTTATAGGGAAATACAAGATATGAGAATTCAAATGGTGAATTTTGCAGTTTATAGGCATAAGTTGATATTTTTGGAAAGTTAGAATTTTTAATAATTATTTTACCACAATTTTACTGGTTTTATTCATAAAGTAATTAATTCAAATCCATTTATGAGAGTTTGGATTACTTTAGTACATTTTTAGAATTGAATGTAAGTGGTAAAATTAGTTATTAGATTTTCCATACTTTGAAAAGCTCATTTATTAAGCCCATTAAGAAAAACCTATAAAGAAATCCATATGTGTGAAGACTATTTCCATTATCTCAAGATACATATGAGGAAAGTCGAATTTTACTAGTCAATATTAGAGGATTTTCGAATTTGACAAGTGGATTAAGGAAAAATATACAAAATAACAAAGGGAGAAAAAAAGAAGGAAGGTTTGACACATCCTCATTATTTTTGCCATAACGTTTTACTCCAATGTCCGATTGTTTTTATTCATTTTGGGTTGGAAAGAAGACTTCAAGGGCTACAACTTTGTAGTTATGACTTTTTCTGATTCGGAAGATAACTAGGTCACAACTGAGCTGCAAGGTGGTATATGTGTAAAAAAAGGATTTTGCACCCACTTTCCTTACACGAATTTTACTATTTTTTTTCCACATCCTTGTCTCCTTTAAGCCATTCTATGTTTATCATAAACCATATTAGTCCTCCATGTGTCCCTTGTTTTAATTAAATCTTTAAATCCAAATTATTCATTCCACCTCCTTTCATCTATAAATACTAGCCCCTCCCATTGAGAAAATTGAACTGGATAGAGAATTTCAAGGTTGGCTAGGCTTTGGAGAGGGATTAAAAAAGAGAAGAGAAGACTTTGGCAATTTTGATTTTCACATTATGTTCTTGAGATTGGTGGTTTTAATTTCACATTGTATTTTCTTGTCTATTTAAATTCCTAAATTCCAATTGTATTGTATTTTTATTCCAATGGTTTAATCAATGAGAGAATGTGAGAATTAGAATTATTGTTTTCCAATTGTTCTTTCATGTGTAATGAAAATTTCAATTTTATTTTCATTATTTTCATGATTTTATGTTGTTTATTTTTCTAAGAAATTCAAAGAAAGTGAGATTATTTTAGGATTTGCAGAACTAGATTTTTCCCTTCTAAAACTATTTTAAAGAGTAAGATTATTTTAGATTTGGAATTAGAAGTAGAAATTTTACCTAAGCCTAAGGCTGGAATTGAATTGCCTTAGTTAAAAGGATTTCATAGATTTCAAATTTAGAATTTTAATGAATGAGAGATTTGAATGGGTTTTAAATAATTGACGTAAGATCCATGTTTTAGGCCGTTATTTTATTATTAAAATATGGATAACAATGCCTCCTTGAGTCTCTGATTAAATTCCACTGTAAATATGTACAGATGTTGTTTTTAATTTATTTTTGTTTTCTTTGTTTATAAATTCATACTCTTTATAAAATTGTGAACTATGTCGGTAATTAATTAATTACATCTTAATTTTGTGCTATAAGTTAGACTGAAATTATTTAATTTTTTTAGATTAATTCCACCATCTTAATTGAAATTATATGAATTGTGTGTTTTCCATGAAAATTAGATATCATGAATGGTTAATTTCTAATTTTAGATGTTATTCCTATTTTTGGACTTGTTTTTTATTTTTAGAATGTTTCTAAATTAAACTTAGATTTCCTAAGTTAGAAAATTAATGATGTGATTTTAAATTAACTCGCAAGCACACGAACCAGTGATAGTATAATGTATGAGTACGAGGTCGTACCTAAAGGAAATCCACAAAATGTATGTACGAAATAAAAAATGGCACTATTGAATAATGTAATTTAATAAAATAATTTTCTAAAACATATAGTTATAATCTTAATTTAGCACACTAATTAATCGATTATCTAGTTTTAGTAGTTAACAATAAATTTTGATTAAAATAATAGAGTAAATTTAAATGACCTAAATTTAATTTAAAATGTAAATTTAAGAGACAAATAAAATGTTTCTAACCTAGTTAAATTGTTTTGATGATTTTTAAGAAAGAATAAAATAAATTAAGAATAATAAATTGTTTACATATTTTACAATGGAATCGGGTCAAATATCGAAGGCAACATGTTATCCTATTTAAAAAATTAAAATCATGGCCTAGACTATGAAATATTCTAGAGTTATAAAATATAATTCAAATTTATTTCCTATTAAAATTGTAATTAGAATATTTATATCATCCATTAAATCAAATTTTTTTAAATTCAAGCCTTAGGCTTGAACGGGGTTTAAACTTGCATTTTCCAGATCTAAAACAACTGTTCTTGATAAGACCCTTAAATTGGAAAATTGGTCAAGTCCCACTGATCCTAACAGGGGTTCTTCTACTTTCCTTGAAAAAATTCTAAAATTAATTTCTTACATAATGTTCATAAAAATAATTAAAATAAAATAACAAACCATCACTATTAAATATTTTAACAACTGGGAACACCATAAAACTAAACAACTGCCATGAATTTTTATTTTAAAATTTTGAAAATGAAATACAATCCTTTGGACTTTACAAAAAAAAATAGAAAAAATAACTTAGAAGAAATTAAATATTTTTCTCTGTCTTTGGTGGTCCAACTTCAGTCCCTTCGACGTCTTGCCCTGGTTCAACCTTCAATAGACCCAAACACTTGAATTTATAGGAGAGAAGGGATGAGATAAGAGACCCTCAAATTTGATCGGGATAAGAGACCCATTTAAATTCAAATTCAAATTCAGTCGGGATAAGCCTTGTCTTTCTTATCTCAGTCGGCAAAAATCTTCATCGGAAAATAACTAAGAGTCTTATGCTTATATGTTCTTCTCATCTTCCTTACCTCTCCTTATCCCTTCTCTACTGATATCCCTTCTCTGCTCTACCTTATCCCAACTACTACATGGTTCAACTTGCCTTATCTTCCTTCTCTTCTCTGCTGTTATCTAGCTGTACGGCAAGCTCTCTTTTCAGCTACCTTCTTCCTATGATCTGAAATCAATTTTATCCTCATCTTCTCAACAGATAATTCTTTCCTTATCTTTCTCAGTTTAAATCTTCTCTGCATCGGTTTACTCCTTATCTTTTCTTTCTTATCTTATCTTTTCTTCTTCTTTATCTCTCACAACAACTTCCTTATCTTCATCTCATAGCCGTTTCTCTCATCTTCTCGGCAACCCACCTTCTTCTTATCTTATCTTGCTAGCTCTATCCGATTCAGTCACTGCCTTATCTTTTCATCGGCTGTTTTGAGTTTCAAAAATCGTGGAAACTTGACCCTCCTCTTTGATCTTCCTTCTATCTTCTTTTGCCTCGATAGCAATCAGTTCAGCTACGGCCTTCTCTGCTTGCTGCCCTTTGGAACCTTGCTGCTGCGTCCTCTGTTCTCAGTTGGTTACTGTTTGCAACATAGATTGCCAAGCTGGTCATCGGCTCTCTGTTTTGCCTCTGCTTGGACTGTTGCTGTGCTGGCTGCCCTTCTCAGCTGGCTGCTATTTGTAACCAGATCTGGTCTCGCTGCTCTCTGTGAGCAGCAGACTGATGCTGCTTTCAGTGCGCCGCTGTCTTTAGCTGCTCCACCATCATCTCTTCTCAGCTCTTCTCATCTCTACTCATTGCTATTTGCAACTCTCTGCTGATCAAAAGGGGTTGAGAATAGGGCCTCATTTACTGCCACTGCTTCGTCAAGTTGCTACCATCGCTGGCTCTGGCCTTTTTGCTTGCTGCACACTTCCTGTGTCTTCTGCTCTGTAGCCCAATGCAGGAAGAAGGATTCCTTGGGCGTGCGCTTGGACCACCTAGGTGGATCCGGGCTTTCCATCTTCATCTCCTTTGGTTGTTGCCTCCTCCTTTTCTTCTATCGGTCTTCTCTGTTTCTCCCATAAGTCCTGCAACCAGATAAAGAAAAGAAGTAGAAAAGATATGGAAAATAGAAGAAGAAATGGTAATCGTTTCTTTGGGCTTTCCTTGCAGGTGCCAGGCACCCCACTCGAAAGTCAACGAGAAGGGTTGGTAAATGAGACTCAGTTTTGACTCAAATAAAATGAGTGTAGAAGGTGATAGGTTCTGAGACCCAACTGGTTTACTCAACTTGACCTGACCTATTTTGAAGGTGACGTCGACTGTATTTTTTACTTACCATTTTTTATCATTTTTATTTTCTTTTCTTGTATTTTTCAAAATAAACTGTAAAACTAAAAATAACATTTAAACATATCTAATATTTATAAAATAAGGACTAATTAATCTAATATTAAGGGGTAAAATTGTAATTTTACGGTGTTCATCAATTAATACCATGTTTAAGATTTATTTCTATTATTTTCAAAATTTCTTAAAATATGTAATGCAGTGGTATGTTTGTCACAGATATATTTTCCTAAGTTCTGATGGGCTCGACCTCACACTTAATCGCGATACTATCTAATAGTTCGGGCGCTTGCAAGTTATAAATTTAAAATTTGCATAATAAGTTTTTGGCGCCGTTGCTCGGGAAGTTAAAAAATCGCTATTGAATTATTTATTTTTAGAAAATTTCTATTTTTGGAAACTCTTTAAAATTAGTCATTTCGATTTTTCTTAGAAACTATAATTTTAGAAGGTTACCTTATTTAGAAGTTTCTGAAAATAACAAAAATCTAAAGATGATTTAAATTTGGAAACACTGCTAAATTTATAAACTTTTTATTTTTGAAAACTTATATTTTTAGAAATCTTCAAAATTAACTAGTTTCTCTTTTTAGAATTTTCTAATTTTAGAATTTTAATTTAATTTAGTCACATTCTATTTTTAGAAAATAAACTAAATTTTGGAATTTTTAATTTTGGAACTTCTGTCTATGGAAAGTTTCAAAATTGTCTAATTTTAGAAATTGATAATTTTAAAAGGTGTCTAATTTTGGACAGTTTCTAAACTTAGAAAATTTCTAATGTAAGACTCTTGTCTAAATTTGGAAGGTTTCCAATTACGGTGTCTAATTTTAAAAAAATTAATAAATTCTTGTTTATGGAAAATTTTGGATTTTAATGGATTATTTTTAGACTTGAGATTCTAATTTTGTTTAATTTGGTGGATGTTAATTTAGAAAATTTTATGATATTAATTTAATTTAGACTTCTTAATTAGGTTCCAATTATTTTATTTCCTCCACTAGTTATAACATTAGGAAAATTGCATTAGTTTAGGAATCACTGCATTTTTTTATGAGATTCAAAATCTTCACCAAATTTTGTGGTGTTTTATTTTGCAGGGATTTTTATCGTATGCCGTAAAAATTTCTTACAGAAAGCACTACATGCCAAGCTAAGTTACTGAACCATTTTCTTTGAATTTTTTTTTCATGCATTCATATAGATTTTCTTAGGGTGTTTGCATTTTATATTGCATAAAAAATAGAAAAAAAAATTGCATATTTAATTTGCTCATGCATATTAACATGTTAGTCTCATGAATTAGTCTAGTGGTTTGATTATTATTTGCATATTTGCTTTGAGTAATGCATTGTTAGATTATTTTTGCAATAACAAAAACTTGAAAATAAAAAAATATGAGTGAAAGTGGTTCATGCATTGTAAGTTAAAATCAATTTAGAACCATTATATTTTGGGATGTAATGTTCAAAATTTTTGGAGTTTAGGTCATATATTGTGTCAGTATTCGTTTTGTTTTGATTTGTTGTTATTTGTCCATCTATCTCCTTCTATATCTGAGTCTGAGCCTGTGTGTGTGTCAATGTTTGTCAGTGTCTAGTTAGGTTCTTTATTTTTGTTGAGTCAGTTTTTGTGTTTTTGTGTCAATTTAGTGTCTTTGTGTGTGTTTGCGTGTCTATTTGTTTTTGTAGGTTTTGAATAACGTGAATCATCTCAGGTAATTCTCAACTCAAGTTGTTCATATTTGATATTTTCTTCTAATTTGCACTTGATCACTGTAGATTAGAGAACATTGACGGCAATGGTCATTTTAAGTTTGGGGGTATTAGGGGGTTAATTTGTCTATTATAAGTTTTGTATCCGTTTTAGAGTCATTTAAAAAAAAAGTTCAGTCTTGTGTCTGTGTTAAAAACAAATTGACAAAAATTTGAAAAAAATTAATTTTAGCATTAATATGTGGATGAAATTTTTTATATCATGCTTTTCTAATTGAATTTTATGAAATTTATAATTAGAAAGCTTTTACACAACCATATTAATTTTAACTTGAAAATAAAATATTCATGAGTTAAGTAATCATTGGAAGAATACCATTGGAGACTTATACCCAGTGAACTTTTGAGCCATTCAATTTTTTTTAGAGTTATAAGTTAACTCTTTATTTTCTTTGAATTACGTATAATTATTATTTTTGTTAGATCTCATTATTATTTGTTTTGGTTATATACTCAGAACCACATCAAAATTGAATTATTACGCCTAACTTTTTTTCTAAATTTATTTGAAGCTGTATAAGTATTCATATAAAGCTTAGGAAATGATATAGGTCATTATTTTGGATTGTTTTGAGCTTTTGAAACCTACCTATTTTTTGTCATATATTATCCTGTTAGTTCCCACTTTTGAGCCTTTAATGAAAGTTAAGCCAATTTTTTTATTGATTAGCCATATTATCCATACACAACTCCGGTTGTGGAGTTTGAGCCTTCATTGAAATATCTGTGACCTATTTTAAAACCTATAAAAAGGTTAGAGATGACTGTTATAGGGATGGTATTCTGGAAAAAATATGTCAGTTGAAGAAAAAAATGATGGATGGTATTAAAAAAAAAGGGGGGGGGGGGGGGGCGGGGCATCCTTATAGCAAAAAAAAAGGATATGAAAAAAAAAGTGAAAAAAAGACAGGAAAAATGTTGTGAAAGTGAAGGAAAAAAAAATAGAGAAAGAATATCCCCATTTCAAAAATTTGAAGAGCTCTAACTTTTTCTGTTCAAAATATTAATTTTTGAGTCTTTTTATCATTTTTTGATATGACTGGGTCCTAAGCCACGTTTTGTCCTATTAAGAAGTTCTATTGATACAGAGTTAATATGATATTTTAAGTGGAGAATAGAGGAAGAAAAATATGGTGTATTATTTTAACGTTTTTAGGAAACTGGCATCCATTCATGAGATCTATATTTTTCTTTATTATAATCCGTTCTTCGATGATAAATATATGAGATATTTGCATTTGATAAATTTTTCTGCTTGCATATACTTTTGAGAGAATTTACCCCAATCTCTAAACGAAAGTCTTTCTGAGAGATATCTTATGAGATTTTGAGTCGAAACTCATTTTCAGCTCGTGGTTGTCAAACTTGTGTGTATTTTGAAAAATAATTCCATGTTAATATTTGCCTATCACACACTATACTCCAGGTATAAGTTTTGTAAAATAATTTTGGTTGTATGATGTTTAAATTTTTGTTTATATATTTTTTACGAAACTTGATATTTGTGTGTATCATCAATGAAAGCCCTTACGAGACTAACTCGTCCACTAGTGGTGAGTTAGGGGTTTAAAGGCTTGTTGCATACGTTAAATGCAATCGATAGTGCTAACGAAACTGTTGTAGTTTGGGACTTTAATTTTTTGTTTGTTTTTGTTTTGCTCGAGGACTAGCAGAATCTAAGTGTGGGAGTATTTGATGAGCACAAAAAAATGACAATTTTACCCTTCTATTTGGACTAGTTAACCCCTTGTTTTATGTGTTTTTTGATACGATTAATGTGATTTTGGACGTTTTGCAGGATTTATAGGGAAATACAAGATATGAGAATTCAAATAATGAATTTTGCAATATATGGGTATAAGTTGATATTTTTGGAAAGTTAGAATCTTTAATATTTATTTTACCACAATTTTAGGGGTTTTATTTTTAAACTAATTAATTCAAATCCATTTATGAGAGTTTGGAGTAATTTAGTATATTTTTAGAATTGAATGTAAGTGGTAAAATTAGTTATTAGATTTTCCATACTTTGAAAAGCTTAGTTATTAAGCCCATTAAGAAATCCACATGTGTGAAGACTATTTTCAATATCTCAAGAAACATATGAGAAAAATCGAATTTTATAAGTCAATATAAGAGGATTTTCGAATTTGGCAAGTGGATTAAGGAAAAAGAAACAAAATAGCAAGGGGAGAAAAAGAAGGAAGGTTTGACACATTTTCATTATCTTGGCCATAAAGTTTAACTCCAATATCCGACTGCTTTGATTCTTTTTGGGTTGAAAAGAAGAATTCAATGGCTACAACTTTGTAGTTTACGAATTTTCCTGATTCGGAAGTTAACTAGGTCAAAACTGAGCTACAAAGTGGTACATGTGTAAAAAATGGGATTTTGCACCCACTTTCCTTACACAAATTTTAATATTTTTTTCCACCTAATTGCCTCGTTTAAGCCATTCTATGTTTAGCACAAACCATATCAGCAATCCATGTGTTCCTTGCTTTATTTAAATCTTTAAACCCAAGCCATTCATTCCACCTCCTTTCATCTATAAATACTAGCCCTCTCCCATTGAGAAAATTGAACTGGCCAGAGAATTTCAAGGTTGGCTAGGCTTTGGAAAGGGATTGATAAGGAGAAGAGAAGACTTTGGCAATTTTGATTTTCACATTAGGTTCTTGAGGTTGGTGATTTTTATTTGACATTGTATTTTCTTGTCTTTTTAAATTCCAAAATTTTAATTGTATTGTAATTTTTATTCCAATACTTTAATCAATAAGAGAATGTGAGAATTAGAATTATGGTTTTTCAATTGTTCTTTCATGTGTAATGAAAATTTCAATTTTATTTTCATTTTTTTTATAAGCACAGGAAAATGATTATTTTACCCTTCTATTTGGAATAGTTGGTCCCCTGTTTTGTATGTTTTTGGATATGATTAATGGGATTTTGAACGTTTTGCAGGATTTATAAGGAAATACAAGATATGAGAATTTAAATGGTGAATTTTGCAATTTATGGGTATTAGTTGATATTTTTGGAAAGTTGGAATTTTTAATAATTATTTTACCACAATTTTAGGGTTTTTATTTGTAAACTAATTAATTTAAATACATTTATGAGAGTTTAGATTAATTTAGTACATTTTTAGAATTGATTGTAAGTGGTAAAATTAATTATTAGATTTTCCATACTGTGAAAAACCCAATTATTGAGCCTATTAAGAAAAGTCCATGAGGAAATCTACATATTTGAAGACTATTTTCATCATCTCAATATATATATGAGGAAATTCAAAATTTACAAGTCATTAGAAGAGTATTTTCGAGTTTAGCAAGTGGATGAAGGAAAAAGAAACAAAATAATAAAGGGAGAAAAAGAAAGAAGGTTTGATACATTTTTAGTATTTTAGTCATAAAATTTCACTCTAATGTTCAATTGCTTTGATTCCTTTTGGGTTGGAAATAAGACTTCAAGGGCTACAACTTTGTATTTCACGACTTTTCCCGATTCGGACGTTAAATAGGTTAAAACTAAGCCTATAATGTGGTACATGTGTAAAAAATGGGATTTTGCACCCACTTTCCTTGGACGAATTTTAATTTTAATTTAAAAAATTCTAAAAATAGTAAACATTATCTAAAATTAGAAACCATATCTAAAAATAGAATTTAACAATGAAAGAAATCTAATTTTAATTCAGATGGTGGATTTGATGTAAAAATTATAATTAATCTTAATCTAATTTAGAACACAAAATTAAGATGTAATTGAATTATTTCCAACCTAATTCACAATTTTTCAAAAATTTGAATTTATACACTAAAAAATAAAACTAAGATTACCTATTTATATATTTACAATGGAATTTGGATTGAATATTAAGGAGGCATTATTTTCAATACTTTAAAAATAAAATCAAAACTTAGAACATGGAGCTCACATTTATTAATAGTCATTGATTCAAAATTTTCTTTAATAATTAATCTAATTAAGAAAAACATGAGTTTCATTAATCAAGAAATAATCAAAATAAACCTTAGGCTTAGAGAAAATTCAATATAAAATTCCAAATCTAAATTCTCTACCTACTCTTAAAAAAAGCCTTAGAATGGAAAATTAAGGTTCTAAACTTTTCAAAAAATTGGATGTTTAAGATGAAAATTCTAAGATTAAATCAAAACACGTATTCATAAAGAGATTAAAAATCAAATCAAACTATCACAATCAACAAACATTAAGTGGAAAATCATACATCTAAAAGGCTTGTCTTAATTTTATTAATAAAACAAAGAATTAAAATTACAAAACCATGAAATTCTTGCATTAAGAAATTAGAATGAGAAGTTAAAACACCAACCTGAAACCCATTGTAGAATTTGAATTCTACATAGTCTTTCTTTCTCTTTGTCTTCCTTTCTTTCCTCCCCATGCTCCAAAAATCAGCAGCCAAAGTTCAATTTTCTCAATGGGATAGGATTAGTATTTATAGATGAAATGAGGTGGAATGAATGGCTTAGATTTAAATATTTAAATAAAGCAAGGGAACTTGGAGGGCTGATATGGTTTCTACTAAACTTGGAATGACTTAAAGGAGGCAACGAGGTGGAAAAAAATAGTAAAATTCATGTAAAGAAAGTGGGTGCAAAATCCTTTTTTTACACATATACCACCTCGCAGCTCAGTTTTGATCTAATTAACGTCGAAATCAGGAAAAGTCGTAAACTAAAAATTTGTAACCCTTGAAATCTTCTTTCAAACCAAGAATCGAACCAATCGGACATCGGAGTGAAACTTTATGGCCAAAATACTAAAGATGTATCAAACATTCCTTCTTTTTCTCCCCTTCTTATTTTGTATATTTTTCCTTAATCCACTTGCCAAATTCGAAAATACTCTTCTAATGACTTGTAAATTTTGAATTTCCTCATATGTATGTTGAGATGATGAAAATAGTTTTCACACGTGTGGATTTCTTCATGGACTTTTCTTAATGGGCTCAATAATTGGGTTTTTCAAAGTATGAGAAATCTAATAATTAATTTTACCACTTACAATCAATTCTAAAAATGTACTAAATTAATCTCAATTCTCATAAATAGATTTGAATTAATTAGTTTACAAATAAAACCCCTAAAATTGTGGTAAAATAATTATTAAAAATTCTAACTTTCCAAAAATATCAGCTTATGCCCATAAATTGCAAAATTCACCATTTAAATTCTCATATCTTGTATTTCCCTGTAAATCTTGCAAAACGTCCAAAATCTCATTAATTATATCCAAAAACATACAAAATAAGGGGGCAACTATTCCAAATATAAGGGTAAAATAGTTATTTTCCTGTGCTCATCACTTTTCATGATTTTATGTTGTTTATTTTTCTAAGAAATTCAAAGACAGTGAGTTTATTTTAGGACTGGTAGAACTTTATTTTCCCTTATAAGGCTCTTTTTAAGAGTGAGATTATTTTAGATTTGGAATTAGAAATAGAAATTTTACCTAAGCCTAAGGCCGGAATTGAATTTTCTTAGTTAAATGGATTTCATAGATTTCATATTTAGAATTTTAATGAATGAGAGATTTGAATGGGTGTTAAATAATTTACATGAGCTCTATGTTCTAGGACATTATTTTATTCTTAAAATATGGATAACAATGCCTCCTTGAGTCTCTGATCCAATTCCACTATAAATATGTACATTTGTTTTTAATTTATTTTCTTTTTCTTTGTTTATAAATTCAAACTCTTTATAAAATTGTGAACTAGGTTTGTAATTAATTAATTGCATCTTAATTTTGTGCGATAAGTTAGATTGAGATTATTTAAAATTTTTAGATTAATTCCACCATCTTAATTGAAATTAGATGAATTTTGTGTTTTCCATGAAAATTAGATCTCTTGAATGATAAATTTCTAATTTTAGATGTTGTTCTTATTTTTTTGACTCGTTTTCCATTTTCAAAATGTTTCTAAATTAAAATTAGATTTCCTAAATTAGAAAATTAATACCATGTTTAAGATTTATTTCTATGATTTTCTAATTTCTTAAAATATGTAATTCAGTGGTATGTTTTTCACGGATATATTTTCCTAAATTCCGATGGATTTGACCTCACACTCAATCACTATACTATCTAATGGCTTGTGCGCTTGCACAACAGTAATTAAAATTAATTATGAAATTGATGAGATGATTTATGAATGAATGAGATTCTAAGGTCAACCCTATATGATAGGTGGATTTGATGGATAAGATCTAAAATAATGCATGTATGGATTGGATATGGTAGGTGGATCTAGGGTTTCCTATGATTAATGAGATGAGATGGATGATCTGGATTAATGGATGAAAATGAGTGATTAAGATTGTATGGAGAGGAGATTGGGTGGTGTGGATTGACAAGGAAATGGACAAGGCTTGGGCGTGTGCATAGGCTATGGACTTGATTTTTGGACCTATAAGTGAGCACATAGGCCTCCATTAAATCTTGAACTTGAACTTAAGGACTTGGGCCTTTGTCGAGGCCTTGCCTCTTGGGCTTGACTTCAACTTGACCACTGGCCTTGCTCAATTTGTAGAGTACAAATGGATCACCTAGCCTGGCCCAATGGTTTGGCATTCTAACTCATGGACTTACAATATTCGGTGCTTCATTCTTCAAACTTCAGCAGCCACTCTTCTGGAATTCAATAATTAATCTACCATTATTCTAAAGATTATTGGACTAATCCGAATTCTCATAACTAGATCCAGATCTGCCAATTTACAATTGAACTCCTAAAATGGTGAAATAATGATCAGAAATCTAGTTTTTCCAATTGAAGCTCAAACTTGCAATTATTCTCGATTTTAGGCTGATTTCTTAATTTCTCTATTCTTTTGTACAGAACTAAAAATAACATTAAATACATCTAATATATATAAAAACAAGGACTAACTGGTCCAATAATTAAGAGTAAAATGGTCACATATTGCAAAATAATATTTTAAATTGTTGTCATTCCTTACCAGCCTTGAAGACCTGCGCGCCCCAAATGGTAATAAGAATTCCTAAAACATTAAAAAATGTAGACGAGTGGAACACTTGTTGGTGCCCTAATCCCATTAAACTAAAATAGAGATTTTTTATTAGTTCAATGGTAGATGCTATACTTATTTGACGAAGTACCTTTTAGTACTCTTCACAAATTATAACTAACAAGACTTTCAAACATTAGTTAAGATTCCAATCAGATAGATACTAAATGGTATAATTTCAAGATAAGCTTAGAATTTTCCTTAATTTAACATCAAATTTCAGTCAGAAAATGAATCGAAACGCAAAATTTAATTTTCATTACCGGTCAGTTAGATTAGGCAAGTAGAAATTTTAGTTGATTCAATTCTTACAACCAGATTGATCTAAAAGGCTTCCTTCTTTTAATTGAACATATTAAGATGGTTCATTACATAACTTGCATAAACCAAGCTACACATTATATTAACACCCAAAATACATGATGAAGATGAAGATGACATGCAAGGCTAAAATTTATTACATGGCTAGGGTATTAGGACCTTTCTACTTCTTTCTTATGTACAAGGCCTTAAAACACTAAGTTGCTGGATAGATGTTTGCAGGCAAGCGAGCCTGAGCGTATGCCTGCAAAGCCTTAGCCAAACAGATACTGTTCTTGGACTCAGTGAGGTCGATCTTAGATTCACCAGGTGGTGCACTCCATGTGAACCCTTGCACAAGCCTGGCCAAGAGCATGATGGTCATGGCTGAGCCGAGAGGCATCCCCATGCACCCACGCCGGCCGATGCTAAATGAAATGAAGCGCAGATCATTTTCCGTCAGTTCTATAGTCCCTTCCGACTCCTTCAAGTGTCTCTCTGGAATGAACTTCAGAGGATCATCCCACACCTTAGGGTTCCGCCCCATCCGGGACAGCAGCACATGGCTACCCTTGGGGATGAAGTAGCCCGCAACGATGGCATCCGATGTCGAGACATGAGGGAGGTTGAAGGGGACGATTGGATGGAGTCGAAATGCTTCTTTAGCACACGCCTTGATGTAATTGAGCTTTGGAAAATCGGATTCTTGAACAAGTCTCTCCTTTCCTACCACTTGATCCACTTCCGCCACCGCTTTTTCAAGTAATTCGGGATGGTTTATCATCTCAGCCAATGCCCATTCGATTGCATTTGATGCATTGTCGATGGATGCATATACCAAGTCCTACAAATTAAATTTACACGTCAAATTCGGTCAGTAGTTATTCTTATTATTTTCAATCAAGTAAAACTTACCCACTCACTTTTATTTACATTAATGATATTTGAAAAACGCAAATGAAAGTACTAAGTGATAATCTTACACATAATTAAGTTTTGGTTGATAATAATCCAATAGGACTTTTAGCGTATTTACTTTATTTTTTAAAAATTAATGACACCACTTGATACATTAACGGAACAAAAAATGTTGTCAAATTATTGGCATCTATATGACGTAACAAGCTAACATGAATGACTGCGATAATAATAATACTCTTACTGCAGTTTGGGCTTTGATCTCTTCAACTGTTAGCATTGGCTTCCCATCATCGTCTTTAATCATGATTAGGACATCGAGTAAATCCTCTGGTTCTTTGTTGTGGCACTCTTCTTTCCCGCTCCTCCATTTCTTGATTCTTGCTTCGATTATTGGGTCATGATACTTGTTAATAACTGCAATGGCCTTCTTCATTATCTTCTCATGGCCATCCAAATCCAACCATCTCAAGTATGGCATGTAATCAGTGATACTGAAGGCATAGACATGTTGCAGAACAAGGAACAAAGCTTCAACATGTTCCAATTCTTCAACACTGGGGCCTCCGTCATATCGGCCGTTGCCGAAATACCTTCGGTTGAACATGAGCTTCTTTATTACGTTGCCAGCATATTGTTGAGTTACAATTCTCAAGTTGATTACTGCACCAACATTATCATTGGAGCCCTTGCATTGGTTATAGACATAGCGAACAAGGTTATCTGCTTCTTCGGTCCTCTTGTCCAGAAGCCACCGCATTCTTGCAGCATTTAAAACTTCAGAGGCCACAACCCTCCTCATCTTCTTCCACTGTTCACCCAGCGGTGCATTGGCAATCGACAAGAATCCACGGCTCGAGTACTCGCTGGCCATGGTGATTGGCCTAGATGCAAAGACAGCATCATGCTTCTTCAAGAATTCTCGTCCAATCTTTGGACAAGACACAGCAATTACATAGGTGCGGGCTAATTTAATGCAGACAATTTCAGTGTTCATTTCTTTCATTAGGGAAAGAATCCATCGGAAAGTCGGCCTGTTTCGAATAAGCTCGGGGATATTGCCAATGAGGGGCCAGGGTGACGGGCCAGGGGGGAGCAGCTGTATCTCACGTCTTTTCGGTCTTTCGTTTCGAGAGAGCAAGAAGAAGAGGGAAAGCAGGAGGAGGATTGCGGTGATTGGTTTAGTGGGGCTGAAAAGAATCTCTGCAATGCTTGAGATGGGCCATGATTGGCCCATCCAGGCTAGGGTGAAAAATGAGAAGCAGGTGGAAGTGCTATTCATAGTGGCAAAGTCTCTGCTGAAAGATTACACTGTAGTCTATCCTGTATTTTGAGGAATTCTCTGTTGGTGTTTTATATAGGATGAGAAGAGAGTGGCACGTAGGAAGTGGGGATAAGATATTCAGTGTGGAGGATGGCAATGGAATGACGAAATACCCTCTCCACGTGAAAAAGAGACGTTAAACCATTGCATGGCATGGCAATTGTCGAAAAGAAAGACACCTGGACGTAGTACAAATTACTGACGACTGTGTATGTGGACCTTCGGAAAATGTGAAATATGCTGTAGTATGGTTAGAATGGATAAATATGCATTCAATGATTATAAAATTTATCGTGGGAATGATCTGCACACCTTAATTTTCTCATCAAATCGAAGGAAAAATTAGAAAAATCATATATTTAGGTCATTAGGTTATTTTTGGAGAGAAAGTATTGGTACTGAAATCAATTCTCACTTAACAAACTATGATAATATTTTGAGCTTTTAACCTAAAGACAGACATAAATATTTAATATCAGAATCAGAAAGGGAAGAAGAAGAGAAAATAGAGAGAGAGGATGAATAAGAAGCAGGTGGATGCATTGAAAAAAAGAAGGTAGAAACGGTGAAGATCTATATAGATTTGAAAAGATATTATGATGAGATTCAGCAATATTTATTAATGTACTTTATAAAATTTACTCTTATTAGTGGAATAATGGTAAGAATAATAGTGATTTTATTATATCTCTCATTTCTAACAAAATAAGTAAAGAGACAAAATAAGACCAAAAAAACACATACTGAAGAAGCACATTGTAGTTGAAGTCTACCTATGTCATCCATCCAATTGATTCTTCTTCTTTTTTTTTAATTTTATTTTTTTATAATTAAAAATCAACAACTAAGATTGAAAAGTACCTGGTGAGTTAAAAGTGGACTAAATTTTATTCCTAAACTCAACTGCTATCTACTTGATCTTAATATTTGACAAACTAGGCATCATTTTTTTTTGAATGAAGGGTAAGAAATTTATTCACTCAAAGGAAAATAAAAACAGAAAACGGGGGACCCAAATAAGAATGAGTAGAGCGAGCCTGGGCTAGGTGAAAACGCAAAACAGAGAGCTGTAACAAACTGTCACTAGAGAGAAAAAGACCCACAACTCGGGGCAGGTAATAAAAATAAAACAAAGGATCAATCTAACATACCTCCAGCAATAGGATTGATAGTCATGTATCACCTGAGAAACTTATCAGACATGGGAATGATGCTTGACCAGTAGCAGACAAAGCGATGCAATAGAGAATCAGTTGCAGTCTTGATGGTGCAAAGCTGCCAATGCATGGAGGTCTTCAAAAAAATGCACACAGCCTTACATGTAATAGCCCGAATTTTCGAATCAATATATTTGGCATTTAATTATTTTAATTTGGAATTTGATGTGATGAAATACCAAATGGATCAACTTTGGGACAAGGGTCCAAGAATGGCCCAATTGGGCCATAGATTGGATGAAATCCATTTGATGGGTCAATGAGAAGTAATTGGGTCAAAGATGGTCAATTTGGGTCAAAGGGCCATATGGGACCCAATGGGCCAAGCTAGCTAAGCCCAAAGGTAAATGGGTAAGACAAAAATTTAATTGGGCCATGGGCCCAATGGTGATCCAATAAGAGGGATACATTTAATAAAATTTAAATCACCTAAGTTAGGTGATAAATGGACCAAGGTAACATGGCCAATGGGGCCCACCTCCACCTCACCCATTTAGGTGGCGTGTGGACCCAAGAGTAGTGGGGCTGACCACCATGGTTGACTTGGTCAACCATGGGTGGATCTTAGAGGGAATTTAATGAGATTAAATTAAGTGGAAAGTGATTAATTAAATTAACCTAGGGATCAAGTGATATAAGTTAATTAACTTAATCTAAATTGGTCAAGTGGTCAAAACCATCCCAGCAAACACAAACCACTTGAGAAAACACAAATTGAAACTATGGATTAAAGGTGGTGGTTTTATCCCAACCACCACCATTAATGCATGTTGGTTGGTGAAAAAAATTAATGTTTGAGTGTAGGCTACTCCAACCATCTCCATCTCTAATCCAAACAAGCCATTTCACTCCATCTCTCTCTCCACACACAAGAAACGTCCCCTACCTTGCAAGAGAGGAAAAAAAAAAAACTTAGAAGAAAAACTTAGAAAGAAAGGAGAAGAAAGGAGAAGGAGAAGGCAAGCTTTGGGGCCACCAAGACCCTTGAAGATTTCTCCCTCATCTCCATACTCTTTTCCTCTCAACCTAACCCTACCTTAGCCGATCCAAACCTTGAGGGCCTCACCATTTGATCAAGCACATCTAGCCGATCAAAGAGCAAGAAGAAGGAGAGAAGAGGCTAAAGAAATCAAGAGGAGAAAGAAAGACCGGAGGAGACGTCGGATTGTAAGTATCTCTAGACAAGAGGTTAATCTTTCATGGTTTAAAAAAAATGATGATCCATTTCTTAAACTAAATATGGCCAAAAATGTTGTGGGACATGGATCTAAGATCCATTCAATGGTAGGATTAAGAAATGGATAAATTTGGAGAGAGATAGATTAAAGAAAATGAATGGATTAAGGATGGTATGGATTTAAATTTTTAAAGCATGGAGAAATGTAAATGGGAGTGAATGGATGACCATAGGTTCGGCCATGTAGCATGGCCGAACCCCATGGTGAATGATGGGTAATTTATTTGAGAGTATATGGTTTAAAATTATGGAGAAGGGTTAATGATATTGTGGTTTTAAATGATTAAAAAGTTGGTAATTTTAAGGAGTGTTAAATAAAGAAAAATCATGAGGTATGTAAATGAATTCAAGTAGCCTCAAAATGATGGAGGTATGATATTTTAAAGAAATCATGGACTATAGGGTTCGGCCATACAAGGTGGCCGAACCCCATGGTTAGTGATCTATGAGGGTTAGGACTCTTAAATGCTCAATGATTAATGGTTTCTAAGGTTTGAAAATTATGAGTATGGTATGTGACTTTTAAATGGGTATTAAAGGATGGAAATGATGGATTAAATATTTTTGAATTATGGAGATAGTGAGGAAATGTTGGTGGTGTAAATGGACTTTAAATGAGGGAAAGACATCATGGGTTCGGCCATGGTGTATGGCCGAACCCATGACCCATATTTTTTAGGTCATTTGTGGGCTAAGTTATGGTTTATATATGTATTTAAACGAATGGAAATTAGGTTAAGTTAATGGTAAAATTTAAATGGATTTACAAGTGTACGATATGGATTTTAAAGGGCCAAAATGAATGAAGGTTATGGATTTTAAAACGGATTATTTTTGGGACAACACATTGGTCTTAAAATAGCACCCCATGGTGGTGATTGGTGATTTTAAAATGATGGAGAAGAATAATAGACGTTAATGGATTCTTATATGATATGTGATGTTTTAAAAGGATGAAAAATGGGGACTTAAATGGATAATTTAAATTCATTAGAGATAGGAATTAAAGGGGGAAAATGAACCCAAGGAAATGAAATTTAGGTATCATGGGTTCGGCCATGGTGTATGGCCGAACCCATGACCCATTATGTGGGCCACATCTTAGGCCAAATGTGGAATTAGGTAAGGGATTTAGTGTTTACAAAATTAATTAAAATAGGTGATTGATGTTATGATGCTAGGTTATGATTAATGAATCACTAATGGATCTAAGTTAGGGATGAAGTTTGGACTTAGGATGTACATAAACGAATGGATGATTGAACCATGGGAGAGGAGTGGCAAAACGGTAAATAAGTGCCACATTGAAGAACCATGGGTTCGGCCATGTATGAGGATTAGACATGGAATCGGATATTACGAATGACTAAATGAAACGGATAGATGCTGTGTTTTAGGCTCGCAAATCGGAATTTTTAAATTTGGCCAAAATCGGATTTATGTATGTGTTTTAAACCACGGAAAATGAGGCTAAGTTAAGGGCCGATTTTCGATAAACTTATAATGTATTTACGGATCATTAAATGGATCTAGGGTTATGATTAGTTAGGAACTTAATCATGGATAAAGTATGGACTAATCCGGTGAGTGTGTAAATAAGGTATGGGGACGTCGCAAACGGTACGCGATCGGCGACTGGATTATCAAACGGAAACGTAACGGAACGCTACATGGTATTCGGTAGGATTCCTACCTCTTTGTAAGCTATGGATATGTGATGTTTATTTTAATCTATTTTGATGATTATGGGACTTGTATTATGATGAGTTTTAATTTATGAATTATATGATGGTGTTATGGATTATATTTTAAACATTATGCATTATATGGCTATGTATGGTATATTAAATTTATGGTTTATCTATATACTACATAGCATAATGCACGTACATCTCATGCATGGCTATGGGTAGGAAAATAATGAAACCGGAGTCCATGCTCCGTCAGGGCGACCGAGAATCAGACATGGGGATAGCCTGAGGGCTATAACCGGAGTCCATGCTCCGTCGGGGCGACCGAGAATCAGACATGGGGATAGCCTGAGGGTTATAACCGGAGTCCATGCTCCGTCGGGGAGACCGAGAAGTAAACATGGGGACAATACATTGTATGATCATACGGATGATGGGTGGGATACATGACATAGGCACCCATGGCATAGCATTCATTACATGCTTATTTTATTATATTTTATTTATCGGTATGCGTGTTATCACTAATCCATGTGCTAACCTACTCGGAGTCCTACTGGCCGCGTTGACTAACACCCTACTTCTACCCTAGCTAATGACGCAGGGGATGGTAGAAACGGTGGACATGACAGGAGCCAAGCTTAGGAGCTTGGGAAGCGCATTCTTAGTTTATTTAAGTTTATATTTTGGAAATGTAATTTTGAGTAACTTATCTCGTCGGACTGTATAATTTGCATTTCTTACGATGGTTTGGACTTTACTTATGGACGATTATGTTTTATGATATAAATATGAACATAGGGGCATTTTGGTAATTCAATGTTGTATCTTCCCTTCTATCTAAAAACCGGTAGGATAGACTCTATTATCATGTTCCGCAATAATTATAATCCGCGAACTTACTTCCTACGCATGAACCGTTCTCGTGGACTTAGTTCCGTGCACGCGTGGGGTTGGCCAGTTAAGGGCTGGGCTTTAGAAGCTCGGACTTAACTCGCGTCGTGACGTCCGCGCCCTCTCTTACTCTTCATTTCAAAAAAAAAAAATAGACTCTGATTTTCGAAAAGCGAGTGGAAAAAAAGGGGCGGCCGTTACATTACAATTGCCAAAGAAGAAGAAATGCTTGAGTTATAGCTTTTTTGGATTAGAGACAAAATACACTGCTGTATATTTAGCAAAGAGGAGCAAGAATCAGAATCACCTTGAAGGGTTCCATTTCGGTTGGTAGAAGATGCTCTCCAAGTAAACACAATGCAGCAAGATAAAGAAATGATGAGAGGGCTTACTCTTTGCAGTACAGATAGGTTGCTTAATTGGAGGCGTGACAGTGGGCAGTAGGTCCCAAAGCGCAGAGAACTCGCTAGAAACTTGAAGAAAACCATTATTAGAAAGAGCACGTAAGAGTCTAGATCTGATGTCCCGGCATATAGAGAAATAATTATGCTTGGGATTCAAATTTTGATGAAAAAAATGAGAGAAGTTTGTTCCTTCCAATAGTGCTAGATAAGAGCAGGAATGGCAAGTTTTGCAGCGAGAATAACAAGGTTGGAAGAGCATATGATCAGATGTTTTGCATGATGAGTGATATCACTAATGTAGGTGGAAGGATTGAATTTCGACATAAGCATATTCCAAATTGTTCTAGCATAATTGCAGTGGAGCAGGTGCAGTAGGTCCTCTTGATCGCAGTGACACAAGAGGCAGATTGTGTTACATGGTGACAGTTCTCCCTTGATGCTAGAACAAGATTGACCCTAGGAGAGAGAGAGAGAGAGGGGGGGGGGGTGTGGTTGAATTGGTCAATCCCAAAATCGTTGATCCTTTTAAAATTACTTGATTGATTAGATTTTATGCAGTAGATATTGCAATCAAGTGTTTGTGTCTTAGCAATAGTGATTATCAATCAATATAATAAATTAGATCTAACACCACAAGCGTAAGGACACAAGATATATAGTGGTTTAGTTAGCCAACTTACATCCACTGTTAGGAGTAGCCCAAACTTGAGCTATCCCCAAATCCACTAAGTGGGGACTTATATCCTCACAATTAGAGCAGCAATTCCACCTAACTTAATCGGCTGGGAATTTCACTCACCCCATGTAACATAGGAATTCCACCTATTTGAATTTGCTGGGAATTCCACCCACCACGTATGCCAAAGACTACGCTCTAGATTTTTTATAGTGGTTCTGGAGCTAAGCCTCCTTAATTCGTTTTCTCAGGACAAAGGTTTTAACAATAAAATTAAAATAAAAAAGCACTTGCCTTTGTAGCTCTTTCTCGATGATGTGTGCTTCTCAAATATCCACCCAATGTGTGCTCGAGTTAATCCCGACGTTCCGCTTCGTAACCGTCGTTGAGCAATCACAATCTCAGGGTGATTAGGAAATTGGCACTACCAATAGCTATCCTACTTGTATATTGTCACGGCCCGACCCAATGGACACTTGAAAAACAATAATATTTTTTTTTTAACTCTGAAGCATGCACAACTCATAGTCCAAACACGTGACACCTACACGTGTTGAGAGATCTGCACGGATCTCGGGACTCATTGGACCCTTGATTTGATTGAACTGAATTATCAGCTACCTACGTAGTTCTCAATTCATTTATTTCATGGCACTAACCCCGCGCTATTCATGATGTCACATCAAGATATTTTAATTACCCTATCGTGGGCCTCATCAATAGAATAGATCTCATCTATCACGGGTCTAACCAATCACGAGTCTATGCTAACCATGGGAACACCGTCAACCATGGGGTCATTGTCACACATGGGATAAACCTCAACCATGGGACCTATACCCGAACATAAATATATCCCTCATCGGGGATATTACTCTAAATATGGGTCCAATCCTCTATGGAATCAATGCTCTCCGTGGGAATATCTATCAACGGTATACAATACTCATCCATGGTGAAGAAGCCCTCCATGGGAATAACCATCCGTGGGAAAATAATATCTATCCATAGAACTGTCATGTCCACCATGAGACCAATACGTCTACCATGGGAGCACTATATCTATCATAGGGTCAATATGCCCACCATATGGTTTTCTGTTTCGGCCAATACCAGTTCAGTTGACTGAATCCCAGATTCAGTTGACTGACTGTTTGTCAGTCTCTTTTATTTGATTATTTTGTACATCCTTTCTTCATAAAATTCACTCCTTAACATTCTTACATTTATATATCTTCATTTATATAACTTCTAGTGGATTTTCTCTACCCTCTAGCCAAAACTAGAATCTTTTCATAACTATTTAATCTTTGTATTAACACAAAGATTCGAATGTCACATTTCTTTCGTTTTCAAATCGAAACTAATCTTTAAATGGATATCCATTCCATGGCCTTAAAACATTTTGGCCATTCCATTTCATCAATTATGAAATCCATAGATTTGGCAATTTCATGGCCAAGCTATGGTTTCCACTTAATTTTAATCCTATATTATCCTCATATATTTTCCCGTCTCCTTCTTTCTTTTACTCTATCTTTACCCCTTACTCCTTCTCCTTCCTTGGTGCTTCACTGATCTTCTAAGTGTATAGATGGAGAGAGAGAGAGAGAGAGAGAGAGAGAGAGAGAGAGAGAGAGAGAGAGAGAGAAATCTCTTTGTTTCAATGAGATAGAGTCGGCCAAGGGGTGTGAGCAGCTCCTTGGTTGTGTCCCCTTGTATACCAGCCTAACCTTCCCAATTCCCTCCTTTATGTTTTGTCCAACCAAGGTGTCCCTTGGTTTAACCAAGAGGATACTTGGCTTAAGCTTAAGGAGTCTCTCCATCTCCCCAACGTGTGCATGGGTTTCCTCTCAATTGAGATGGAAACTCTCCATCTTCCCTCCTAACTCATATTTAAATGGAAGTCTCCTCATCTTCCCCTTCAACTCAACTCCACTCAGTTATTAACTCAATCCTTTGAACTCACCCACAGTTGACCAAGTCAACCATGGCTTAGCCAATCATGCACCACATTGCATTAGGTCCCACCTTGACCATTTCACTAGATGAAGTGGCCCCTTGCCTAGTTGACTTCAATGCATGCCACATGGCGATGCCACCTCATATGCATGTCACCTCACTTGATGAGGTGGATTTATGCATTGGGTCTTAATTGGATTGTTGACCCAATTAAATTAACCTTACCCATTTACCTTAAAATCAGCTCATCTATGAGCCATTGGGTCCCAAATGGGTAATTGACCCATTTAATTACATTTACCCAATTACTTGCAATCAAACTCTATCCATGATCCATTGGATCTTAATTGGGTTATTGACCCAACTCCTTACCCATCTAAGGTCCATTTTATCCATTAATCTTAATTTCAGTCAATTTGTAATTCAAAATAGACCAAAACCAATATATTATAAATGATGAAAAATGAGGGTGTTACAATATTACCCTCTTTTGAAATTTTCGTCCCGAAAATCGAGCGATGTAGGGTTTCAAATAACTCCTACAAAAAGTTCAGGATAAGCTGCTCTCATTTCTGATTCAAGTTCCCTGATGGCTTCCTCATTACCGTGTCGGTGCCATACCACCTTGACGAATTGGATTGCTCGGTTTCGTAACATCCTTTGTTCTATCTCAACCACTCTGACAGGCCTTTCGGCGTAAGTCACGTCGCTTTGTACTGTTATGTCTTGTACGTTCAGCACATGCTAGGGATCAGGATTGTACTTCTTCAGCATAAAAATATGAAACACATCGTGTAGAGATGACAACTGACGAGGGAGTATCAGACGATAAGCTACTTCCCCCACCCTCTCTTGGATTGGAAAGGGTCCCACAAATCAGGGTGACAGTTTCCCCTTCTTTTCAAACCGCATGTGTCCCTTTCGTAGTGAGACCTTTAAGAACACTAAGTTTTCCACCTCAAACTCAAGGGATCTCCTTCTCTTGTCAGCGTAGCTCTTCTGATGACTCTGTGCAGTGAACAAATGTTGTCATATCACCTTAATCTATTCTGTGGTCTCTGCAACCAGATCAGGTCCAATAAGTGTAGGCTCTCCTACCTCTGTCCAACACACTGGAGATCTACACGGTCTACCATAAAATGCCTCAAATGAAGCCATCTTGAGACTTGTTTGGTAAATATTGTTGTATGAGAACTCAACCAGCGGTAAATGATCTTCCCAACCACTTTTGAAGTCTAACATGTAGGCTCTCAGCATACCCTCCAATGTTTGTATTGTCCTCTCTGACTGACCGTCAGTCTGTGGATGGAAAACTGTGCTGATCAACAAGTTGGTCCCCATAGCCGACTGCATACTCTACCACACTCTGCCAGTGAATCGACCATCTCTGTCGGACACAATGGTCCTGGGGATACCATGTAACCCGATGATATCCTTGATACATCGTCGTCCCAAAGTCTCAGATGAATCTGTCATCTTGATTGGGAGAAAATATGCCGACTTGGTCATTCGATCTACCACAACCCATATTGCATCAATTCAGGGTAGAGGGTATTTGTTTCTGACCGTCAACTAATTCAACTTTCTGTAATCCACACACATCCGAAGCGTACCATCTTTCTTCTTCACAAATAATACTGGTGCTCCCCAAGATGATGTGCTGTTCCGGATGCATCCCAGTCTGAGCAATTCATCAATTTGTTTCTTTAACTCAGACATCTATGCTGGGGCCATCCGATAATGCGGCAATGATACTGGAGCAGTGCTAGGATACAACTTGATCTCAAAATCAATCTCCTTCTTTGGAGGCAAATCAAGGAGTTCTGTCGGAAATACCTCTGCGTACTCTTTCACTACTGCATGTAGTTCAGCCATTGGCGCCTTGTCTAGTTTGATGTTGTTCAGTACTAGACGGTTCATTTCTTCATGCAATCTCCTGGTCATTGGAATGCTTTGTATGTCGGCATGTATCACATATCATTTTCACTCGGGTGACCAAAATATCACCCTGTGAAATAGCAGTCAATGTTGGCCTGGAAGTTAGCCAGCCAATCTATACCAAATATGATGTCGTACTCTGTCATCTCGAGTACCAGATACTTGAACTTAAATTTGAACCCAGCAAGTTCAGTGTCTACTGAAGTGCAAATCAGACCCAATGATGTGTCTCCAATAGGGGATACAATAGTAAGTACGGTGGACAATTGTTGTACCAAGGTGCCAGTAGCAAATATGAAGGCAGCAGATACAAATGAGTGGGATGCTCCTAAATCAAATAATGCAAAAGCATAAGAACTACCAACTGCTGCCATACCTTGAATTACCTAGTGATCTATCGTCTCTGGAGGAGGAGCCAAAGTATACAGTAGTCCAGATCCTTTCGGAATAAGTGCCCGTCCTGTTTGGTTATATGCTCTGGATGCTTGAGACTGAGCTGGTCGAGCTGGAGGACGAAAGGAACCCATGGAGTAAGGAGGTCTACTGATCTGTGGGCACTCCCTCTTGAAATAGCCATGTTGGCCACACTGAAAACAGGTGCAACACCTCTAGGAACCTGAGAGATGGATCCTGATGTGGAGGGCTAATTGGAACGAAAACCTCTAGTTGACCCAGTAGAAGGTCAGGGTCTCCCAAAGTTAGGTCTGAGTCTCTTATTGGGGTGGAAAGCATTTCCCCCGCTTTGCCTTCAGCGATTATCCACAAACTTGACTGTTTCCATCAGTTCTTGCTCAGTTATACTAGCTCGACTAACCACTTCCGCCAAAGTTGCTGATTTGAATATTGTGACCTTGGCTCTTAAGCTAGGTCGTAGGCCTTGTTCAAACTTCTGAGCCTTCTTGTATTCTGTGTCTACCATGTACAAAGCATAATATGATAGACGGAGAAACTTCTGATAATACTCCGCAACCGTCTGGACCGGAGATATGACCGCTTGTGTCTGGCGCTCCTTTTCCTCCTCTGGGAAATAATGATCTAGAAACATTCAAACAAACTGGTCCCATGTCATCTCGGTCCTTTCCCTCGCTGGAATTTGTGCTTGCCGACGTTCTATAACTCTCCACCATTTGCCGGCATCATCCACCAATTGTGAGGTAGCCAGTAGTATCTTGTCCTCATTACTGGTGATCTTGAGTAGCTTCATGATTTTTGTAATGTTCTCAACCCAGTTTTCTGCTTCTGCGGGTCCCTCTTGAAACTCCGTTACTGGAAGTATGTAAGACCTAGAGGGGGGGGGGGGGGGTGAATAGGTCTGATCCGATTTTATTTCCCTTTTTAATAATTTATCAATTAACAATATGTGCAGCGGAATAAACGTGTGTGCAAGTGATAAACAAATGAATCAAACCAATAAAGCAAACCACACATGCACAACGATATATAGTGGTTCGGTTCACCTGCACCTACATCCACCGCTGGACTCACCCTCTCTAGGGCTATCCCAAATCCACTATGTATGGGAGTCACACCCAAACATTACAACCTAGTTTTGAAAGGTTCAACCGCCCTAGTCTAATCCTTGACACCTATTTTTTAAGGTGGTTCAATTACACAGATCTAATACACCGTACAATGATAAACAAAGTAAACAATGAACACTTGCCTTGGGCCTTAACAATTCTTCAAAATGTGTTCTTCTTGTGCTCGATGTTTCTGTTCCTCTTCCTTTAGATTAGGTTCACCATAGTTGAGTATCGGCACAACGGGACAAGGGTATTAGGACAAAGGTATAACTCTTTTTGGTCCTAGATAAAACACCCTTAACTTCGTCAAACTTATGGTATTGATTACCCAAACATATCCTTATTAGAGGATGATGAAGAATGTGTAAGAGGAGGTGGATAATCTCTCTGGTCACACTCTTATATTTCCAAAAGGTTCTGTGTGTCTCTTATTTCATTCAGCTCTAAGATATAAATAAGACTAGTGTCTGTTTTTGTGACCAATCATGTCCACAAGGCCTCGAGGATTCCTATGAGCCCTCGTGGCGGTATATGGTAAGACAACACAGATTCTGTATAAACTATTCTGTTTGTCAAACAGTTAATGACCAACCAATTAGGATGTCACTTGTGCATGATTGACCGTCAATTTATTTTAGTCATCAATCAAGGATTTACATAGAGAGATAAAGCTTGATGATTATCAATCATACTCAAGACAGATTGAGGAGCCTTTCCATATTAGTACAAGACAGCTGTTAGGCTCCCAACAACTTATTCAAACTATGAGGTGGCAAATGGAGTCTTTCAAAAAGAGGATTTTCCTTATTACCATAATAAACTCCCAATTAAATATTACAGATTTATTTATCTAAATCAGTAAGAGACTTGGTCAAAAGACACAAGGTCATGCTAAGTTACAGCTGTCCCAAATACGACTCAGCAAAAGACTAGCTGCAAGGCATAGACAGACTGCACGAGGCCTCGAGGCTGAAAGTCATTTATATTCTTATTTACCAGTTTATAAACAATTGACTTCTAAGGTATTTGACTTAGCCTAAGGTCTCCTAAGGCTCACTTACCTGTGTGCCAATAACATATTCGGTGTAGATTCTTCCATGTATAGTAGATCTTCACATTCTTCCAAGGAAATGTCCAACTGAGTCACGTAATTGACAATATGGGTAACTCGGAAGAGCTGGGGCACTAACACCTCTTTCCCTTTGAAATAAGGGGGACGCTGTTGTTGGAAGTCCTTGACCATATTTTGGTCTTGTGATTCGTTGGAGGTTGTACCTCCATTGCCGACTGATGTTGCTGTAGAATGGAGGTGACCACTGCTTGTACTAGGCTCTGAAACTCAGGAGGTACTTCAGGAATGTTCACACTATTTTGTCCCTATTCCAGGTGTGGTGTTGTACCTCTTCCTCCTGATGCGGGTTTTGTTGGGTATTTCTTCTTCTTGGAGCATTTTCCAAAGTCATAGAAACATTGCTTGACTTAGTTTTCCTCATAAAGCTTTATGTTTACATAGTTTGGAAAATTGCCTCATTAGCATCTTGTATTTCTTATTTTGAGAAACTTTTCCTATGTATCACATATTGTTTCTCATTTTGGGGAAACCTGATGTTTTCTTGTTTGGGGAAGTTATGCCCTACTTGCTATGTTTGATAAATCCATAATTCATAGTGATTGTCCTTCACTTGTTGCTATTCCTTTTTCATCAAATGTTATTCTTAGATTGAATGCTTACAACTTGATTGTCAACAAAGTAAATTAATCCGGCCCCCGTGCAGCAGACTCTGAAGAGTCGGTCAGTTGGGATTCTTATCTTGTCAGTGAGACATGATACCGTATTAATCTTACTTTGAAATATTCACACTTCCGGTTTCGCTCTGATACCAACTGTAACGCCCTGCCCTTTTTCATTCTAAGAAAAATCAGAGTATATATTTTTTTTAAAGTGAAGTGAAAGAGAGCGGGTAAACGTCACGACGCGAGCTAAGTCCTAGTTTTCAAAACCCGACCCTTAACTGGCTACCAATACGTGTGCGTGGACCAAGTCCACTAAAACAGTTCACACGCTTACAAACAATTGTGGAATAAACATATGGATAATATTTCATCGATAAACATGACATCAATATTAAGTAAGGAAGTCAATCACATAAACTTTATTGAAGTTTAAATATCCAAATCTATTATCAATCCATAGCAAAATAAACTAAGTTATTACAATCCCAAAATATCAATTATCTCAAAACATTGTTCCAAAGTCAACTAAGTCAAATAAACATAAACTTCCCAAGCTCCTATGCTTGGCTTTCTTCACGTCCCATGTCCTTTCCACTTCCTGTTCCATCATCTAAATGGTAGAAGTAGGGCATTAGTCAATGTGCCCAGTAGGAATTCCAAATATGTTATATACACATAGGATCAATATAAAAATCAGAATAAGTACGTCATATCAAAATTGTAAACATAATATAGTACCAAAAACAATGCATGATAATCATATCCAAATCAGGCAAATATATGTGTCATGTCATGGGTGTCATATGCCAATGATCCCTCACCCAATGTCCACATCCAACACCAAACAAATCACATCAATAGTTTCCTTGATTTAATGAATCCATATCAAGGTGTTCCCTTGGCCATTTACGTCCGTATTGTTTTGTGATGCCACCACCAGGTCACTGTTATACCTCCCCACGTATGTTAATCAGAACTACCGATGGAGCGTGTACTCCTCCCTCTCGCAGGGTTTTGGACTGGTTACCCCGAAGCTCTTTGGCCCAAATTACGCCGTAGCCCTATCTAGCAATCCCGGACAAGGCCAACATATCAATGGTTCACATAGCTTCTTTCAAGCTAGTTTTCAAGCCCCAAGTCATGTCCGGACAGCTCATAACTTGGCTTGCTATCCTATATTCTCCCTCCCATGCCATGCATGAGATCATGAATGCAATAATGCATTTTCATTTCAATTCACATGTTACCATAAAAAACAGTCTCATAATCATTTACATTTATTTAATCAAAATAAGTCATCATCTTTGGAAATACAAATCAGTAACACAAAAATATATATAAGATCCACATGTATTTCAATAAGGTAGGAATCCTACCAAATTCCAGTATACTATCTTTGTTGTTTGCGAAGATTCTGTACGACTGTCACATCACAACCAAATCACTAACCCTTTTACGAGACCTCTTTACCTTAACTGAATTCAATCGTATACAATAATCAATTTAATTATCCATTTAAGTTAAATCATCCCTTACATCCTTCCAGATAGACTGAGGTTTCTGGAATCATCAAATAAAATCAACTTTTCATTTCAGTCGACTAAATCACTCTCTCAGCTACAATGTTCTGCCTTACCGCAGACTTCCAGTTGACTGAAATAAACATTCAGCCGGCTGAAACCTAACTCAGTACTGTTTATTTCTTGACTCGCACTCTTTCAGTCGACAGACTGTTTGTCAGTCTCATTTGTTTGACTATTTTGTACATCTTTTCTTCATAAAATTCACTCCTTAACATTCTTACATTTATATATCTTCACTCATATAACTTCTAGTGGATTTTCTCTACCCTCTAGCCAAAGCTAGAATCTTTTCATAACTATTTAATCTTTGTATTAACACAAAGATTCGAATGTCACCTTTCCTTCGTTTTCAAATCGAAACTAATCTTTAAATGGATTTCCATTCCATGGCCTTAAAACATGTTGGCCATTCCATTTTATCCATTATGAAATCCATAGATTCGGCCATTTCATGGCCAAGCTATGGTTTCCTCTTAATTTTAATCCTATATTATCCTCATACCTTTTCCCGTCTCCTTATTTCTTTTACTCTGTCCTTACTGCTTACTCCTTCTCCTTCCTTGGTGCTTCACTGATCTTCTAAGTGTAGAGATGGAGAGAGAGAGAGATAAATCTCTTTGTTTAAATGAGATAGAGTCGGCCAAGGGTGTGAGCAGCCCCTTGGTTGTGTCCCTTTGTATACCAGCCTAACCTTCCCAGTTCCCTCCTTTATGTTTTGTCCAACCAAGGTGTCCCTTGGTTTAACCAAGAGGACACTTGGCTTAAGCTTAAGGAGTCTTTCCATCTCCCCAACGTGTGCGTGGGTTTCCTCTCTATTGAGATGGAAACTCTCCATCTTCCCTCCTAACTCATATTTAAATGGAAGTCTCCTTAACTTCCCCTTCAACTCAACTCCACTCAATTATTAACTCAATCCTTTGAACTCACCCATGGTTGACCAACTTGACTTAGCCAACCATGCATCACATTGCATTTAGGTCCCACCTTGACCATGTCATTAGATGAAGTGGCCCCTTGCCTAGTTGACTTCAATGCATGCCACATGGCGATGCCCCCTCATATGCATGCCACCTCACTTGATGAGGTGGATTTATGCATTGGGTCTTAATTGGATTGTTGACCCAATTAAATTAACCTTACCCATTTACCTTAAAATCAGCTCATCTATGAGCCATTGGGTCCCAGTTGGGTAATTGACCCATTTAATTACATTTACCCAATTACTTGCAATCAAACTCCATCCATGATCCATTGGATCTTAATTGGGTTATTGACCCAACTCCTTGCCCATCTAAGATCCATTTTATCCATTAATCTTAATTTCAATCAATTTGTAATTCAAAATAGACCAAAACCAATATATTATAAATGATGAAAAATCGGGGTGTTACAAGTTAGCCTTGTTTTGTGTGTTTTTGTAACACCCCGGATTTTCAAGTTATAAATATTTTCGGAAATTAACCATTTAATTTGTGAATTTTTAGATATGGATCTTATATGGTTAAAGTGTTGGGTCTTTGCCCAATTATGACCCAACGGATTATGGAAGGGGTTTTAATAAAATTAAATGGGGTTGAATATAAATGGTAATGAAACATACTTAAAAATAAGGGATATGGATTAAGGATATGCGCATGATGAGTGGGAGATATGCATATCCATGTGATATGCGCATAATATGTTGGAGTATTTTTAAAATGATCTTTTCCCTTGATTAAGAGTGATATTAGGGAATTATTAAATAAAGAAGATGTCCAAATAAATATAGAAGATATCTTAGCTGTGTGGGAGATATGCAAATCCTTGTTTATGTGCACAAGATCATGTAAAAAGGGGTATTCCCTTGATTAAGAGGGATACTAAGGGAATTGCTAAGAAGGGGCGCATGGCACCTTTTAATTAGGACCTATTGGAAGCTTTATAAAGAAGAGGCAAGAAGGGCGCATGGCACATTCTAAATTTAGGATTAAGATTGGCCGATTGAGATTATTAATTAAGAGGGGCGCATGACAATTTCTATTTAGAATCAAGAGGGGCGCATGGCACCTTCTAAGATAGGACTATGGGATTTATAAAAGAGAGGCAATACAAGTGCACACGGCATTGTCTAAATTAGAATCAATTGGAATTAATAAAGGAGAAGGGCAGCAAGGGGCTCACGGCATTGTCTAAACATATGACCGAGTGGGAGATTTTATTCAACGAAAGATAGTAGCAAAACAAAGTGGTTCACGACATACACAAGAGAAGGCCTAAGGAAAAAAGAAGATTGGAAGAGTAAGATCAACCGAGGGAAAACCGGAGGAGTCGCGGAACCGGTAAGTGGTTTTGATATTTTGTTTAAAAAAATAAAGAACCATAGGGTTCGGCCATAGGGTTCGGCCATGGTGTAAGGCCGAACCCCATGGAAGAAAATTGGAAGATGAATATGATGATTTTAATGGAAAGAATGGACCATAGGGTTCGGCCATGGTGTATGGCCGAACCCTATGGAGAATATTACTAATTTAGAAAGTATCTAAAGATGGACTTATTTTGGTGGTTGATTAAATGGAGACCATGGAATAAGATGAACCATAGGGTTCGGCCCTGCCATGGAAAGGATATTGATAAATTTTAATGGATTTATAATGATGGGAAAGGTTATTTATGTTTTAATTTTAAATGGAGACAACGGGAAAAATATAGATGGATTTAATATGGTGATTGATTAAATGGAAGATGAATGTTTATTAATTTTTAGAAAGGAGAACATTATGAACCATAGGGTTCGGCCATGGTGTATGGCCGAACCCCATGGAGTTGTATTGGTATTTTTGATGTATGTTAATTGTTTAAAATGGAGAAGGGTTATTAAATTGGAAAGTTTCTAATTATGGAAGGTGGATTTTAATTTAGAAAGGATCTAAAGATGGTTATTAAATTTAGTAAGTTTCTAATTATGGATTTTAGATAAAAAATGGAAGGAACCTTGAATTATGGATTCAAGAATGGAATTGCTAAATTTGGAAAGTTTCTATAATTGGAAAGTTATGCATCATAGGGTTCGGCCAAGGTGTATGGCCGAACCCCATGAACCAATTATGGATCTATTAAGTTTATGTGTTAATATTATGGATGGGTTTTGGACATAAACCTAAGGATGGTAAAGTTGTAAATGCATGCTAAAATTGGAACTTAGACATCATGGGTTCGGCCATGTGTATGGCCGAACCCCATGAACCAATTTTAATGGGTCACTCATTGGTGGACCATGTTTGGATTAAGGAATCGATTATTAATTATTTTGAAGGGTTAATTGGAGTGTTATGCATGATTAAATGAATGAAAGGACCTATGATTGGAATCTAAACATAAATTGTTGAAGGAAATGACAAAGGTGTAAATACATGCCAAAATGGAAGATCATGGGTTCGGCCATGGTGTATGGCCGAACCCCCTGAGGTTTCTTTTATGAACTTGTTAATGGGCCTTTGTATAATTTAAATGAATGGTTTACCAAACCAAGGGTTGAGGGGTTTTATTTTATGAATTATGAACCAATCATGAAATAATGTTATGGATGGGTTTTGGACATAAACCTAAGGTAATGGCATTTTGGTAATTAAGTGAAAATAAGGGACCATGGGTTCGGCCATGGTGTATGGCCAAACCCCATGGGGAACGTTTGCTGAATTTAATGTTTGATATAACTTAGATGATTAATTGGGTTATCATCAGATTAATGCATAAAAATGGCAAGAATGGCATTATTGTAAATATGGTCAAAAATGAAAGACCATGGGTTCAGCCATGGTGTATGGCCGAAACCCATGAGGATTGTGTTTATGGACTTAAACATTATTGTAAATCAAGTGGGACTTGGTTTTAATTGATTGTTATATTACAAGGTAACGAGACCTCACAAGGTGAGAACGATCGCGAGCGATTACCGGACGAAAGACGCAAGGACACGTTAGCGGTCTTTGGGAGGATTCCACCTCTTTGAAACCATGGGTTTATGTACATTGTTTTTATCTTGATCTGATGAATTTATATTGCAAAGGATATGTTTCAAAATGTGAATTTTAAATGCTATGTTTATATGATAAAATAGTATGTGTTGTATATGTTTCAATTATGAGCTTTTAAATGCTATGATTTGTATAATTGCATAGCAAGTGGACATTTGCATCTCATGCATGGCATGGGAGGGATGAATGGTAACCGGAGACCCACACTCAGTCCGGGCGTCAGTAAAACACTCGTGGGGGATACCTTGATGAGGAACTTTTCGTCAAGAGGATACTAGGTATGAAATGTAACCGGAGATCCACACTCCTTCTGGGCGTCCGTAATACAATCAGTGGGGGATACTTTGATGAGGAGCTTTCCATGAAGAGGATACTATGTATGAAATGTAACCAGAGGGTCCACACTCCGTTGGGGCGTCCGAAAGACCTATGTGGTGGGTACTTTTATGTACATGTGATGGGTGGGACTCATTGCATATGATAGCATGGCATGGCATTGAATCGGCATGATTATGATCTTTATTATCATGCAAGGTTTCTGGTTTTTATCAGTATGATTGGATCTCTATTATCATACACTATTTTGGATACGATGCTTTATAAGTATGTTATGATTTATTATAACTGGATTTGAGATATATATTATATATGGATTTTTGGTACTAACCCATGTGTTAACCTTAATTAGAATACCTACTGGGCGCGTTGTTCTAACGCCCTACTTCTACCCTAGTGGATGATACAGGAAACAAGGGGAACGTTGAACGTGAAACGGGCCAGGCATAGGATCTTGGAGGATTATAGCTTATATTTTGTTTAAGATACTCATGGGCTTATATTTTGAGTATCAAGAATTCAGATTGCAATAACTTAGATGAATTTGCTATGGTTGGATGTTTTATTGGATAATTGCATTATGATAATGATGATTAAGAACTTAACGTACTTTCCTATCTGAATGGAATAGAACTTGGTTCTATTATGATTCCGCATGTTATGATTTTATTTCCGCATATTGATATTGTTATGTGTGAACCGTTTTCATGGACTTAGCCATGGAGTGGCCGAATCTATGGATTTCACAATGAATGAAATGGAATGGCCAATATGTTTTAAGGCCATGGAAATTAGAAATCCATTCAACGAATGATTAAAGGTTTAAAGCAAACATATGATGATATTCGAATCCATGTTGAAACATTAATATTGAATAGTTATGAAAAAGGACTCTAGCTTTGGCTAGAGGTTAGAGTAAAACCAATTGAGAGTTGTATGGATAATGTTAAATATGTTTTAAATTAATAAGGAATGGATTTCATGAAGAAAAGTCTAGCCAAAGAATCGAACTAAAGAGATTGGCAAACAATCAGTCGACTGAATCTGGGATTCTGTCGACTGAACTGGTATTGGACGAATCAGAAATAAGTTTCTAGGAGTTTCAGCCGATTGAATCTTGTGATTCAGTCGACTGAACATGGACAGGAGTAAAATATATAAGGTTTATTGGTGTTTCAGCCGACTGAATATGGGATTCAGTCGACTGAGCACAGACGTAACAAATAAGAAAAGGGATCTAGCGTGTTTCAACCGACTGAATGATTACTTATCAAACACGTAAATTGTTGGTTGATGATTCAGCTGACTGAATCATGGATTCAGTCGACTAAATCTATACTGGCCGAACACAGTCAATCTGATCGAAAGTCAGCCAACTGAATCTGTGATTCAGTCGACTGAAAGAGGATTGACCGAGAATGCAGAGGGTTTGACTCAGAGTCAGCCGACTGAATCTATGATTCAGCCGACTAAAAGGTTAGCGAGTCAAGGAATAACAATACTGAGTTGGGTTTCAGCCAATTGAAAGTATATTTCAGTTGGCTGAAAGTGTATTTCAGTCGACTGAAAGTCTGCGATAAGGCAGAGAACTGTAACTGGACGTGATTCAGTCGACTGAATCAGGGATTCAGTCGACTGAATTTAAAAGTTTGAATTTTTAATGTTGTACAAATATATTTGTTTATCTGGTAGGATGTGAGGAGTGATTAAATTAATGGAAAAATCAAATTGATATATGTATATGATTAAATTGATAAGGTAAAGAGGTGTGATTCACTTTCACGCAACGGTTAGCAATCGTTCGTGAGAAAGAAGAAAATGACAGTAAATCGGACGTGGGTAGGATTTCCTACCTTATTGAAATACATGTGGATCTATATATATATATCTGTGTCACTGGTTTTGTATTTTCCAACATGATAACTTACTTTGATTTATGAAATGTATATGATTATGAACTGTTTTCAATGGTAACATGTGATTTGAAATAAAAAGGCATTATGACATTCATGATCTCATGCATGGAATGGGAGGGAGTATATGGGACAGCAAGCCAAGTTATGAGCTGTCCGGACATGACTTGGGGCTTGAAGACTAACTTGAAAGAAGCTATGTAAACCATTGATATGTTAGCCTTGTCCAGGATTGCTATATAGGGGTACAACGTAAATTGGGCCAAAGGGCTCTGGGGTAACCAGTCCAAAAATCCTGCTAGAGGGAGGAGTCCACTCTCCATCAGTAATTCCGATTAACATACGTCGAGAAGCATAACAGTGACCTGGTGCCGTCACAAAACTACTGCGAACATAAATGGCCAAGGGAACACTGTGATATGGCTTTATTTTATCAAGGAAACTATTGATATGAACTGTATGGTATTGGATATGGAGATTGGGTGAGGGATCACTGGCATATGACACCCATGACATGACACATACATTAGCATGATTTGGATATGATTATCATGCGCTGTTTTTCGGTATTATGATATGTTTACAGTTTTGATATGATGTACTTATTTTGATTTTTATATTGATCCTATGTGTATATAACCCTATTTGGAATTCCTACTGGCCGCGTTGATTTCCTTGCTTAAAATTGATGTTATGGTTATGGATGAAATCTTATCTATACGTTTATTCCATAAATACTTGTAAGCGTGTGAACTGTTTTAGTGGACTTGGTCCACACATACGTATTGGTGGCCAGTTAAGGGTCGGGTTTTGAAAATTCGGACTTAGCTCGGGTTGTGACGTTCCCTCTCTCTCTCTTTTTATTTAAAAAAAAATTATATACTCTGATTTTCGGCGAGTGAAAAAGGGCGAGGCGTTACAAAGCCCATGAAGAAACCCACATGTGTGAAGTCTATTTTTATCATCTGAAGATGCATATGAGGAAATTCGAAATTTATAAGTTATTATGAGAGGATTTTCGAATTGGCAAGTGGAGTGAGGAAATAGAAACAAAATAATACGTGGAGAAAAAGAATGAAGGTTTGACACAACTTCTGTATTTTAGCCATAACGTTCTACTCCGATATCTGATTACTTTGATTCCTTTTGCGTTGGAAATAATACTTCTAGGGCTACAACGTTGTAGTTTACAAGAACTTGTAATTAGGAATTTAACTAGGTCAAAGCTAAGCTGCAAGGTGGTACATGTGTAAAAAATTAGATTTTGTACCCACTTTCCTTGTACGAATTTTACTATTTTTTTCATCTCTTTGCCTTCTTTAAGCCATTTCATCTTTAGCACAAACCATATTAACCCTCCAAGTGTCCCTTGCTTTATTTAAATCTTTAAATCCAAGCCATTCATTCCACCTCCTTTCATCTATAAATACTCCATCTCCCATAGATAAAATTGAAATTGGGCAGAGAATTTCAAGGTTGTCTAGGCTTTGGAGAGGGATTAAAAAGGAAAAAAGAAGTCTTTGACAATTTTTATTTTCACGTTGGGTTCTTGAGGTCGGTGATTTTAATTTCCCATTGTATTTTGTTGTCTTTTTAAATTCCAAAATTCCAATTGTATTGTAATTCTTAATTCCAATTTTTATTAATAATTATGGTTTTCCAAATTTTGATTTTATTATGATGGTTTGAATCATTTTTGCTCTTGACTCCTCCCTTGATAATTAATTTGGACATATGAAATAGTTAGATCTTTGATTTACATTATTATTCTAGGTCTAAGGTTCTTTGGAACGAAGAAATAGTTAGATCGGAGAATTGCATGATTAATCTAGATCTAAGATTCGGATTAATTGGGGAACTAATTTGATAAAAGACTGAATATGATTGAAATTTTACGTGAGCTCCATATTCTAGGCCTTGATGTTATTTTTAAAAATGGAAATAAAGCGTCTATAATTCTCTGATCCAGTTCCACTGTAAATATGTTGTTTTCAGTTCTTATTTTTGTTTTCTTAGTTTATAAATTCAAACTCTTTGAAAAATTGTGAAATAGGTTGGTAATTAATTAATTGCATCTTAATTTTGTGTTCTAAGTTAGATTGAGATTATTTATAATTTTTAGATTAATTCCACCTTCTTAATTGAATTAAAATAAATTTTGTGTTTTTCATGGAAATTAGATTTCTTTAAAAGAGAGTTTTTATGTTTAGGTGTGGTTTCTAATTTTAGAGTTGTTTCCTATTTTTAGAATATTTTTTGTAACACCCCAATTTCTCAATGATGTGGATACTTACGAAAATGCCCCTAGATTGGTAAATTTAATGGTTGTGATGTTGAATAAGGAAATAGTGGGGCCCATTGCTCAAACTAAGATCCTATGAACATATTATAAGGGCCAAATTATAATGGGTGGGTAATGTACATCAAATTGGGTCAAAATGGTTAATTGGGTCAAAGAATTCTCAATGATTGGAATAATTACGAAAATGCCCCTGGTTTGTTAAATTAAATGTTTGTAATGTTAAATAAGGAAAAGGTGGGGCCCATTGCTCAGATTAAGATCCTATGAACACCTTATAAATGTCAAATTTGATTGGATGGGTAATGTGCATCAATTGGGTCAAAAATGGCTAAATGGGTCAAAGGGCCCAAATGGGACCCAACGGGTCTTAATGGATTATTTGACTGTTGTGTGAGCTTAAATTAAATGGGGTTAAGCTGATTTGATTGGAAATCAAGTGGAGTAAAAATGGGTAGGCCTGATGCACATGTGAAAACCAAGTACAAATGACCAAAATACCCATAATTGGGTCATGGAGTAAAAAACAGGTCAAGGAGCTAAAGGGGGATCCAACGGGTCGGGTTGACTTTGTTGACCACAGCCGACCGTGTGGGCCCACAAATGAGTTCAATGGTGAGTTAAATCAGGTTAAGTGGAACTGATTTTATTTAATTTGAATTAAGAATGAGTTGACTCAAATGCATTAAATGATTGCCAATTAATGAGGTGAGTTGGAGATGTGAGTTGAGTGAGTCAAAATGGAAATCAAATGGGCTGTAAATTCAGTGAGTTAAGGGGAATATGAGGAGGTGTTTTGATCTCAAACAAACCAAAACAAGTCCCACACGCTGGGGACTTGTTATGGTGATTTCCATGCAAAACATTAAATGGAAATGATGTGAAGGTGATGAGATTACATGGGGCTGCCAAAGGTTGCAACGGTTGAGGGCAAGAGTGGTGACCATTGGTACCAAGGGGTGCCTTCATGTTCCATCATTTTTGTCAAGAAATTATGAAGGAATAAATGGATTTTGTGGTTGAAGAATAAAAAGGGTAGACCATCCATTTGGGCTGATTTTTGCCATTGCAAATCCAAGATTTTCCCATCTCTCTTTCCCTCTCTCCAATTAGTTTTTCTTGGCTGGAACAGCAGAGGTTTTGGCACAAGTTATTCAAGCTTAAACCAGCAAAGAATTAAGGAAGAAAGGAAGAAATAAAAGGGAGGAAGCAAGGATCTTAGGCAAAGCAAGTTTGGTAAGTATTCATGTGTTATTTTGGTTTAATAACATGGAACAAATGGGGTGTGTATTGGGCCATGGTTATGGCCGAATACACCAAGGTTTTAACCTTGATTTATAGAAGTTTTAAAATGGTAAAGATGACCATTGGGTTTTGTAATAGCCCAAATTTTCGAATCAATATATATTTGGCGTTTATTGATTTTAATTTGAATTTTAACATGATGGAATACCAAATGGATCAAAAGTTGGGACAAGGGTCCAAGGATGGCCCAATTGGGCCATGGATTGGATGAAATCCATTTAATGAGTCAATGAGGACCAAGCGGGTCAATGATGGTCAAAGGGGGCCCGATAGCCATGTGGGGCCCAATGGATCAAAATAATCGGTTCCAACCATAAAGTAAGTGGGCAAAGAGGGAATCTAATTGGGCCATGGGCCCAATGATTACCCAATAGACCATGAATTAGAATTAATTCATTTAATTGGTCAATGGTAAGTAATTGGGTCAAGATAGTCAATTTGGGTCAAAGGACCATAGGGGACCCAATGGGCCAAAGTAGATAAGCCCTAAGATAAATGGGTAAGACAAGAATATAATTGGGTCATGGACCCAATGGTAATCCAATTAAAATAAATTAAATGGATTAGATAATTATAAAATTATCTAAGTTAAGATGTATCAAGATTAAATGGTATGACCAAATGGGGCCCACCTCCACCTCACCCATGGAGGTGGCGTGTGGACCCAAGGATAGTGGGGCCGACCACCATGGTTGACTTAGTCAACCATGGGTGGATAGAGAGAAATTAATGGAATTAGATTAGATAGTAATTAATTAACTTAACCTGATAATCAAATTAATTAAGTTAATTAATCTAATCCAAGGATTGGTCAAAAGGGAGTCAAAACCACTCCAACAAACACAAACCACTCCTAAGAAACACAAAAATAAAACCATGGGCTTGAATGGTGGTTTTATCCCAACCACCACCATTAATGCAATGGTGGTTGGTGGGGGACTTAATGTGGAGCATGACCTAGACTAACCAAAAGATGATATCTCATCTCATTTCACTATCTCCATCGTCTCCACTCTCAAGAAACGTCCCATGCACTAAGGAAAAGAAAACAAAACTTAGAAGAGAAAACTTAGAAAGAGAAGAGAAGAAAAGAGAAGAGAAGGCAAGCTTTGGGCCACCAAGACCTTTGAAAATCTCTCCCTCATCTCCATACTCTCTTTATCTCTTAACCTAACCCTATCTTAGCCGATCCAAACATGTCCCACCATTGATCAAGCACATCTAGCCGATTAAAGATCAAGAAGAAGGAGAAAAGAGGCCAAGGAAGTTGACGGGAGCAACAAAGACCGGAGGAGTCGTCGGATAGTAAGTATGTTCTAAACAAGAAATTTATTATTTAAGGTTTTTAATTTTGAAATCCATCCTTGCCATATGATGGTGGCCAAATTATTTTAGGCTATGGAATGGATCTAAAATCCATCAAATGGAAGGCAAAGAAACGGAAGAGATGGTCTAAGAAAAAAATGAAATGAATGGAAAAGATGGAAGCTTTAATGGATTGAATGGACCTTAGGGTTCGGCCATGCGGCCAATGTGGATGATTTTTAATTAGGGTTTGAAGGTTTAAAAGTATGGAGAATAATCAATGGTTTTATGAGGATTTCAAGATGTTAAAATGATTAAAAGTTGATAAATTTTAAGAGGTTTTGAATAAGGAAATTTCATGAAAATATGGGTGATCTTTCATGGCCTTGAAAGGCATAGAATGGAATGAATGGATGACCATTGGGTTCGGCCATGCCATGGTGAATCATGTGTGATTTATTAAGGTTATTAGGTTTAAAGATAATGAAGAAAAATGATAAGTGTAAATGGACTGATTGAGTATGGAATGTGAGGTTTAGATGGAATGAAAATGGCGATGATTTAGTGATTTGAAAATAGATTATTTTGGGACAAAATTAATGATTTTCATGAAGATCTTAAAGTTGGTAATAGATGGTATTTTGTTGATGGAAATGAGGAAATAATTGGTGGTAGAAGTGGAATTTAAATGTAATTAAAAATCCAAGATAAAAATAAGGGAAAGACATCATGGGTTCGGCCATGGTGTATGGCCGAACCCATGACCCATGTTTTAGGTCATTCATGGGCTAAGTATGGTTTATATATGTGCTTAAATGAAATGGAAATTAAGTTAAGTTAATGATGAAATTTAAGTGGATGTTACAAGTATGATATGTGATGTTTAAATGGAATAAAGATAGTGATTGAAATGGATGATTTAAGTTTTACTGGAGGTATGTTTAAATGGGTAATTGAAACCAAGAAGGATGGGGAAAGAAACATCATGGGTTCGGCCATGATGTATGGCCGAACCCATGACCCAAATTTTGATCAATTTTAGGCTAAGGTCAATGCATGTATCAATGCCTAGGAGGTTGTTTTAAAGGGCCTAAATGGATGAAGATTTGTGATTTTTGAAATGGATTATTTTTGGGACAAAATATGAGTCTTTGAAAATGGCACCAATAAAAGTGAACCATGAACCCTATGGTAATATTTTGGGACTTTTATGAATGGAAAACAATGGAGAGAAATGAAAATATTAAATGGATTGGTAAGCATGGTAGGTGATGTTTTATATGAGATGAAAAATGGGGTTTTAAATGAATGACTTAAATTCATTTGGTGAAGGTAAAATGAACCAAGAAATTAGGAAATGGACATCATGGGTTCGGCCATGGTGTATGGCCGAACCCATGACCCCTTTGGGAGCCATATTTTGGGCTAGGTATGGAATTATTTATGGGATTAAATATTTACAAATTTAATTAAACTAGATGGCTGATTTTATGATGTTATGTCATGATTAAGAAATTATAAATGGGTCCAAGTTTACGGGTCAAATATGGGCTTAAATATGCATGGATAAAAGGGGTAACTTAACCATGGAAGAGGAGTGGCAAAACCATAATTTGTAGCCACATTGAAGGACCATGGGTTCGACCATGGTACATGGCCGAACCCTATGGGGGTTGGACATGAACATGGAAATATTATGAATGAATAAAGGAAGCGGATAGTTGCTGCATTTTAGGCTCGCAAATAGGAATTTTTAATTTTTGCCAAAATTGAATTTATGTATGAGTCTAAAACCAATGGATAATGGGCTAAGTTAGGGACTTAATCATGGATGATGTATGGACTAATCCGTTAAATGTAATAAGGTATTGGGCGTCACAAACGGTACGCGATCGGCGACCGGATTATCGAACAGGAAGCGTAACGGAACGCGACACGGTATTCGGTAGGATTCCTACCTTTTTGTAAGCGATGGATATGTGATGGTGTTTTAAATTATTTTGACTTGGGTTATTATGGATTTATGATTTTAATTTATGATTTATGGGACTTGCACTATGATGGGTTTTAACTTATGAATTACATGTTAGTATCATGGATTATATATTAATATTATGCATCATATGACTATGTATGGTACATCGAATATGGTCTATCTATATACTACATAGCATAATGCACCTACATCTCATGCATGGACATGGGCAGAAAAAAAATAAACAAACCGGAGTCCATGCTCTGTCGGGGCGACCGAGAATCAGCCATGGGGATTGCCTGAGGGCTATAACCGGAGTCCATGCTCCGTGGGGGCGACCGAGAATCAGACATGGGGATAGCCTGAGGGCTATAACGGGAGTCCATGCTCCGTCGGGGCAACTGAGAAGCAAACACGGGGAACAGGATATTGTATGATCATACGGATAATGGGTGGGACACATGACATAAGCACCCATGACATAGCATTCATCACATACTTATTTTGTTGTATTTTATGTTATCGGTATGTGTGTATCACTAATCCATGTGCTCGCCCTACTCGGAGTCCTACTGGGCGCGTTGACTAATGCCCTACTTCTACCCTAGCTGATGACACAGGAGAGGCAGGAAGCGGTGGAAATACTGAAGGCCAAGCTTAGGAGCTTGGAAAGCGCAGTCCTAGTTTATATTATGTTTACATTTTGGAAATGTAATTTTAAAGTAACTTAGCTTGTCAGGTTGTATAAATTTACATTTCTTGCGATGGTTTGGACGTTATTTATGGACGATACATTTTGTGATGTAATCATGAACATGGGGGCATTTTGGTAAATTCAATGTTATATCTTCCCTTCTATCTAAAAAAAAACCGGTAGGATAGACTCTATTATCATGTTCCGCAATGATTATAATCTGCGAGCTTACTTCCTACGCGTGAATCATTCTCGTGGACTTAGTTTCGCTCACGCGTGGGGTTGGCCAGTTAAGGGTCGTGCTTTAGAAGCTCGGACTTAACTCGCGTCGTGGCATCCGCGCCCTCTCTCACTCTTCTATTTCAAAAAAAAAAAAAATAGACTCTGATTTTCGGAAAATGGGTGAAAAAGGGAGGGGCGTTACAGGTTTGCCCACCATGGAGGGCCGAACCTCATGTAAAAGTTCGGTTGGTTTTCATGTTTTGAAACATGGAAACCATGGAGTTTTCGTGGACTGTTTTTGAGTTTTATTTGAGATTCAAATGCATGTTTTAAAGAGGGTTAAAAACATGGATCTGAATGACATAAGGACTGAAGGTATCATGGGTCTAAAACAGTGGTTTAAAACTGATGAAATGGACCATTTGGATCGGCCATCTTGGATGGCCGAATCCCATGAAGTATGATGGTCATTTGGACAAAGTGATGAATTTATTGGATGGTTTTGAGAGGTAAAAATGCAGCTAATGATGTACTGATTTTTATATGTTAAGATGACACCTAAAACATGTTTGAAAGACCAAAACATGGACATAGGGTTCGGCCACCTTGGATGGCCGAACCCCATGTAAGTTGTTGATGATTTTGGTGAGTTAAAAACCATATAAATTTATGGTGTTCTTATGGCAATTAATGGATTAACATGTTTACTGTTTTGGTGGATTTTTATGCGGCTGAACCATGTATAATTCATGGATGAGTTAGCATGATTAAACCATGAGTAATCATGGTGATTATTGGATCAAGTGAACCCTAGCGTTCGGCTATGAGTATGGCCGAACCCCATGGGGCTGTTTTGAAATAAATGGACTAAGTTCATGGGTTATGTTTGACATTGTTTCGATGATTTCATAAAGGGTTTGAAGTATTTTAATGGAGAACCATTTGATGATGGAAAAATGGGAATACAAGGTTTGGCCAGGTATAGGGCCGAACCCCATAAAAGGATAATTGTTTTGATATGGTTTAGCCTAGTGGCAAAGCTGTAAATACGGGTGATAATGTAAATATGGATAGATAAAGTTTGAGAGGACATGAAAGAAGGGTTAAACCAAGGTGGTTTTGTTCGGCCATGGTGTATGGCCGAACCCTACCAAGGCAGATTTAAGTGTTAAGTATTTAAGAATTGATTAAATGAAAAAGGAAGTTAAATCCTAAGTTGGTGATGTTCGGCCATGGGCATGGCCGAACCCCACAAGATGTGGTTGGGTCTTAGATGTGAATGAACACTTAAATGATAGTATGATTTATTTATTGTTACATCACAAGGTGACGGAAGTGAACGGCGGGCAAGTCGTGAGCAAGTGACGCTAAAGAAAGATCGCACACTGAAGTGAATCTTTAGTAGGTTTCCTACCTACTTGTAACCACAATTATGATTTGGTTTTATTATGTTTTTATGAGACATGTTGTATTTGATGTTATAGTTCAAATATGGCTTTGAATGATGAGATATGTATTTACAAATGACATATATGTACATTGACATCTCATGCATGACATGGGGTGATGATTATGGATTACCTTGACTTGAGAGTCCCAATGAAAGAACACCGTGAAACAACTCAATGATGAAGTGTCTTTCCACAGGTAACGAGGATTACTGTGGATTACCTTATCATGTGAGTCCCAATGAAAGAATACCATGAAACAATTCAATGATGAAGTGTCTTTCCACAGGTAACGAGGATTACTGTGGATTGCCTTATCATGTGAGTCCCAATGAAAGAATACTGTGAGTCCCAAATGAAAGTGTATTGTGATTTACCTTGACGGTGAGAGTCCCGTCAAGTGATGGCTATGTATGTGTGATGGGGTGGGGCTCATTACATATGCACTTACATACATAGCATTGTTTTCAGATGTTTTATTGATAATCATGTACTATGATATATATATGCATGTTTTATATGCTAACCATGTGGTAGCCCTGATGGGGAACCTACTGGGCTCATTGATCTAACGCCCTAATTCTATCCATAGAGGATAATGCAGGAACAAGGAAGGGGAAAGAGAAGGACGATGACCAGGAGGGGAGCCAAGCGTAAATGCTTGAATGCTGGAATGAACTTATATTTGATGTTATTTGATACTTTATTATGGACATGTAATAATATAGTTACTTGCTATGTTTTGTTTAAGATATTAACGATGGATGGTTGGATTAAGTCATTTACTATTTGAGACTGGTACTTGCTATCTTTTCAACCTATTTTCGCATTTAGTCTAGTTTATTCCACAAGTCATTGTTTAGTTCCATGTGTGTATTATCTATCATAGTCTAGTCCATGTACACATGGGTGGCCAGTTAAGGGTCGGACTTTGGGTAGTCTGGACTTAGCTCGCGTCGTGACGCCGCCCGCTCTTTTCCAGTGTTGTTCTATTATAATTTAAAAAAAAAAATTAGACTCTGATTTCTCGGAGAGGGAGGGGCAGTTACATTTTTAAATTATAATTAAATGTCTTAGATTAGATAATTAATTCCATATTTAAGATTTATTTCCATGTTTCCTAAATTTCTTAAATTATATAATTCAATGGTTTGTTTTTCATGGATATATTTTCATTTGTTCCGATAGGTTCAACCTCGCACTCATCGCTATACTATCTAATAGTTCGTGCGCTTGCGAGTTATAAATTTAAAATTTACACAGCACATGTAGTTGGTGGAATTCCCAACCAAATAAATAGGTGGAATTCCTGTTTTACTGTGGCGGGTGAAATTCCAAGCCAATTGAGTGAGGTGGAATTCCTACTCTATTTGTAGGGGTGTATGTCCCCACTTAGTGAGTTTGGGGAGATCTCAAAAGCTCAATAGGTCTAAGTCTCCGCTGATATTCCTCTGATGGTTACTCAACTCATGAATATTTTTCCTTTTCCAGCTAAATAATATGGCTGTGTAAAAGTTTCCCAAGCATAAATTTAATAAAATTCAATTGGAAAAGCATGATATAAAATTTTTCATCCGCATATTAAAGCTGAAAAACAATTTTTTTCAAAAACAAACACAAAACTGATTTTTTTTTCTAAAACAATACACACAAAACCCCCAAACTTAAATTAAACATTTTCCTCAATGTTCCTTAATCTACATGCGCATCAGTAAATTAGAAGAAAATATCAAGATAGAACAACTTGAGTTGAGAAATACATGAGATGAGGACATTATTTCAAACCTACAAAACAAACAAGCACAAACACACAACAAGGACTCTGGACGGACACAAAAACACAAAACTGAATCAATAAAAACGAAAACCTAAACTAAACTACAAGTCTAACAACCGACACACAGACAAACTCAACACAGACTCAGAGCGGGCGGACATGGATGGAGATGGATGGACAAATAATATCAAATAAAAAAAAATGAAGACCACACAATATATGCCTTAAAATAATTTCGAACATCACACACCAAAAGACAATGGTTCTAAATTGATTTTAACTTACAATGTATGAACCATTTTTACTCATATTTTTGAATTTTTTTATTTTTTGTTAATGTAATCCTAATCTAACAATGCAAGATTCAAAACAAATATCCAAACAATAATTAAACAAGTAGACTAATGCATGAGATTAACAAGCTAATATGCATGATAAAATTAAATATGCAATTTTTTTATGCAAAATAAAGTGCAAACACCCTAATAAAAACTTTATGAATGCATGAAAAATTAAAAATTCAAAGAACATGAGTTTAGGCACTTACCTCAGCCTGTAATGCCTACTTCTAGAAATTTTAGAGCGCGCGATTAAATCTTCTGCAAAATAGAAGACCACAAACTTTGGTGAAGATTCTAAATCACATAAAAAATGCATGATTCCTAAACTAATGCAATTTTCCTAATGTTATAACTAGTGGAGGAAATTAAATGATTGGAACCTAATTAAGAACTCAAAATTAAATTAAGACTGTAAAAATCTCTAGATTAACATCCACCAAATTAATCAAAATTAGATTTTCAAGGAAGTCGAAAGTTGTTCCATTTTTTTTTTAAACACTGTAACTGGAACCTTCCAAATTTAGATATATTTTCTAAAGACAGAATGTTACTAAATTAGATTATAATTCTAAGATTAGAAGATGCTAAAAAAGATAAACTAGTTATTTTTACAAGTTTCTAAAAATAGAAGTCTCCAAAAAAAAAAATTTAAATTTAGCAGTGATCCCAAATTTAGATAATCTCCTCATTTTTATTATTTTTAGAACTTCTAAATAAGGCAGCCTTCTAATATTAGAGTTTCTAAGAAAAATAGAAACTTCTAATTTTAAAGGGTTGCCAAAAATAGATATTTCTAAAATTAACATTATTTCTAAAAATAAATAATTCAATAGAAATTTTTTAAGTTCCCCGACAACGGCGCCAAAAACTTGTTGCGCAAATTTTAAATTTATAACTCACAAGCACGAACCATTAGATAGTATAGCGATTGAGTGTGAAGTCGAAGCCATCAGAACTTAGGAGAATATATCCGTGAAAATACACCATTGAATTACTTAATTTAAGAAATTTAGAAATTATGGAGGTAAATCATGAATATGGAATTATTTTTATAATCTGTGAATTTTAATTTTAATTTAGAAACATACTAGATATAGAAAATAAAATGAAAAATCAATTTTTACATAAACTAAATTGAGATGGTGGACTTAATCAAAATATGCAAATAATCTTAATTTAACTTAGAAAATATAAATTAAGTTGCAATTAATTAATTTACCAACCTAGTTCACCAATTTCAAGAATTTTAAGTTTTTATAAGAAAAAAAATTTATACACCTGAAGTACCTCTGTACATATTTACAGTGGAACTCGATCAAAGAATTAAGGAGGCATTGTTTTCAATATTTTAAAAATAAAACAAAGGCCTAGAATACAGAACTCATGTAAATTACTAACCATGCATTTAAATTTTTCATTAATTAAAATTCCAATTATAAAACCCATGATTTACATAAAAAAATTCTCAAATTAAACCTTAGATTAAATAAAATTTAAACTTTCTATCCAAACCTACATATTTCAGTGCACTCTTGAACAAGAGCCTTAGATCGAAGAAGAAAGTTTATTTAATCTAAATATTTCAGTGCATCTAATTTGAAAAATCTAGAATTAAATCCAACATGTATTGTAACACCCCGGATTTTCAATTTATGAATATATATGGAAATTGTCCATTTAATTTGTAAATTAATGGAGATAGACCTTAGATGGGTAAGGTGTTGGGTCAATTACCCAATTATGATCCAACGGATTATGGATAAGGTTCAATTGGAATAAATGGGTAAGATTTATTTAATTGGGTCAAGGTTGTTAATTGGGTCAAATGCCCAATTGGGACCCAATGTAGAAGTAAATGGGTAAGGTTTGATAATTGGGTCTAATAACCAATTAAGATACAAGGCATGAGATCCACCTCATCAAGTGAGGTGGCATGTATGTTACATGGCTAAGTGGGACCCCAAGTACCATGGGTCATGGTTGACTTGGTCGACCATCAAATGAGTTCAAGTTCAATTAAGGTGTAGTTGAATTAAATTGGAAATGGAATCAAGGAGTTGAGTTGATTTTAAGTGAGTTAAATAGAGTTGAATTAAATATATGAGTTGAGTTAAAGAGATGAGTTGAATAAGGAGATGGAGAGTTCCATCTCAAGGGACACCATCATGTACACATGTTGGAGAGGTAGGAGTATCATCTCATGGGATGAAACTCCAAAGCGATCATTAATAAGGGAGGTGAAGGGTTTTGTTGTTACACAAGGCTATGCAAGCGTACACGTTGGGGAGATGGAGGGTTTCCATCTCATGATGGAAACCCAATGGTCACAAGGTTGGTCAGTTTCATCTCATGGGATGAAACCCCCAAAGGAACATTAATGAGGGTGGTGAAGAGGTATAGTTGTTACAAAGGGGCATCACCAAAAGACACCACCCTTGGTCGACCCTCTCTCATTGAACAAGACAAGAAACACTTAAAAGTTTCCTACCTCACTCTCTCCCTCTCTCAAGGCTGAACCTCTCACTAAGATAAAGGAGAAAGGACCTAGAGTTTTCTATCTCAAGCTCCTCTCCCTCTCTCAAACCTACACTCTTTGGCCGAACCCTCTCTTTAGGTTTTCATCTCAAGACCTCTCAAGCTCACTCTCAGCCAAAGATGAAGAAAGAAGAAGAGACTAAGGAGGGAGAAGATCGGAGGAGCAAGAAGGAGTGAATGAAACTGAAGGAGTCGCGGAATCGGTAAATACTTGATGAGATTTTATTAAGTAAGAAAAGATGGTTAAGGAACATGGTTCGGCTGAACCCTAATTTTATTATGGCTAAGGACTTTATGCATGACCTATGTAAGGAATGGTGAATGATCAAGGATCATGGTTTGGCCCTTGCATGACCAAACTTTAAGTTTTATGTATGAGAACCATCAAGGACAAAAAGGGGTGGATGAGGTTCGGCCATGCTATATGGCCCAACCCCATCAAACGATCAATCATGGATGTATGATTTGTTTTAAAGAAAATAACGAACCCCATGGAGGGGTATTAATGATTTTAAAAGGTTTTTAATGGATGTATGTTGGTGACTTTAAAGGGTTCTAAAGGAGGGAAATAATGGAGGAATGTTAATGGTTGTAAATGGTCTCAAATGTTGTAAATGGTGAAGAACCATGGACCATGGTTCGGCCATGTAGTATGGCCGAACCCCATGGAGAAATATTGAATTATTTACATGTATTTAGGCCATGAGAATGATGGAGAAATATTGAATTATTTACACGTATTTAAAAGATGAAAATGATGGGAGATTATTGGTGATTCTAAGTAGGTCTTAAATACTGCAAAGCATGGTCTCAAGTGTTGCAAATGGTGAAGAACCATGGACCATGGGTTCGGCCATGTTGTATGGCGGAACCCCACGAAGAGATATTGATGGACTTAGATATATTTGGACCATGAAATTGATGGGGGAATGTTGGTAATTTTAATAGGTTTTAAATGTGGTAAATGATGATCTAAAGTGATGAACCTAAGTGTTTGATTAAATCCCCCATGGAGGGACTTTGGTTATGGATCTAGTGTTGTAAATGATTTAAGAAAGAGGAGGAAAAATGACATCATGGGTTCGGCCATGATGTATGGCCGAACTCCATGAACTCTTTATGGACCATTGATGGATCATTTGGTAGATCCATGCATGATTAAGAGATGAATCATCAAGCTATGAAATGGAGGGATCTAGTCATGAATCTATGTTATTTTAATGACTGTTTTATGGACCTAAGTCATGTATAAATAACCTAACTGAGTAGCTATGGGTTCGGCCATGGTGTGTGGCTGAACCCCATGGGGAATGTTTTTTGTGGACTTGGGGTGTTATTAATGTTAAATGATTAATTTACATGTGTTTGGATTAATGAATCAAAGATGGCATGATCTTGGACCCACATTGGTTAGAATGATCAAAGATCAAAAAGAGGGACCCAAAACCAAGTAAGTGAGGTTCGGCCATATTGTATGGCTGAACCCCACTAAGGCATGTTTATGGACTTAATTATGGTTGGAAATTAGATGGAACGTTGGTTTGACTTATTGATATGTAATAGGGTAACGGGACCTCACAAGCGGTGTACAATCGGTGAGCAGTTTTCGGAACGAAAACGCAAGGACACATTAGTTGGTCATTGGTAGGATTCCTACCTTATTGAGAACCATGGATATGTATATATGATGATTTTAATTCATGTTTGATAAGTTATTTTGGTATCAAACAATATATTTCAATTATGGAATCTTAATGCTATGATTTGTATTATTATATAGCATGCTGGCATTTGCATCTCATGCATGGCATAGGAGGGATGAAAGGTAACCGGAGACCCACGCTCCGTCGGGGCGTCTGTAAGACATTCGTGGGGGTACCTTGATGTGCATTATCCATCAAGAGGGATGTGTGATTGATTTGTAACCGGAGATCCATGCTCCGTCGGGGCGTCCGTAAGGCATTCGTGAAGATACCTTGATGAGGAGTTTCCATCAAGAGGATACCTTGATGAGGAGTTTCCATTAAGAGGATACTATGTGTGTGTGACATGGATGATGGGTGGGACTCATGGCATATGATAACCATGGCATGGCATTGAATCAGTATGATTATGATCTCTATTATCATGCAATGTTTCTGGTTTTTATCTGTATGATTGGATCTCTATTATCATACACTGTTTTGGATACGACGCTTTACAAGTACAGTATGATATATTATATCTGGATTTTTATACTAACCCATGTGTTTGACCCTACTTGGAGTACCTACTGGGCGCGTTGTCTAACACCCTACTTCTACCTTAGATGGTGATACAGGAAATGGACAAAGCGAAGGATGTGATCGGAGCCAAGCGAAGGAGCTCAGAGGTTTTAGTTTCATTTTATTTAAGTTACTCATGGACAATGTAACTTGAATAGCTAGCATTTGGGACTGTAATAACTTAGATTATTTGATATGGTTTCAATGTTAATTTTGGATATTTTAACTTAAGATAATTATTATTAAGTGATGGACCTCCTTGCTATCTAAAATGGAATAGAATTATTATTCTATTATATTTCCACATCTATGTTTTATTCCGCATGTATAACCTTATTGCGTGTGAACCATTTTAGTGGACTTGGTCCACTCACACATATGGTTGGCCAATTAAGGGTCGGGCTTTGGAAGCTCGGACTTAGCTCGCATCGTGACGTTCCCGCTCACTTTCACTCTTTATTTAAAAAAAAAAAAAATAGACTCTGATTTTCGACGAGTGAAAAAGGGTGGGGCGTTACATGTATTTTATAAAAAAATTTAAAATAAAATAAAATAATCATAATACATGAATTAAATAATTGGAAAACCATAGACTAATATTTCAGTACACCTTTACTTTATTATTAAAATATGAAATTGGAATTACAACTCAATAGGATTTTGAAATAAAAAATACAAGAACACAATGCAAGAAAAATAAAAAAATAAAACATAAATAAATAACCAACCTAAGCTTGCACTGTCTTCTTTTTTTCTAATCCCATGCACAACCTTAATTTCTCTTTGCCAGGTTCGACTTTCATTGTAAGAGGAGTGCTCAATTTTAGAGGAGTGGGAGATGTTTATTTAGCCATAGATGGGTCACACTCTTTCAGCCGATTCTCTATGTTCACGGCAATTTCTATTATTTTTGTTCCTTTTTTTCCTCTCTTCAGTCATATTCTTGACTTTTTCCTCTTTTTTTTTTTTTTTTTTTTTTCTTACTTCTATTTTCATTCCAGGCAATTTGTGAATCGAGCACCACCCCTGGGTTTTCTCTTATTTCCATTCTTTGTATTTACTGTCGGCTCGAAAGACAACTCAACTCTGCCACGATTCTTTTTTATTTTACTTATTCTTTGGCTTTCATACTTGCACCGCCTCTGCTGCGTGCTTTATTTTCTATAGCAACAGCAATTCTCCATTACAGCTGGCTTCTCCTCTCCTTTCTCACGGTTCAACTGCAGCTACAACTCTGTTGTATTTTTTCTGCACACAATTCATGTTAACTTGTTATCGCCAAAGCTGTGGTTCTAGGTATTGTTGGCTGCCTTTGTATTAAGGTGGTGCTTTGCTGTCCAAGCAAAGTTGATTTTCTAGATCGGAATAATAAATTTTGTAAGTGGATAGTTAATCGTCTGAGACAAAACCAAATTGAGTGAATTGCTTATCACTTAGCTTCCAACTATTAAACATTACTTCCATATAAATGTAAAATTCTGGGAACCAAAAACTCCAGGCATATATGGAACAATAACAGTTCAAAGAAATGTTAAACATGCTACACTTGATTAAAATCACAACTTGAATCTGCATCCACATCCTGTCGTAAATCACACTCCATGACGAGACCAAGGTTATCAACCTGTCTGTGATATTGGAGACATCTTGAACATTGCTAGGTTCTCAATGGATTGCTGCTCTTCTTTTATTTTTATTTATTTCTTTGATTTTACACATCAGCCCCTATCTTCTATGCAGTGATACACGCTGCTGGATTCCTATTGCTGCCACATGTTACTGCCACGCTGTTGTATGTGAGGTGCTTGGTGGTACATGTTTGCATCCTTTTTCTTCTTTCTCTTTCATCGTTTCTAATATTGTAACAACCCCAACTATCAAATCTTTAGCATCCATATACAGTGAAACCATACATTTTCTCTCGTGCTCAACTGCTTCTGGCACTGATGTATTTTTTAGTTGATTACCTCATTAAAACGTTGCTTGTTGTATGAGACAGGGGTTGCAACTTGAAACAGACGTCACAAATGCATGTTGTTGTTCTTTTCACGCCAGAGCCTCTGTTCTTTCTTTATTATTTTGAGCAATCAATACAAGCCGAGAAAACACATCAATTTAGCCTAATTAGGCCGGTCTCAGGTTAGACGACATTCCAACCTAAAACACACAAAACAAATTAATTTGATAAAATTAAATAAACTAACAAATATATATTTAGGAGTAAAATAGGTAATAATTTTGCACTCATCAAGCGAGTCCTAACAGTGGATGTAAGTTGGCTAACCGAATATATCTTCCGCTCTTGCGCTTGTGGTGTTAGATCGAATTTCATGTGTTGATTGCTTAATCACATTTGCTTACTCATATACACTTGATTTTTGTATCAGCTGTACTTAATAAATTAATTAAGTAATTTTTAAAAGGACCAACGATTTTTAGATTGACCTATTCACCCCCATCTAGGTTCAATCGTGTTCAATCAGCAAGGGAAAAACTTTCAATTGGTATCAGAGCCTAGTGTTCTTTACAAGGATTTAACCATCCGAGTTGACCCAAGGTAGAACACCATGAGAGACAGTCATGCAATATCCAAACCCCCTTACTTTGATGGAACAAACTATGCCTCATGGAAGGCCAAAACGAGAAGTTTCTTTGTTTCCATAGATTCGTCGGTATGGGATATCATAAACATTAGATGGAAGAAACCCATGGAAGAGAAGATAATAACAACCACCTCAACCATGTTTACGATGCCAAAACCTTATGCCTCTTGGACCCCTGTTGAAAAAACTGTTCAAACAGCTGATGGTAAAGCCACGAATGCCCTTAACTGTGCAATATACGATTGTGATTACATGCAAATTATGACCTGTAGAACTGCAAAGGAGGCATGGGAAGTTCTTGAAATAACTCATGAAGGCACCTCAATAGTTAAGAGGTCCAAACTTGAGATCCTCTAAAATCAATTTGATACTCTTAAAATGAGGGAGGATGAAGTCTTCATGGATTTCTATTCCAAGATAAGCGACATTGTGAATCAAATGTTCGCTCTAGGTGAAGGGATACCTGAGGACAAGGTATCTCTAATGAACATCGATGATTTGGTTGGTTCACTACAAACCCATGAGCGACATTTTGAACAACCAAAAAACAAATCCATTTCCTTGAAATCTTCCTTAAAACAAAAGAAAACAAAAGAAAAATAAGATTTTCCGGAAGATTATTTCACAAGTGATGAAATGGCAATGTTTGCCAAAAAGTTTTATAAAAACATTGTTAAAAGAAACTAGTTGAGAAGAATGGGAAAGGGTGAATCAAGTAAAAGATACCCTAAAAGGCAAGAAGAAATTAGAGGGAAAGGGAAGGAGAGAGAGGTTGCCAAGGAGCAGACTTGTTTTAATTGTGCAGAGAGAGGACACTTCATGAACGAATGTCCCTCAGATAAAATTAAGAAGGCAATGAATGTGGGTGTGATCCATGAGGAAACCTCTGAATCAGAGAGTGAATCTGATAAAGAGACTGAAAGAAAAATTTATGTATCGAAAGGTCTCATAGCCTCGATCATTTGTGATCAAGAAAACTCCACAATTTTAACGGAGGATGATGAGAGTTAAGATAATCAAAATCTTCAAGCCTCCTACAGTGCCCTTTTTCTTGAAAGTGAGAGGTTGGTAAAGAAATTAAATAAGGTTAAAAGTGAAACCCTAAACCTCTCCAATCAAGTGGAGGATATAAAAACTGAAAAATCCCTCATAATCTCTAAGCTTAAACTCTCAAATGTTGAAACCACTAAGCTTAAAGAGAATAATAAAAGACTTTAAGAAGAGATAAGCATTCACTGCAAGGATGTCGAGAATCTGTGGCATCACAATAACCTTCTTCAAGAGGATGTTAAAAAATTATCTTTGGAAGTTAGGGAATTAAAATTTCACAAAGAAAAAATTCCAAGATAAGTTCACCCAAGGAGATGAAAGACTTAAAAGACTCCTGGGTTCGAGTAAACAATATGGTGATAGGTATGGTCTTGGTGCCTCATCCACCAAAGAACCTATGAACCATGGGGTGTTTGGAAAAACAAATGTCTCTCACCCTTCAACGGGTAATGCTATTTCTGTCACAAGGTTTGGCATTTCAAAAGAAATTGCTACCATTGGAAGAGACACTTGGAAAGGTAAGCACAAGCGAAAAAGGCACAATCCAGTAAAGCCTATGCCGAAAAGACATCCACCAACACCAAACCTTAAAAGAAACCCAAGGAAGGTGGACACAAGGCAAGACTCTTTGTAAAGACAGCTGAATCCTGTCTTAAAAGAGTTGAAATATTCCAAGGTTGGTCTTCATAGGTACGATCATGGGGGTGTATATGCAATACCAAATGCCACAATCTTTATACCAAGAAGATAGACCACCATTCATGTTTTGTTTTGATTTAAGATTCACTTCCATATCTTAGACCACTATAAGTGGACTCACAATACACCATGTGAGTTCACATAGCAGAAAAGTGTTGTGACATGAGAAGAGAAAAAATGGCTAACTATAAGTCTAGAATGTACTCTTCCTAGCTATAGTACATATTCTACTTGGAAAGCCATGCAGTCCATTTAATTGAATTTGAAATTAAAAAGTTGAAATGGACATTAGATGGGTAAGGAAATGGGTCAATTACCCAATTAAGACCCAATGGGTCATGGGTGACCTTGATTTAAACATAATTGGGTAAATTTAGTTAAGTTAGTTGAATTGGGTAAGTTAGTGCATTTAATGCATTAAAGTCCACCTCATCAAGTGAGGTGGCATGTGAGTGATGTGGCATTGCCATGTGGCATTCATGTCATCACATGGAAGCCAACTAAGAAAGGATGCCACTTCATCAAGTGAGGTGGAAAGTAGAATTGAGGTGGCATACAGGTGGAGGTGACACACCAAGTGACATGGCCAACGTGGGACCCAAATGCCATGTGGTGACCAAGTCACCACATGCATTAGTCGACCATGGCATGGGTTGACTTGGTCAACCACTTTTGAGTTTAAATATTAAATTGAGGTTTTATCTTAAGAGGTCTTAAGTTGAGAAGATGAAGGAATGAGATGGAAGGATAGGATTTCATCTAAGGGAAGATCAAGGGTTGAGATTAAAAGTTGGGGTGTCTTGTCTAAGTACAATGTACTTAGACACTTGGGAACCCAAGGGTCTTCACCACAAAAGCCATGAAACCACCCTTGGGAAACCAAGGGCCTTCTTGGTTAAACCAAGACATTATGAGAGGGAGGGAAGAGATTAAGGCTTTAACATAAAAACCCAAACCAAAGGGCATTCCAAACCCCTTGGCCGACCCCTCCACCCTTGAACAGGGATTTTCTCTCCACTCCTCTCCTCTCTCTCCCAACTCTATCTCCATACACTTAAAGACTTTGAAGAAGAAAGAAAGGATAAGAAGAATTAAAGAAGAAGAGAAAGACCAAAATAAAAGAAGGAGATTGAAAGAAGGTATGTCTAGACTTAATAAAATAGGGGATTAATCTAAGGAAAACATAGGTTCGGCCATGGTGTGGCCGAAAACATAGGTTCGGCCACATGATTGGTTGGAATGAATGGCCAAAAATGTTATAAGGCCATGGAATTGGAAATCCATCCAAAGGATGGTTATAGGTTGAAACAAAACAACCAAAAGATTAAATCCGAACCATGCTATGATGATATTATGATTTGATGGATTATGAAAAACCCACTCTATCTACAACGGAGTCTCACTGTCCAGCAAAAGGAGAGGGACCTTACAGTGTATGCAAACACAAAGGATCTAACCAAAGTCAGTCGAGTGAATCTTATGTTTCAGTCGACTGAAAGTACATTGGCCGAGCATACAAAGGATCTGACCCAAAGTCAGTCAACTGAATCTTATGTTTCAGTCGATTGAAAGTATATTGGCCAAGCACATATGCTATCTGGTTGTATTTCAGCCGACTGAATTTTATGATTCAGTCAACTGAAAGTATACTGGCCAAACACAGATGGGATTTGGTTGTGTTTCAGTCAACTGAATCTTATGATTCAGTCGACTGAAAGTATATTGGCCAAACACGGATGGGATCTGGTTGTGTTTCAGTCGACTGAATCTTATGATTCAGTTGACTAAAATTATACTAGCCAAACACAGATAGGATCTGGTTGTGTTTCAACCGACTGAATCTTATGATTCAGTCGACTGAATTAGAAGGTTAAATGACTAACTTGGGTTATTAGATTGAGAAATGAACATGGAACTCAGATGGAAATAGGGATGATGAAATTAAAATGGAAAATCAAACTAATATGTATGTTTGAATTTGATGAGGTAAAGAGGTTCGCAAAGAGATTGCTATTCGTCTCACGCGACTGTTAGCGTTATCCTTGCAAGAGAAGAAAGGATAGTATATTGGACATTGGTAAGATTCCTATCTCATTGAGAACACTATGGAGTATAATATGACACTTGTTTTATTCAAAATATGATAAATGCATTGGCAAAATAAATTATATATGATTATGAGTTGATTTTCAATGATATTATGTATTTTAAATGAAATGGCATTCTTGCATACATTACCTCATGCATGGCATGGGAGGGAAGACATATGACTAACAAGCCAAGTTCCGAGCGATCTGGACATAACTTGAGCTTAAGATTAGCTTATATGAAGCTATATAAATTGTTGAGATTTGGCCACGTCCGGTTGATAGAAAAATACGGCGTAATTGGGCCAAAGAGCTCCTAGGTAGTCAGTCCTGAAACCATGCGCAGAGGGAGGAGTCCACACTCCATCGGTAATCCCGATTAATTTGTGGATGGGTATACAGTGCCCTAGTGGTTGCCGCCTCAAACACTGTGGATATAATTGCCAAGGAAACCATTGATTGATGTATGATGTGATTTGCTATGGACGTTGGGTGGGATTTCATTTGGGATTGACACCCATGACATGACACTTATGTTGGCATGATTATGATATGGACATCATTATTGTTTTATTACTTACAAGATGTTTTACAAATATGCCATTAATGATGTATAAACCCTTGATTTGTGATATTCTAATATTACTCCTATGTGTACCCTAACCCTAATTGGAATACCTACCAGGCATGTTGACTAATGCCCTACTTCTACCCTAGATTATGGAACAAGAAATGCTAAGGAAAAGGATGTAGGACCGGAAGGGAGCTAAGTATAGGAGCTTGGGAAGATATAAGTTTAAATTACTTAGTTTTGATTTTAATGATGTATTCAGAGGTCTTACATTTTCGGTTGTAATAATTTAGACTATTTGGGACACCTTCGAACTTATTTGCTATGGTTTGATAATCTTTAAGTTTTATTGGAATTTTATGGTGATTGACTTTCCTTGTCTAATGATGACAAGAGAATAAATAACATCTTATTCATATAAATTATTCTGCAAACAATAAGACAAGCGTGTGTAAATGTTTTAGGGGACTTAATCCACGCACACGTAATGGTGGCCAATCAAGGGTCGGGTTTTGGAATCTCGGACTTGACTCGTGTCGTAACGGCCCATTCTCTCTCACTTATAATATATATATATATATACTCTGATTTATGCAAGTGAAAAAGGGGCGGGGCATTACAGTTGGTATCAGAGCCAAATCGGAAGTGTTGACTCTAGCAAAGTAAGATTAATGCGATATCATGTCTCGCTGACAGATAAGAATCCCAACTGATCGACTTCTCGGAGTCCGCTGCATGGGGGGCAGATTAATTTACTTTCATGAGAATCAGACTGTAAGCATTCAATCTGAGAACAACCTTTGATGAGAAAAACAATAGCGAGGGAAGGACAATCACTATAAATTGTAGATTTATCAAATATAGCGAAATAGGTCGCCCCTCCCACGAACAAGGAACACTACATGATACATAGGAAATTTTCCCCAAATGAGAAATACTATGTAATATCTAGGAAATTTCCCCAAAACAAGAAATACAAGATGATACTTACGCAACTTTCCCCTCCCTATGATTATTTGATCAAGTGTAACTTCAAGGTATTTGAACACAAGTCCTTATGAGAAAACTAAGTCAACCAATGTTTCAATGACTTAGGAAAATGCCTCCACAAAGAAGAAATACCCGACAGAACCCGAATCAGGAAGAGGGAGAGGACAGTGTGAATATTCCTGAGGTACCTCCCGAGCTGTAGAGCCTAGTGCAGGCAGTAGTCACCTCCGTTCTACAGCAGCACCAGAACGGCAATAGAGGCACTACTTTCAATGAATCCTAGGACTGAACAATGGTCAAAGATTTCCAACAGCAACGTCCCCGTTATTTCAAAGGGAAGAAGGGACCCGCAGGAGCAGAGATTGGATTGAGAATATCAGAGATTGGACAATGTAATTTGATAGTTAGATGTTGTCGGCATGTAATAATGTAGTTAACTAGTTACTATGGTTTGGTTTACTTTGGATGGTTTGGAATGAATGTTAGTCTAAGGTTATTTTAGTAAATCTTGGAGAATATGATTATGTACTTGCTATCTAAAGATGTAAAATGGAGTAGTCTTAGGATCTATTATAACCCGCAGTTAGATTAAGATTAAGTTTATTCCGCAAGTCTTATTTGTATCATGTGTGGATCAGTTCTTATGGACTTAGTTCATACACACATGGGCTTGGCCAGATAAGGGTCAGACTTTAGAAGTCCGAACTTAACTCGCGTCGTGACGTTCCACCCCGATCACTTGTTTATTATTAAAAAATAAATAAACTCTGATTATTAGAGTGAAAAGGGCGGGGCATTTACAAAAACAATGCCATGCCATGGTGTCATTTGCAATGAGTCCCACCCATCACAAACACATGTATCCTCTTGATGGAATTCTCCTCATCAAAGTATCCCCACAGTTGCCTTACGGACGTCCTGATGGAGTGTGTTCTCCGGTTACTTCTTGATGGATAATGCATATCAAGGTCTTCCCACAGATGCCTTACGGACGCCCCGACGGAGCGTGGCCTCCGGTTACAAATCATCCCTCCCATGCCATGCATGAGATGCAAATGTCCACATGCTATGTAATAGTATAAATCATAGCATAAAACTTCCATATTTGAAACATAACATTTGATAGAAAATAACTCATAGAAAAAAAACATGAACTAAAGTCATATCACATGTCCCATGGTTTCAAAGAGGTGGAATCCTACCAACAACCACTATAGTGTCCTTGCGTTTTCGTCTGGAAACCACTCACGATCGTGCACCCCTCGTGAGGTCCCATTACCTTATAACATGTCAATCAATCAATCCCATGTTCCATTTGATTTACAATCATGTCTATGTCCATGAACATATTTTTGTGGGGTTCGGCCATACAACATGGCCGAAGCCTTACCCACTTGAATTTGGGTCCCTCTTTTCTTTATTTAACCAATCCACATACGTTCAACCATCTAAGAAACCCTAAGCTCACAAATATTCCTTAGTGGGGTTCGGCCATACAACATGGCCGAACCTCACTCCCTTGTTTTTGTGCCCTTCTTTGCAATCCATTGATCTTTTAAATTAAGTCCAAGATCATGCCATCTTTGTTTCATTAATCTAATCACTTATAGATTAATCATGTAACATTAATAATCACTTAAGCCCACAAAACATTCCTCATGGGGTTCGGCCATACACCATGGCCGAACCCATGATCTTTCATTTTTACCCATATTTACTTCTTTGCCATTATTTCCATCACCTTATGTTTAGGTCCAAAAACATTGGTTCATGACTTAACAGCTCATGCACAAATAACATAAAAACCCATAATCAAATCCTTCCATCCCCTAACATAATCATTCATCTAAACATGATAGGTCCATGAATGACCCATTAAAATGGTTCATGGGGTTCGGCCATTTGTCCTTTGTTTCCATCCTACCATGGTCAAACCACCTTTTAAAACCATTAATACTTGTCCATGGTTTTCATGCTTAAAAACCCTTTTAAAATCAATAACCTCCCTTCATGGGGTTTGGCCATACAACATGGTCGAACCCTATGGTTCCCCATTTCCTTTTAAAAAGAATCATACATCTATGGTTTGATCATTTGATGGTTCTCATACATACATTCATTTAGACCCTTTAAAACCTTTTAAAATCATAAACATACATCTATGATTTCCATCCTTCAAATCCATTAAAATAACTAATGTCTTCCCATGGGGTTCGGCCATACAACATGGCCGAACCCTATGGTTCATCCTCTTCTCTTAAAATCATTTAGACCCATATAAATTCCTTAATACCTTCCTGTGGGGTTTGGCCATACAACATAGCCGAACCCTATGGTTCATCATAGAGTCTTTAGCCATAATAAAAATTAGGGTTCGGCCATTCATGTCCTTGACCATCTTTTCTTACTTATGCAAACTTATTCATGTACTTACCAATTCCACGACTCCTTCGGTTTCTTTCACTCCTTTTTGGTCCTTTGATCTTCTTCTTCTATAGCCTCTTCTTCCTTCTTGATCCTTGACTGGAATTGATCTTGAAACAATCTCTTGGAGTGGTTCGGCCAAGAGGTATAGATTTGAGAGAGGGAGAAAGAGAGAAGATTTAAAATAACAACTCTAAGTGTTCTCCCTTTGTCTTGAGAGTGGTCGGCCTTGTGTGAGAGGGAGAGGGTGAGATGAAAATTCTCTTAAGTGTTCTTGTCTTGAGAGGGGGAATCGGCCAAGAGAGCTTGAGAGAGTGAATTGGAACCAAAGTCCTTTCCTTGGTTAATGAGGGTCGGCCAAAGCGGGTGTCCTTGGTGATACCCCTTTGTAACTCCCATGCCCCTTCACCTCCCTCCTTAATGATCCATTTGGAGGTTTCATCCATGAGATGAAACACTCCCACCGTTTAGCTCTTGGGTTTCCATCTTGAGATGGAAACCCCCCCATGCTTCCAACGTGTGCTATGGTTATGACTTGAGTAACCTCCACAACCTTTCACCTCCTCATTAATGATCCATTTGGAGTTTCATCCCATGAGATGAAACTCCCATGTCTCCAACGTGTAGCCCTGACTTGGGTCTCATAAGATGCATCTCTCCACCTTCCCACTCCACTCACTTGAGATCAAAGTCCCATTAACTTCCATTCAGCTCATTTAACTCAACTGACCTTTTTAATTCAACTCATTCAACTCACTTAAAATAAACTCAATTACTTGATTCCATTTCCAACTTAATTCAGCCCAATTTAATTAAGCTTGAACTCACTTAGTGGTCAACTAAGTCAACCATGACCCATTGGGTCCCAATTGGGCATTTTGACCAAATTAACAATTTTGACCCAATTAACTAAATCTCACCCATTTATTTCAATTGAAACCATATCCATAATCCGTTGGGTCTTAATTGGGCAATTGACCCAACACCTTACCCATCTAAGGTCCATATCATTTAATTCACAAATTAAATGGGCATTTTTCATATATATATATATATATATATATATATATATAACTTGAAAATCCGGGGTGTTACAGAAACCCTCCATGTCTCCAACGTGTATGCATGGGTATACCTTGTGTAACAACCAAAAACCCTTCAACTTCCTCATAATGATGGTGTCTTCCCAATTGTCCCTTGGCTTGGCCAAGACACCACTTGAGATGGAACACCCCTCCATCTTCCAACGTGTATGCCTTTGGATATGGCTTGTGTAACAACAAAACCATTCAACTTCCTCATAATGATCCGTTTGGAGTTTCATCCCATGTAATGCCCCGCCCCTTTTCACTAGCCAAAAAATAGAGTATATATATATATATATATATATAAAGAGTGACAAGAGAGCGGGACGTCACGACGCGAGCTAAGTCCGAGCTTCCAAAGCCAGGCCCTTAATTGGCCAACCCTATGTGTGCGGGGGACGAAGTCCACGAGAAACGTTCACACGTACTAAGTTAAGTTTGCGGAATGTAAACTAAATGCGGAAATTATAATAGAGTCTATCTTACCAATTATTAAATAACAAGGAAGTACATCACTTAATTAACAAATAGCTTAACTTAGAATGTCCAAAAGTAAAGTCCAAACCATAGCAAGTAGTCTAAATTATTACAGTTCAACAAGCTAATTACTCAAATTACATTTCCATAAATGAAACTAGCTCCTCCAAACTCCTAAGCTTGGTTCCGATCACGTCCTTCGCTTCCTCCATTTCCTATGTCATCATCTAAGGTAGAAGTAGGGCGTTAGACAATGCGCCTAGTAGGTACTCCGAGTAGGGTCAACACATGGATTAGTATAAACAAAACACATAGATATAAGTATATCAAAACCATGCAAGTAAATGTCATGCCATGAGTGTCATATGCCATGAGTCCCAGCCATCATCCATATCATCATCACATAACATCTCTCTTGATGGAAAATACACATCAAGGTACCCCCACAAATGCCTTACGGATGCCCCGACGGAGTGTGGATCTCCAGGTTACAAATCAATCATACATACTGTCCCTCTTGAAGGAAAACCCTCATCAAGGTATCACAATCTCATAGTATCCCTCTTGATGGATAAAGGCCATCAAGGTATCCCACTTTTGTTTATCGGTCGCCTCGACGGAGCGTGGACTCTGATTTCATTTCAAACATACGTCCCTTGGAATCAGTGGGGATTCCACCCCACGGTTGCTTTATCGAAAATCCGAATGGAGTGTGGACTCCTTTCAATTGATCCCTCCCATGCCATGCATGAGATACAAGTGCAAACATGCTATGTAATAGTACAAATCATAGCATTAAAATCCCATCATTAAGACACACTATTTGATACCAAAATAATTCAAGTAAAGCATTCATATACACATAATCCATGGCTTTCAATGAGGTAGGAATCCTCCCAACGTCTAAATACCGGGTCCTTGGCTTTCCGTCCAAAGATCGATCACCGATCGCGCACCGTTTGCAAGATCCAGTTACCTTATTACACATCAACAAATCAAACCAATGTTCCAACCATGTCTAAGTCCACAATACATGCCTTAGTGGGGTTCGGCCATACAACATGGCCGAACCTCACCCACTTGGTTTTTGGGTCCCTTTTTAATCCTTAGATCATTTTATTCATGTGGGTCCAAGATCAGCCATCCTTCGATTCATTTATCCAAGCATATAAGTTAAATCATTTGAAAAGACCCTAAGTCCACAATCATTCCCCATGGGGTTCGGCCATACACCATGGCCGAACCCATGGTCCTTTCATTTCCACCATTTTTTCATCTTAGCCATCATTCTTTCCATGGCTAAACACTCCTCTTATTTATACATATCTAGGTCCATAAATGATCCATAAACATGGATCCATAAATGATTCATTAATCATGACATAAAACCCTAACAAATGCCTAACCAATGCCTCCATTCCTTAGCTTGATAATCCATTCATTTTAAACATGCATGCATAGATCCATAATGTCCATAAAAGGGGTCATGGGGTTCAGCCATACACCATGGCCGAACCCATGATGTCATTTTCCTCCTCTTGCTTAGATCATTTACAACATTTTTAGACCCATAAACAAAGTCCCTCCATGGGGGGTTTAATTATACACTTAGGTCATCTTTTTACAACCCAAAGTCCATCAACATGTCTTCCATCATTTCCACGGTTCAAACCCATGGTCCATGGTTCTACACCATTCACAACATTTTAGACCATTTAAATCATTAACATGCATCCATTCAAAACCTTTTAAAATTACTAACATGCATCTATGATTTTCATCCTTTAAAACTCATTACAAATCACCAATACCCTTCCATGGGGTTCGGCCATACAACATGGCCGAGCCCTATGGTTCATCTCTTACCCTTAAAAATTATATAACCAAGTTTATATCCTTTGATGGGGTTCAGCTATACATCATGGCCGAACCTCATCCAACCTTTCTTTTGTCCTTGATGGTTCCTATACATAAAACCTGCATGGCCAAACCATTCACCATTTCTTACTTAAACATGCATGGGGTCCTTTTGCATAACAATATTAGGGTTACGCAATGGCCGAACCATGATCCTTAACCCCTTTTAGCCATGCATGCATACATAAACCATATATACATAATGTCCTTATATTCCATCATTTACATAGCCTATCTTACCCATTAGGATTTCTCCATTTTCTATCTCATTTCTTGGATGGATTTTTAAATCCATGGCCCATAATATTTTGGCCAACTTTCCAATCCAAAAAAATGTTCCCTTAACCTCTTTCCAATTAATAAAATCTTGTTGAGTACTACTTACTGTTCCGCGACTTCTCCGGTTTCTTTCACTCCTTCTTGCTCTTGTCTTTCCTTAGTCTTTTTCCTTCCTTAGCCTCTTCTTCCTTCCTTCTTGATCTTCGGCCTTGAGAGGGAGAGGGTCTAAGATGAAACCCCCAAGAAGATGATTCGGCCTTGGTGAATGTTTGAGAGAGGGAGAGGAGGAGAGAATGGAAGATACCAAGTGTTTCTTTGTCTTAGTGTAAAGGTCAGCCAATCTTGAGAGGGAGAGGAGATGAGATCCAAATTTCTCTAAGTCTTTTTCTTCTTTGTCTTAGAGTGATGGTCGGCCAAGAGAGGGAGAGGGAGAGAGGGAGAGAGGGAGGTGAGATGGAAAGAGATGAAAAGCCATCTTTCCCATCTTGTCTAGGGTTTGCTTGGGTTAGACTCCACCCTCATCAATGTGGAGTCTTCCCCATGAGCCCATTGACCCAACTAAGGAGTGCATGCCCTCCACATGGCACATACCACTCCCATGCCCAACGATTTTTGCTTGGTCTCCTTTGTGGTTTGGTGGTTTCCTTGGGTTGTTTGGTCGTTTCCATGAGATGGAACCACCACCTCTCTTTTGCCCAATGCATGGTCTTGCATGTCCCCATTTTAAGCTTCTTGTCTTGCATACCATCCTTATGTCCAACAGTTTTGGCATTGGTTTCCTTGGGTGGTTTAGTGCTTTGGATGAGGTGGAACCACCACCTCTCTTTTGGCCAATGGATGGTCTAGCATGTCCTTCATTTAAGCTCCTTGTCTTAGCCAAGGGGGGTGCATGCCCTCCACATGGCACATACCACCCCTTATGCCCAACGGTTTTGGTGTGCTTTCCTTGGGTGGTTTGGTGGTTTGGATGAGGTGGAATCACCACCTCTCTTTTGGTCAATGGATGCCCTCCACCTGAGCTTTCAGTCTAGCCAAGGGGAAAGCATGCCCTCCACATGGCATACCACCCCTTATCCCAACGGTTTTGGTGGAGTGGTTTCCATGAGATGAAACCACCACTTGACTCACTCCATCTTTTGGTCTTTTAGGTGGCTCACTCCCCATTTGACTCACTCCATTTAATGTAACTCAACTCCAACTCAAGCATTGATTTTATAACTTAGGTCATTATAATTAAATAATTTAATTCCACCCATTACACTTAATCTTTTTTAATTAAACTTTGACTACCCATGGTTGACCAAGTCAACCATGGTGGTCGGCCCCACCTATGTCTTCGTCCACACGCCACCTCACTTGATGAGGTGGACTCCATGCCTTTGATCACAATTGGGTCCATGACCCAATCCATTTCTTACCCATTTACCCTAATGCTCAATCCATCTTGACCCATTGGGTCCCAATTGAGCATTTGACCCAATTGACCATCATTGACCAATTAATTGTGAATAATCCAATCCATAGTCCATTGGACCATACTTGGGCCATTGCCCCAATTTTGATCCATCTAACATCCACTCCATCCATAATTCTTAATTTTTCACAATTAAATCAAATAATAGCCAATATATTTATTATATTAAAAATCCGGGCTATTACATCCCATGAGATGAAACTCCCATCTCTCCAGCGTGTATGAATGATGGGTTTGGTCTCATGAGATGTAACTCTTCATCTTCCCACTCCACTCACTTAAAATGAAAGTCCCATTAACTTCCCATTCAAGTCATCTCTTTAACTCAACTCATATCTTTAATTCAACTCATTTAACTCACTTAAAAATCAACTCAATTACTTGAATCCATTTCCAATTTAATTTAGCCACACCTTAATTGAACTTGAACTCATTTGGTGGTCAACCAAGTCAACCATGACCTATTGGGTCCCAATTGGGCATTTGACCCAATTGACAATCTTTCCATGTTCTCTCTATGCGCACGCCACTTAATCCAGATCCCTTATTTATAGATATATTGCATTGCCATTTTAATTCAGCCCCGTTTAATTAGGCTTGAACTCACTTGGTGGTCAACCAAGCTAACCACGACCCATTGGGTCCCAATTGGGCACTTTGACCCAAATAGTAACATTGACCCAATTAAATGTGCCTTACCCATTTACTTTAAATTGAACCTTATACCATAACCGTTGGGTCCTCATTGGGCCATTGACCCAACATCTTACCCATCTAAGGTTCATATCCAGTTTATTCACAATTAAAATGGCAAATTCCGTAAATATTGATAACATGGAATTCCGAAATATTACAATACAACCCTCTTTTTACATAAATAGAGTGAAGTAGGGTTTCAAACATTTACATAAATAGCTCAGGATGAGCTGTTCTCATTTCCGACTTGAGTTCCCAAGCGGCTTCTTCAATGCCATGTCGATCCCATACCACATTGACAAACTGGATAGCTTGGTTCCATAACACCCTTTGTTTTGTGTCCACCACTCGAACAGGCTTTTCGATGTTCGTCACGTCGCTTTGGACATCTATGTCTTGTATATTTAGTACATGAGAGGGATCAGGATTGTACTTCCTCAACGTCGATATATGGAACACATCGTGCAAAGATGCCAACTGTGAAGGGAGTGCCAATTGATAAGCGACGTCTCCCATCCTTCTCATAATTGAAAACGGTCCCACATATCTTGGTGACAATTTCCCCTTCTTTCCAAATTTCATGTGTCCCTTTCGTGGCGAGACTTTCAAGAACACCATGTCCCCCACTTCAAATTCAATGAACCTCATCCTCTTGTCAGCATAGCTCTTCTGACGACTTTACACAGTCAATAGATGCTGCCGTATCAACTATATCTGCGCTATAGTCTCTACAACCAACTCAGGTCCAATCAGTGCAGGCTCACCGGCCTCTGTCCAGCACACAGGTGATGTACATGGTCCACCATATAATGCCTCAAATGGAGCCATCTGAAGGCTTGCCTGGTAACTGTTGTTGTATAAGAATTCTACCAACGGCAAGTGATCCTCCCATCCACCCTTGAAATCTAGCATGCATGCTCGTAGCATATCGTCCAATGTTTGTATTGTCCTCTCAGACTGCCCATTAGTCTATGGATGGAATGTTGTGCTTGTCAGTAGGTCTGTTCCCATGGCCGACTACATGCTCTGCCATACTCTGTCGGCGAATCGACCATCTTTGTCGAACACAATAGTCCGAGGAATACCATACAATCTGATGATATCCTTGATATACCGCCGACCCAAGGTCTCAGATGAGTCTGTCATCTTAATGGGGAGAAAATGTGCAGACTTTGTCAGTCGGTCTACTACGACCCATATCACATCGTTGCCCTTTGAAGACCTTGGCAACCCTGTCACAAAATCCATGGAGATGTGCTCCCATTTCCATTTCGGCACTGGTAAGGGTTTGAGTAACCCTGGTGGCTTCTGATGTTCCGTTTTAACCTGCTGACAAGTTAAGCAATGAGCCACGAATTCTGCCACATCTCTTTTGAGTCCATGCCACCAGTAATGTCTCTTCAGGTCGTGATACATCTTGGTGCTGCCCGGATGAATAGAGAGTTTGGTCTTATGTGCCTCAATCAATAACTCTTTTCTTCAGTTCTTAGGCACATATATCCTTCCTCGGAATACAAGACCCTGTCCTGGTCGTAACTCCCATTCCGGTATGACTTCACCAGTAGATATCTTGGCCCATATCTCCTCCACTTCTGGGTCTATCCGTTGTTCCTGTTCAATCTTGGTAACCATGTTGGAACGTATGATCAAATTGTACATACTCCCATGGTTATTGATAAATAAATTGAACTCTCGTATGGTATTCAACATCTCCTATTCTGTCCTGATCAAACATGCCACTGATGCATGTGATATGCGGCTGAGGGCATCTCCCACCTTGTTCGCCTTGCCAGGGTGATAACGAAGTGCGAACTCATAATCCTACAGATATTCCATCCATCTGCGTTGCCTCAAGTTGAGTTCTTTCTAATCAAACAAGTACTTCAAGCTTTTATGATCGGAAAACACTTCAAATTTCTCACCATATAGATAATGTCTCCAACTTTGAGAGCGAAGACCACTGCAGCTAGTTCCAGATCATGCGTGGGATAGAGGCGTTCATGAATTTTTAACTGTCTTGATCCATAAGCCACCACACGATGAGTTTGACTGAGGACATGCCCGAGTCCTTCTCCTGAAGCATCGCATTGTACTTCATAACCCTTGCCTCTTTCCGACAAAATTAAGATAGGTGTAGTTGTAAGTCTCTTCTTCAGCTCTTCAAATCTCCAGTTGCATATGTCTGACCACCCAAATTTGACTCCTTTCTGAATGAGTCGGGTTAGTGGAGATGCAATCTTAGAGAAGTCCATGATAAACTTCCTGTAGTAACCAGCCAATCCCAAGAAGCTACGGATCTCGGTAACATTCTTTGGCGCTTTCCATTCTCCCATGGCTGCCACTTTAGCTGGGTCCACGTCTATACCTTCTGCTGATATGACATGTCCCAAGAAGTTAACCTTGGGTAGACAGAATTCACACTTGCTGCCTTTGGCATATAACTTGTTCTTCCTCAAAGTGTCCAGAACTATCCTCAGGTGCTCAGTGTGTTCTTCCTGAGTTTTGGAATAATTCAAAATGTCATCAATAAATACATGACAAATTGGTCCAAGTAAGGACGAAAAATCCAGTTCAGTAGATCCATGAACACAGCAGGTGCATTGGTGAGTCCAAACGGCATGACTAGAAACTCATATAGTCCATACCGCGTTGTGAAGGCTGTCTTTTATATGTCCTCCTCCCTAACCCGAATTTGGTGGTATCCGGACATCAGGTCAATCTTAGATAAATGACTGGAACCTCTAAGTTGATCAAATAGATCATCGATCCTGGGTAGAGGGTACTTGAATCTGACCGTCATCTGGTTCAATTTTCGGTAATCGACACACATACGGAGTGAACCATCCTTCTTCTTCACAAATAAACCGGAGCTCCCCAAGCCGATGTACTGTTCCGGATGCAACCTAGTCTGAGCAGTTCATCAATTTGTTTCTCTACCACCTCCCACCATTTACCGGCATCATTGATCAGTTGTGATGTGGCCAGTAAAATTTTGTTAGCATGACTCGAAACTTGAGTAGGATCAGGATCTGAGTGATCTTCTTCAGCCAATTTTCTGCTCCAACAGCCCCTTTTTTCCCTTTGAAGTAAGGAGGGCGATGTTGCTAGAAGTCCCTGACCATGCTCCTGTCATTGGCTTCGTTGGTGGTTCCATTCCTGTTCAAGTGCTGTTGAAGCACCGAAGTGACCACCGCTTGAACCAAGTTTTGTAGTTCAGGAGGCACCACCGGTATATTCACGCTGCTTTGTTCCTCCTCCTCTTGGTGGGGTGGTTGTTCTTCCTCTTCATGTCGAGATTGTCATTCCTCCTCTTATGTTGAGAGGTTTCTACCTCTTTTTCCTTCCCTTTCTGGTTTTGTCAGGTATCTCTCTTTGGAGGCATTTTTCCCTAAGCCATTGAAAAATATCATGACTTAGTTTTCATCGTAAAATTTGTATTTTCCTACTTTTGGTGAAATTTCCAAATAAGAACTCTTGATTTTTTTTGTTTTTGGGGAATTCCATAAGTATCTATTGTTTGTATATTAATTCGGGTATATTGGGGAAATATATCCTACTTGCTATGTTTGATAAATCCAATTATTTTGATTGTACTTCCTTTGCCATCTTTCATTGTTGTTCTCAGATTGAATGCTCCGTCTGAGTCTAACAAAGTAAATTAATCCAGCCCCCGTGCAGTGGACTCCGAAGAGTCGGTCAGTTGGGATTCTTATCTGTCAGTGAGACATGATACTGTCTTAATGTTACTTACAAAGATTCAATCTTTCCGTTTCGTTTTGATACCAACTGTAACGCCCCGCCCTTTTTCACTTGCTTTCCGAAAATCAGAGCCTATTTTCTTTTTTTAAAAGAGTGATAAAGAGCGGGACGTCATTACGCGAGCTAAGTCCGAACTTCTAAAGTCCGACCCTTAACTATCCAACCCTATGTGTGCATGGACTAAGTCCATGAAAACGGTTCACACATAACTATATAAACATGCGGATTAAAATCATAACTGCGGAATTATAATAGAACCTAATTCTATTCCATTTTAGATAGCAAAGTACGTCAAGTCTTTAATCATAATTAAAGTTAACTTAAAATATCCAATAAACCATTCAGACCATAGCAAAGTTATCTAAGTTATTACATGCCGAATTCTATCTACTCAAATTACAAGTCCATGAGTATCTTAAGCAAAATAAAAACTAAAAGCATCCAAGCTCCTATGCTTGGCCCTTTTCGCGTTCATCGTTCCCCTCGTTTCCTTTATCATCCACTAGGGTAGAAGTAGGGCGTTAGAACAATGCATCCAGTAGGTATTCCATTTTGGGCTAACACATGGTTAGTACAAAACATGCATATAAGAATAAATCCATGTAAAAACAATGCCATGACATGTGTTGTATGCAATGAGTCCCACCCATCATAAACACATGTAAGTACCCCCACATAGGTCTTTCGGACGCCCCGACGGAGTGTGGCCCCTCCGGTTTCTTCTTGATGGAAGTGCACATCAAGGTATCCCACATAGGTTTTACGGAAGTCCCGACGGAGTGTGGCCCCTCCAGTTACATATCCTTCACCCCATGCCATGCATGAGATGCTAATGAAACACATGCTATTTTATAATGTAAACATAGCATTAAAAACTCACATCTGAAACATATCTTTTACAACGTAAACTCATCAAAGTAAGATAAAAACATTATATATAAACCCATGGTTTCAAAGAGGTGGAATCCTACCAAAGACCACTAACGTGTCCTTGCGCTTTCGTCCGGTAACCGCTCACTATCGTACACACCTTGTGAGGTCCCGTTACCTTATAATATATCAATCAATTAAAACCTTGTCTCATTTGATTTACAATAATGTCCAAGTCCATAAACTCAACTTTGTGGGGTTCGGCCATACAACATGGCCGAACCTCACTTCCTTAATTTGGTGCCTTTCTTTTAATCTTTTGATCTTTAAATTAAATCCAAGATCATGCCATCTTGATTCATAAAGTTAATCACCTATACAACAATTACTTAACCTTGATATCAACAAAGTCCACAAAACAATCCCCATGGGGTTCGGCCATACACCATGGCAGAACCCATGGTCCATTATTTTCATTTATTTGCATCCTTGCCATTCTTCTATCCATGGCTGTCCATTTCATTCCTTTAAAACATGCTTAGGTTAATAATAACCCACTAACATGGTTCATGGGGTTCAGCCATACACCATGGCCGAACCCATGATTTTTCATTCTTTGCCTATATTACAATATTGCCATTACCTCCATTAACTTATGTTTAGGTCCACAACATAGGTCCATGACTAGCATTTCATGCACCAACATTCTTCAAAAACCCATAATCCAATAACATATATTTGCATCCTCCAATTAATTCTCCATTCATTTAAGATATTCATAGACATAATATTTATAAAGTTGCTTCATGGGGTTCAACCATACACATGGCCGAACCCATGATGTCTAAATTCCAATTTCTCCATTATATAAATTACCATCCTTGAATCCATAAATCAAGGTTCCTCCATGGGGTTTAATCATACATTTAGGTTCATCCTTTTTTTGAATCATCCTTTATCCTGTTTAAAATCAATTTAAACTTATCACCTTCCCCATCATTTTCCATGATTCAATCATGCATACATGGATCATAACATCCATAAAAATAATTCATGGGGTTCGGCCATACACCATGGCCTGTATCTTCTCTTAAAGTTCACTTAGGCCCATACTTAATACCTTTCCATGGGGTTTGGCCATACAACATGGCCGAACCCTATGGTTCATCATTGAGTCTTTAGCCATAATAAAATTAGGGTTCGGCCATTGCCCTTAATGATATATCTAATTTTCATGCTTTGAAACTCAATAAAATTATTAACCACTTCCATGGTTTTCATCCTTAAAAAGCCATTAAACATAACCAATGTCCTTCCATGGGGTTCGGCCATACAACATGGCCGAACCCTATGGTTCATCATCTTCCCTTAAATTACTATATTCATCCCCTAATTTTCTTCCATGGGGTTCAGCCATACACCATGGCCGAACCCTATGGTTCCTTTCCTTAAACAAAATTATCAAAATACTTACCGGTTTTGCGACTCCTTCGGTTTTCCTTCGCTCCGACTCGTTCTTCCGATACTTTTCTTCCTTAGCCTCTTTCTACTTGATCTTTCACACAGCTGGCTGCCGACAACACCTTCTTGCCAGCGCACCCAGCATCAAGACCTCCTTGATTTTGTGTATGCCGTATGCACCTCTTGTCTTATGCTACCTCTCTTCCAATCGGTCCTATATTTAGAAGATGTCGTGCGCCCCTTGCAATTTAGCAATTGCCTAGTGCCGCTTTTAACAAGGAAAGGACCCCTTTTTTAAAGAGATTTCAGCGCATCATCTTGGATATGCAAATCTCACACACGGCCAAAGCAATCTACATTTAACTTTAGACATCTTCTTTAATTGGATTAGGCAATCGGATGTCATTACCTAATCCCATCTCATCCATGCGTGTTGCCCATTTAGGACAAACCTTGTTCGGCTATAACTCCTAAAATCTAGTCAATATACATTTCCATGTCATCCTAAAACCTCACATCTGTATGCACAATATCCCATTCCTAAAATCTTTCCATGTTCCCTCTATGCGCATGCCACTTAATCCAGATCCCTTATTTATAGATATATTGCATTACCATTTTAATTCAGCTCCATTTAATTAGGCTTGAACTCACTTGGTGGTCAACCAAGTTAACAACGACCCGTTGGGCCCCAATTGGGCACTTTGACCCAAATAGTAACATTGACCCAATTAAATGTGCCTTACCCATTTACTTTAAATTGAACCTTATACCATAACCGTTGGGTCCTAATTGGGCCATTAACCCAACACCTTACCCATCTAAGGTTCATATCCGTTTCTTCACAATTAAAATGGCAAATTCTGTAAATATTGATAACATGGAATTCTGAAGTGTTACAAAAGGATCAAACCATATAGGTTTGATATATTTTTAAGGAAAATAAGGAACCATAGGGTTCGGCTATGGTGTATGGCCGAACCCCATGTAAAGGAATTAAGGATTGTAAATGGGTTAAAATGATGTAAGGATGGAGAACCATGGACTTTGGGTTCGGCCATGGTGAATGGCTAAACCCCATGAAGAATGTTTGTGAATGAAATGTTAGTCATGGACCTATGTTGTGGACCTAAACATAAAGTGATATAAACAACGGCAATGAATGTAAATATGGGTAAAAATGGAAGATCATGGGTTCGGCCCTGGTGTATGGCCGAACCCCATGAGGAATGTTTTGGTTATGGATTTGTATAAATGGCAAGGATGTAGATAGGTGAAAATGATAGACCATGGGTTCGGCCATAGTGTGTGGCCGAACCCCATGGGGAATATTTTATGGACTTAGGTTATTATCAATGTTAAATAATTGTTGTATAAGGGATGAGATTAGTGAATCAAAGGATGAATGATCTTAGACCTAATTAAAAGATCAAATGTAATACCTTGGAATTTTTTTTAAATCAATGAATATGTGGATATTATTTATTTTAATGATGGAAATTGAGAATTTTAATGAATAAATGTTAAGTGGATCAAAATATGGACAAAGGCCCAAGTATGGCCCAATGGACCATGGATTGGATTTAATTTATCTTAATGGTCAATGATGGTCAAATTGGGCCAAGGGTGGTCAAATTGGGCCCAATGCCCATTTGGGACCCAGTGGGTCAAGATAGTTAAGCCCTAAGGTAAATGGATAGGAGAGAATTTAATTGGGCCATGGGCCCAATGGTGATCCAATAAGAGAAATGGATTGATTTGGAAATTAAAACATCTAAGTTAATATTAATTGGACCTAAGTGACATGGCCGAATGGGGCCCACCTCTACCTCACTTGGTGAGGTGGCGTGTGGACCCAGAGATTGGTGGGGCCGGCCACCATGGTTGAATTGGTCAACCATGGGTGTATGTATGAAGGCAATTTAAGTAAATGCAATTAAGTTAAAGTGGGAATTAATTAACTTAACCTAATGACCCAATTAAGTAATTAATTAAGCTAAGCTAAAATGGTGGTCAAAGGGGTCAAAAGGTGGGAGACCAAGCCACCTTATCTCTAACACCATGAAACACGTTGGACTTGGGTGGTGGTTATCCCAACCACCACCATAAAGCAAGATAAAAATCTTATATGGGTTGGTGGGAGGAGTTAATGATAAAGTATATTTTAAACAACCAAAAGAAGTTGTCTTCATCTCATTCTCTCCACTTCACTCTCATTTCATTCTCTTTCTCTCTTGCTCTCCCACACCACCGTCCCTCATCTCTAAGGAAAAAGAAGAAGGAAAACTTGGAAGAAGAAGAGAAGAAAAGAGAGGAAAAAGGTGTAAGCAATGGCCTACCACTCCAAGATCAAAGGTTGGGATCTTATTTCTCACCATCTCCTCCTCTCCCTCTCTCAAGCAAACCCTACCTTAGCCGGCACCACACTTGGAGGTTTTGACCATGGATCAAGCATCTTAGCCGATTAAACAAGGAGAGGAAGAAGAAAGGAGGCCAAGGAGTCCGACGGGAGTGAAGAAAGTCGGAGGAGACGACGAATTGTAAGTATTTCCTAAAACAAGAGATTTGGATTTTCTTAGGGTTTGAGAGGCTATGAAATCCATTTCTTGGATTTGGAGGTGGCCAAATCATGGCCTTGGATCTCAAATCTATCAAATGGAAGGATGAAAATGGACAAAACCCTAATGGAGAAAAATTAGGGTTAAGGAAAATAAATAAAAGGATTAAGGATGATATGTAATTAAATAATTAAGCATGGAAGTGTGGGTTTTGAATGAATTGATGGACCATAGGGTTCGCCCATGTAGTATGGCCGAACCCCATGGTAAATGGTTGAGGATTTTAATTTGGGTTTTAAGGTTTAAAGCCATGGAGAATGATTATGATTTTTAGGGTTGTAAATGATTAAATGTTGGAAAATTTAAAGGGGTTTAAATGAGGAAAAATCATGGAGTGTGTGAATGATTTTGCGGCCTCAAGAGGTATAGGAAAATGGTGGATCATGAACCATGGGTTCGGCCATGGTGTATGGCCGAACCCTATGGTGATCAAATGGTGGATTTAATGGTTATGTATTATGGAAAAATAAATGGGAAATGTTGGTGGTGTTGATGGACCAATGTGAACTTAATGTTGATAGTTGGGATGGAAATGTGATTAAGGAATGATGAATCAAATGTATGGTTTAGGTTCTCTCAATAGAAGGACTTATGATGAATCTAATATGTAACCAAAGACCAAGGAAAATGGGGATTTGGTTAAGAAGGGGTTGATTTTTAATGAACCCAATGGTAGATCATTTTGCCATAAGACTAATGTGTAGGTATATGCTTAAATGAATGGACTTTAGGTTAAATTAAATGGCTGATGTAAGTGGTCTTGTGATATGGGTGATGGGTCAATTATGGACCCAAGAATGTGGCTAAGAGTGATGATTTAATTGTAAATCATTTTTATGGGCTAAGGAATGATGTATGTATGTCATTAATTAATGGGGATTAGATTAATTAAATGGCTAATTTTAATGGTCATATGACATGGTTCAATGGGTCATTAATGGACCTAAGTTAGGGATCCAAGTTTATGATCAATTATGAACTTAGTTAGGCAAGGGTGAATGAGTGATTAACCATGGAGAAGGGGTAGTGGCAAAACCGTAATTAATGGCCAAGTTCAAGAACTCCATGGGAGAGGACCATGGATTTAGGGGCACTAAGTAATAAGTTTATGTACGGTTAAATAAAGCCTAGGAGGCTGATTTTTAGACTCATGTAATTAAAATATGTAGTGGATTAAATGGGACCCACAAAACCTAAATAGTGACCGATTTTTCATATGGACTTGGAAATGATTAATGGGTTTAGAAATAGTTAAAATATGGACTGATTATGTGTATGTAATAAGGTATTAGATATCGCGAGCGGTACGCGTGTTGGTAGCTGGATTATCGGACGAAAACGTAAAAGGACGCGAGTCGGTATTCGGTAGGATACCTACCTTTTTGTAAGCCGTTGATTGTGTGATGGTTTCTTTGATTTATTTTGGGAATTTTATGGTTTATTATATGATGAATTTTAAGATCATGGTTTATGTATCTTATATGGCATAATGCAAGATTATGAATTATATGCCAAGTTATGAATTCTATATTATGGTTATGGATTATACATATTACATAGCATAATGCATTACATCTCATGCATGGCATGGGCGGGAAAATAAAGGAACCGGAGTCCATGCTCCGTCCGGGCGACCGAGAACAGGCATGGGGATAGCCTAATAGGCTATAACCGGAGTCCATGCTCCGTCGAGGCGACCGAGAACAGGCATGACGACACCTTGACGAGGTTTTGCCGTCAAGGGGGATATTTTATGATTGGATATATCTTGACGAGGTTTTTCCGTCAAAGGGGATATGACATCATGATGGTGGGGATGATGGGTGGGATTCATAACACGGACACCCATGGCATGGCATTCACTTTATAGTTTCATTATATGATTGTCTACCAGTTTTCACGATATTATTATCTGTATGCTTGTTATCACTAATCCATGTGCTAGCCCTACTCGGAGTCCTACTGGGCGCGTGGTCTAACGCCCTACTTCTACCCTAGCTGATGACGCAGGAAATGCCGGGGCAGAAGGACGAGACGGGAGCCAAGCTTAGGAGCTTGGGGAGACGGACTATTTACTTTATTTAAGTTTATTTTAGGAAATGTATTTGAGTAGCCTAGCTTGCTGGAAATGTAATATTTTAGACTTATTGCTTTGTTTTGGATTTTATTGTAGACATATTATGTTATGGCATTTTAGTACTTAAATGATGAAATCTTCCCTGCTATCTAGAAAAATTGGTAGGATAGTATCTATTATCATTCTGTATTTAATGTATTATTCCTCGAGCTTACTTCTACTGGTGAACCATTTTTGTGGACTCCGTTCCACGCACCGGTAGGATTGGCCAGTTAAGGGCCGGGCTTTAGATGCTCGGACTTAACTCGCGTCGTGACGTTCGCGCCCTTTGTCACTTCTTAATTCAAAAAAAAAAAAAAAATTGACTCTGATTTTCGGTGAAAAGGGGCGGGCGTTACATCAAAGGACTTGAAAGATGAACCAAAACCAAGATGGTGAGGTTCGGCCATGTTATATGGCAAACCCCACTAAGTTGTAATTGGTGGACTTATGGTTTTTAAAATGGTCTACTTGGATATGATTGGTTAAATCAAAAGAGGGACCAAATTCAAGTGGGTGAGGTTCGGCCATGGTGTATGGCCGAACCCCACAAGGATGTGGTTATGGGCTTAGAACATGAATAGAAATCAAATAGAACATGGTTTGATTGATTGTTGTGTAATAAGGTAACGGGACCACACAAGGGGTGTACGATCGTGAATGGTTACCGGACAAAAATCCAAGGACACTTTAGTGGTCTTTGGTAGGATTCTACCTCTTTGAAACCATGTGTTAACCCTATTTGGAATACCTACTAGGCGCGTAGTCTAACGCCCTACTTCTACCCTAGTGGATGACACAAGAAATGAAGGGAACGATGAACGTGATCAGAGCCAAGCATAGGAGCTTGGATATGTGTTTGGATTATATTTTGATTAAGTTACATATAGACTTGTAATTTGAGTAACTAGATTTCGGGCATGTAATAACTTAGATATTTTGCTATGGTTTGAATGGTTTATGTTGGATATTCTAGTTAAGGTAATTATGGTTAAAGACTTGAACTACTTTGCTATATAAAATGGAATAGAGTTAGGTTCTATTATAATCCGCAGTTTATGTGTTATTCCGCTTGTATATATATTAGTACGTGTGAACCGTTTTCGTGGACTTAGTCCATGCACACGTATGGTTGGCCAGTTAAAGGTTGGGCTTTAGAAGCTCGGACTTAGCTCCCGTTGTGATGTCCCATTCTCTCTCACTGTTCTATTTATAAAAAAAAATAGACTCTAATTTTTAGAAAGCGAGTGAAAAAGGGCGGGGCATTACAGTTTGCGTCAGAGTGGGATGGGTACATTTCAGCCCAACAAGAAGTTCCGATTGAATTTTAGCAGACCCTCACCTTCCACTGGGTCAACAGGGGGCCTTCGTCCCAATCATCCCTCCCCATCAGCATCAGTCTCACAGGTTTCCCTAGGGGTGAACAACTGCTTTCATTGTGACCAGCCGGGTCATTTCAAGAGGGAATGTCCACAGCTCAGTAGACCTTCTTATTTCAGAGGTTCATTTCGCCCACCAGCTAGACCAGCTAATTCAAGAGGAGGCAGGACATATAATCAGGCGGGATGGGCGCCTAATCCTTCAGGATCTGGACAGTTGTTTACTTTAGCTCCTCCAGCAGCAGTGGATCACTCCGTGATTCAATGTATGGCTATAGTCAATAGTTCATACGCCTTTGCTTTATTTGATTCTGGAGCATCCCACTCTTTCATATCTGCTGCATTCATAACTGCTACTAGCACATTAGTACAAAAACTGTGCCACATCACTCACCATTGTATCCCCCGTCGGAGACACCTCATTGGGGCTTATATGCACAGCAGTGAATACTAAACTCGCTGGACTCAAATTTGAGTTCAACTACCTGGTACTCGATATGACTGAGTACTACATCATCTTTAGCATGGACTGGTTGGCTGGCTTTCAGGCTAACATTGATTGCTATCGTCGCAGGGTGACATTTTTGTCACCCGAGGGAAAGCAATATGTGGTGCATACTAACAAACAAAACAGACTACATGAAGGGTTGAATCATCTGGTATTGAACAACATCAGAATAAACAAGGCACCAGTGGCTGAACTTCCTGCAATAATAAAAGACTACGCGGATGTATTCCCAAAAGAACTCCCTAGCTTGCTACCCATGAGGGAGATTAATTTTGAGATCAAGTTGTACCCTGGCATTGCTCCAGTGTCATTACCACATTACCGGATGGCACCAGCAGAGATGTCCGAGTTAAAGAAGCAGATTGATGAACTTCTCAGACTGGGTGCATCCGGAACAGTACATCGTCTTGGGGAGCTCTGGTATTATTTGTGAAGAAGAAGGACGGTACACTCCGAATGTGTGTCGATTACAGAAAACTGAACTAGTTGACTGTCAGAAACAAGTATCCTCTACCCAGGATCGATGATCTATTCGATCAACTTAGAGGTTCCATCCACTTCTCTAAGATTGATCTGATGTCCGGATACCATCAAATTCAGGCTAGGGAGGAGGACATAGAGAAGACAACCTTCAGAATGTGGTATGGACTATATGAGTTTGTAGTTATGCCGTTTGGACTCACCAATGCACCGGCTGTGTTCATGGATCTAATGAACAGGATCTTTCGTCCTTACTTGGACCAGTTCGTGATTGTATTTATTGAATGACATCCTTATCTATTCAAAGAGTCAGGAGGAACATGCTGAGCACTTGAGGATAGTTCTAGGACACCTTGAGGAAGAACCAGCTATATGCCAAAGCAAGCAAGTGCGAATTCTGGCTTCCTAAGGTTAGCTTCTTGGGGCGTGTTATATCAGCAGAAGGTATAGCCGTGGACCCGGCTTAGGTGGCGGCAGTGAGAGAATGGAAAGCACCGAGGAATGTAACCGAGATCCGTAGCTTCTTGGGATTGGCTGGTTACTATAGGAAGTTTATCATGGACATCTCCAAGATTTTATCTCCACTGACCCGACTCACTCAAAAAGGAGTCAAGTTTGAGTGGTCAGATGTGTGCAACCAAAGATTTGAGGTACAACTGCTCCTATCCTAATTTTGCCGGAAAGAGGCAAGGACTATGAGGTACATTGCGATGCTTCAGGAGAAGGATTGGGGTGTGCTCTCAGTCAAAGTCATCATGTGGTGGCTTATGGTTCAAGACAATTGAAAATACATGAACGCTTCTATCCCACACACGATCTGGAACAAGCAGCAGTGGTCTTCGCTCTCAAAAGCTGGAGACACTACCTATATGGAAAGAAGTTTGAAGAGTTTTCAGATCATAAAAGCATGAAGTACTTGTTTGATCAGAAAGAGCTCAACCTGAGGCAACGCAGATGGATGGAATATTTGCAGGATTATGAGTTCGCGCTTTGATATCACCCTGGCAAGGTGAACAAGTGGCAGATGCCCTCAGCCGCATATCACATGCATCAGTGGCATGTATGATCAGGACAGAATGGGAGATGTTGAATACCATTCGAGAGTTCAATTTATATATCAGTAACCATGGGAGCATGTACAATTTGATCAAACGGTCCAACATGGTTATCAAGATTGAACAGGAGCAGCGAATAGACCCGGAAGTGGAGGAGATATGGGCTAAGATGTCTACCGGTGAGGTCCTACCGGAATGGGAGTTACGACCAGGACATGATCTTGTATTCCGAGGTAGGATATATGTACCTAAGAGCTGCAGAAGAGAGTTAATGATTGAGGCACACCAAACCAAACTCTCCATACATCCGGGTAGCACCAAGATGTATCACGACCTGAAGAGACATTACTGGTGGCATGGACTCAAAAGAGATGTGGCAGAATTTGTGGCTCATTGCTTAACTTGTCAGCAGGTTAAGACGGAACATCAGAAGCCACCAGGGTTACTCAAACCCTTACCAATGCCGAAGTGGAAATGGGAACACATTTTCATGGATTTTGTGACGGGGTTGCCAAGGTCCCAAAGGGCAACGATGCGATATGGGCTGTGGCGGACCGATTGACCAAGTCTGCACACTTTATTCCCATTAGAATGACAGATTCATCTGAGACCTTGGGTCGAAGGTATATCAAGGATATCATTAGGCTACATGGTATTCCCCGGACTATTGTGTCCGATAGAGATGGCTGATTCACCGGCAGAGTGTGTCAGAGCATACAGTCTGCCATGGGAACAGATCTACTGACTAGCACAGTATTCCATCCATAGACTAATGGGCAGTCTGAGAGGACAATACAGACACTGGAGGATATGCTGAGAGCATGTATGCTAGATTTCAAGGGTGTATGGGAGGATCACTTGCCGCTGATAGAGTTTTCATACAACAACAGTTACCAGGCAAGCCTCCAAATGGCTCCATTCGTGGCTTTATATGGTAGACCTTGTAGGTCACCAGTGTGGTGGATAGAGGCCGGTGAACCTGCACTGATTTGACCTGAGTTAGTCGCAGAGACTACAACACAGATTCAGTTGATACGGCAGCACCTACTGGCTGCACAGAGTCGTCAGAAGAGTTATGCTGACAAGAGGAGAGGTTCCTTGAATTTGAGGTGGGGGACATGGTGTTCTTGAAAGTCTCACCATGAAAGGGACACATGAGATTTGGAAAGAAGGGGAAACTATCACCTAGATATGTGGGACAGTTTTCAATCATAAGGAGGATGGGGGAGGTGGCTTATCAATTAGCACTTCCTTCACAGTTGTCAACTTTACACGATGTGTTTCATATATCTATGTTGAGGAAGTACAATCCCGATCCTTCACATATGCTGAATGTACAAGACAAAGAGGTGCAAAGCGATGTAACATACATCGAGAAGCCTTTCTGAGTGGTGGAGACAGAACAAAGGGTATTACGAAACCGAGCGATTCAGTTCGTTAAGGTGGTATGGGATCGACATGGTAATGAGGAAGCCACTTGGGAACTGGAATCGGAAATGAGAACAGCTCACCCTGAGTTATTTATGTAAATTGTTTGAAACCTTACTTCGCTCGATTTTCGGGGCGAAAATTTTAAAAAGAGGGTTGTATTGTAACACCCCGGATTTTCAAGTGATCAATATATATATGAATTTGCCCATTTAATTTGTGAATTTAAATGATAAGGACCTTAGATGGGTAAGGTGTTGGGCCAATTGCCCAATTAAGACCCAACGGATTGTGGATATGGTTTCAATTGAAATAAATGGATAAGATGTATTCAATTGGGTCAAGATGGTTAATTGGGTCAAAAATTGTTAATTGGGTCAAAATACCCAATTGGGATCCAATGGGTCATGGTTGACTTGGTTGACCACCAAGTGAGTTCAAGCTTAAATAATTTGGGCTGAATTGAGTTGGAAATGGAATCAAGGGGTTGAGTTGATTTCAAATGAGTTAAATTAAAGTGGTGAGTTGAATTAAAGAGTGAGTGAAGTGTGAAGATGAAGGGTTGTTGTTTCAAAAAAATCAAACCAAGGGTTACACGTTGGAATGGGAGTTTCATCTCATGGATGAAACCCCCAAATGGAATATCAATGGGAAGTGGACGGTTGTGGTTGTCCAATACAAGACAATACCGTTGGGAGATGGGAGTTTCATCTCATGGATGAAACCCCCAAATGGGTCATTAATGGAGAGGTGGCGTTTTGGTGGAGGTTACACAAGGTTAACACAAAGGCAAGCACACGTTGGAAGCATGGGGGTTTCCATCTCAAGATGGAAACCCAAGAGCCAACCGTTGAGTGTGTTTCATCTCAAGGATGAAACCCCCAAATGGGCCATTAAGGAGGGAGGTAAAAGAACATGGGAGTTACAAAGGGGTGCCACCAAGGGATACACCTTTGGCCGACCTTATTGATCAAGGAAAGACTTTAGTATTCATTTCATTCTCTCCCTCTCCCTCTTGGCTGTTACACCTCTCAAGACAAGAATACTTAAGAGTGTTTTCATCACCTTCTCTCTCTCTCACACAAGGTCGAATCACTTCTCATAGACAAAGAGAAAACACTTGGAGTGTTTATCTTAATCTTCTATCTTTCTCCCTCTCTCTAATCTATACTCTTGGCCGAACCACTCCAAGAGAGTTTTATCAAGATCATCATTAGCCAAAGTTCAAGAAGGAAGGAAGAAGAGGCTAAGGAAGGAAAGGAGCAAGAAGGAGTGAAAGAAACCGGAGGAGACACTGAATCGGTAAGTGCTCAATAAGTTGTAAAAATAAAAAAAAAGGTGGTCAAGGACAATGGCCGAACCCTAATGTTATTATGGATAAAGACTCTATGATGAACCTATAGGGTTCGGCCATGTTGTATGGCCGAACCCCATGGAAGGACATTGGTTAATTTAATGGAAGTTTGGAGGATGAAAATCATAGAGTTATGTTTATACTTTTAAAAGGTTCTAAAGGGTGTAAATGGACTTATGTATGAGAACCATGGACCATGGGTTCGGCTATGAGGTATGGCAGAACCCCATCAGAGACTCTGATCATGGTTATTTGATTTATGGGAGAGAAAGATGAATCATAGGGTTCGGCCACGTTGTATGGCCGAACCCCATGGGAAAGGTTATTTATGATTTTTAAAAAACGCTTTAAATGGATGTAGGGTTGATGGTTTAGATGCAATTAGGTCATGAAAACCATGGAAGTTGGTTAATAATTTTATTGGGTTTTCAAAGCATGAAAATTACGGATGCATGTATGAGACCTGTAACGCCCGCCCCTTTTTACCGAAAACCAAAGTCTATTTTTTTTTTTAAAGTGACAAAGGGCACGGACATCACGACGCGAGTTAAGTTCCGAGCTTCTAAAGCCGAGCCCTTAACTGGCCAACCCTATGCGTGCGTGGAATATAAGTCCACGAGTATGGTTCACGCGTAGAAAGTACGCTCACGGAACATAAAAATAACTGCGGATGATAATAGAACTATCCTACCAGTTCTTCAAATAGCAGGGAAGAAATACCCAATTAATTACGAAAATGCCATTATACTGTATTATCCAAAATAATACCTAAACATAGCAAACTACCTAAATTATTACATTTCCGACAAGCTAACTATACAAATACATCTTTTCTAAAATAAACGTAAAACAAAATAATTAATCCGCCTCCCCAAGCTCCTAAACTTGGCTTCCGTCTCGTCCCTTCCGGTCCGCCATCCCCTGCATCATCAGCTAGGGTAGAAGTAGGGCGTTAGAACACGCGCCCAGTAGGATTCCGAGTAGGGCTAGCACATGGGTTAGTAATAATCACATACAGATAATAACACAGTGAAAACTATAAACCACCATATGCTGAAAATATAAGTAAATGATATGCCATGGGTGTCAATGTTATGAATCTCACCCATCATTCCTGCCATATACTGTCATATCCCTCTTGACGGAAAAACCTCGTCAAGATATGTCCAACCGCAAAATATCCCCCTTGACGGCAAAGCCTCGTCAAGGTGTCCCCATGCCTGTTCTTGGTAGCCCTGACGGAGCATGGACTCCGGTTTGTTTATTTTTTTTTTTCCGCCCATGCCATGCATGAGATGTAATGCATTATGCTATGTAATATGTATATCTCATACCCTTAATATACCATACATAGCCTTACCATATAATGCATAACCTTAAAAATAATAAACCATAGTATTAAACATAATGTCCATAATCATAGAACAAATTTTTTTTTTTTTTTAAGATCAATCCCAAAATCAACCAAAATAAGATAAATATACCATTACACATCCATGGCTTACAAGTAGGTAGAAATCCTACCGATTACCGACTCGCGTCCTTTTCCCGTATTCGTCCGACAATCCAGCTACCGACTCGCGTACCACTCGCGCTATCCGACACCTTATTAAATTACCACATCAGTCCATATTTTACCATTTCCAAGCCCATAAATCATATCTTAGTGGGTTTTCTTCAATTTAGCCAATAATTACCATTTTTTGCCACTACCCCTTCACATGATTATGTACTCATTTATCTAGGTATGATTAAGTCCAAACTTGATCCACCACTTAGGTCCCTAACTTAGGTCCATTAATGATTCATTGACCATGACCTAACATCCCTAAATCATCCACTTAATTTAATCAAATTTCCCATCATCTAGATACAAGCATGGACCCAACCTTAGCCCATACATAACTTACAAAATGGGCCATGGGTTCGGCCACACGCCATGGCCGAACCCATGATGTCTTGTTCCCCATTTTCCTTGGATCCTTTAGTACATTTTAGATCTACCACAAGTCCTCCCATGAGAGGTTTACATCATGCATTTAAATCACCATTTCAAGGTATCATTACATATTTTGGGTCCATCAAAACTACTAACATTTTCCCATTTATTTCTCCATAAATCACAACCATTAAATCCACCATTGTTCACCATAGGGTTCGGCCATACACCATGGCCGAACCCATGGTTCATGATTCATCACTCCTTACTCCAAAATATCTCCATTCGCCAAAATATTAAATCCATTACTCTTCCCATTTTTCCATGACTTTAACCTTAAAAACCCTAATTAACTTCACACACACAACAACCTAGGGTTCAGCCATACACCATGGCCGAACCCATGGTTCATAATTTATTCTCTTTTATGTCTTCCAATGCCATAAAATCCTTTTACATTTTCATCATAAAACCATTTTAAACATTACTCCCATGCATTCATTAAAACCCTAAATGCATTAATCAAAAACCTTCGTTGCCTTCCATCCTTTAAACCCTAACCAATTTCATCAAACCCTAATCACCCACCATGGGGTTCGGCCATGCTACATGGCCGAACCCTATGTCCCATGATTCTTATTCCAAGCACCCCATTCCATACCCAATTCCATAATTTATACAATGCACATACTACATTTATTTATTTCTTTTCCCTAACCCTAATTTTTTTTCTCCATTAGAGTTTTACCCACTTTCCATTCCTTCCATTTGATGGATTTAAAACCCATAGCATAAAATTATCTATCCACCATTAAATTTCACGAAAAAAAGCCCTAAATCTTAAACCCTAAAATCCAAAATTTCTTGTTTAAAAATACTCACTATCCGACGTCTCCTCCGATTTCCGCCGCTCCCGTCGATCTCCGTAGCCTCCTCTCTCCTTCCTCTTGCTCTTTGATAGGTCAAGATCTTTGATCAAGGGTGGCAACTCCCAACCTTAAAATCGGCCATGTTAGGTTTGAATTTGAGAGATGAAAAGAGGAAAAGATGATGACCTTAATCTTAGAGTGAACTCCCTCCAAATTCCATTTTTTTTTCATCTCTCCTTGAGCTCCTTCTCTTTTTTTTTTTCTCTCCTTCACTTGGACATGGGACGGCAATTTAGGAGTGGGAGGGATGGAGTTAGTGAAAGTGAACATGAGAAAGAAAAAAAATAAACTTATCCCCATTTGATGACCTCATTTACACTTTACATTAATTTTTCACCAACCAAAGATATTTTAAGATATTCTAATCTCTTTATGGTGGTGGTTATCTAAACCACCACCAAGCCCAACGTGTCTTGCCTTTGAGGTGGGGTAGCTTGGTCTCCCATTTGACCAATTTAGCCACCAATTTAATAATTTAAGTATTTAATTAATTTGGTAATTAACTTAGGTTAATTCATTTTTATTTAACCTAATTCCCATTATTCCACCCATGGTTGACCAAGTCAACCATGGTGGCCGGCCCCATCAATCATTGGCCCACCCGCCACCTCACTTGATGAGGTGGAGGTGGGTCCCACTTGGCCACACCACCATTGTTTAATTCCAAATTACTTAGGGTGATTAAATTTCATTAAGCCCACTCTAAATGGATCACCATTGGGCCCATGGCCCAATTACATTTCCCGCTAGCCCATTTACCTTAGAGCTTAACCATCTTGACCCATTGGGTCCCCAAATGGGTATTTGACCCAATTTGACCATTTTTTACCCATTTAACCCTCATTGACCATTTAAATGAGTTGGGTAAATGGGGCTGCAATCTTGGAGAAATCCATAATAAATTTCCTGTAGTAACCGGCCAATCCCAGAAAACTGCGGATCTCGGTCACATTCGTCGGTGCTTTCCACTCCCTCACTGCGCTACCTTAGCCGGGTCTACAGCTATGCCTTCCTCCGATATAACGTGCCCCAAGAAATTGACCTCTGATAGCCAAAATTCACATTTGCTGGCTTTGGCATACAACTGGTTCTTCCTCAAAGTGTCCAGAACTATCCGCAAGTGCTCGGCATGTTCCTCCTGACTTTTGGAATAGATCAGAATGTCATCAATGAAAACAATCACAAACTGATCCAAATAAGGCCGGAATATCCTATTCATCAGAGCCATGAACACCGCCGGTGCATTTGTAAGTCCAAACGGCATGACTACATACTCATATAATCCATACCGTGTCCTGAAGGCTGTCTTCTCGATGTATTCCTCTCTAACCCGGATTTGATGGTATCCGGACATCAGATCAATCTTGGAAAAGTGAGAGGAACCCCTAACCTGATCAAACAGATCATCAATCCTGGGTAGGGGATATTTATTCCTGACGGTCAACTGGTTAAATTTTCTATAACCCACACACATCCGAAGGGTACCGTCCTTCTTCTTAACAAACAATACCGGGGCGCCCCATGCTGATGTGCTGTTCTGAATAAAGCCCAGCCTGAGCAGTTCATCAATCTGCTTTTTCAACTCAGTCATCTCAGCCGGTGCCATCCTATAATGAGGTAATGATACTAGAGCTGCGCCGGGGTATAATTTAATCTCAAAGTCTATCTCCCTCTTAGGTGGCAGACCAGGGAGCTCTGTTGGAAATACCTCGGCATAATCTGCTACCACCGCCGGAAGTTCAGCTATTGGTGCCTTATCTAATCTGAGGATGTTCAAGGCAAGATGATTCAATTCTTCCTGCAGCCTTCTAGGAATGCCCTGTCGGTCAGCGGGCACTATATACTGCCTTCCTTCGGGTGACAAAAATATCACTCTACGAAGATGGCAATCAATATGGGCCTGATACGTAGCCAACCAGTCCATGCCAAATATAACATCGTACTCAGCCATATCGATTACTAAATAATTGAACTCGAATCTGAATCCAGCGAGTTCAGTGTTCAGTGCCGTGCATATGAGCCCCAAAGATGTGTCTCCGACAAGGGATACAATAGTAAGTGAGGTGGACAGATTCTGTACTAATGTGCCCGCAGCAGATATGAATGCAGCAGATATAAATGAATGGGAAGCACCAGAATCAAATAATGTAACTGCATAAGAACTACCAACTACAACCATACCTTGAATCACCGAGTGGTCCACTGCTACTGGAGAAGGTATAGCAAAAAGTCAGTCCTGATCCCGTAGGGTTTGGCGACTGTCCTGCGTGACTGTATGTTCTGCCCCCTCGCGGCTGAGCTGATCTAACTGGAGCGCGGGAGGAACCCTTGAAGTTAGAGGGTCTGTTGAGCTGCGGACACTCCCTCTTAAAGTCCACGAGTACGGTTCACGCGTAGAAAGTACACTCACGGAACATAAAAATAACTGCGGATGATAATAGAACTATCCTACCAGTTCTTCAGATAGCAGGGAAGAAATACCCAATTAATTACGAAAATGCCATTATACTGTATTATCTAAAATAATACCTAAACATAGCAAACTACCTAAATTATTACATTTCCGACAAGCTAACTATACAAATACATCTTTTCTAAAATAAACGTAAAACAAAATAATTAATCCGCCTCCCCAAGCTCCCAAGCTTGGCTTCCGTCTCGCCCTTCCGGTTCGCCATCCCCTGCATCATCAGCTAGGGTATAAGTAGGGCGTTAGAACACGCGCCCAGTAGGATTCCGAGTAGAGTTAGCACATGGGTTAGTAATAATCGCATGCAGATAATAACATAGTGAAAACTATAAACCACCATATACTGAAAATATAGTAAATGATATGCCATGGGTGTCAATGTTATGAATCTCCGCCCATCATTCCTGCCATATACTGTCATATCCCTCTTGACGGAAAAACCTCGTCAAGATATGTCCAACCACAAAATATCCCCCTTGACGGCAAAGCCTCGTCAAGGTGTCCCCATGCCTGTTCTCGGTAGCCCCGACGGAGCATGGACTCCGGTTTGTTTATTTTTTTTTTCCGCCCATGCCATGCATGAGATGTAATGCATTATGCTATGTAATATGTATATCTCATACCCTTAATATACCATACATAGCCTTACCATATAATGCATAACCTTAAAAATAATAAACCATAGTATTAAACATAGTGTCCATAATCATAGAACAAATTTTTTTTTTTTTTAAGATCAATCCCAAAATCAACCAAAATAAGATAAATATACCATTACACATCCATGGCTTACAAGTAGGTAGAAATCCTACCGATTACCGACTCGCGTCCTTTTCCCGTATTCGTCCGACAATCCAGCTACCGACTCGCGTACCGCTCGCGCTATCCGACACCTTATTAAATTACCACATCAGTCCATATTTTACCATTTCCAAGCCCATAAATCATATCTTAGTGGGTTTTCTTCAATTTAGCCAATAATTACCATTTTTTGCCACTACCCCTTCACATGATTATGTACTCATTTATCTAGGTATGATTAAGTCCAAACTTGATCCACCACTTAGGTCCCTAACTTAGGTCCATTAATGATTCATTGACCATGACCTAACATCCCTAAATCATCCACTTAATTTAATCAAATTTCCCATTTATTTCTCCGTAAATCACAACCATTAAATCCACCATTGTTCACCATAGGGTTCGGCCATACACCATGGCCGAACCCATGGTTCATGATTCATCACTCCTTACTCCAAAATATCTCCATTCGCCAAAATATTAAATCCATTACTCTTCCCATTTTTCCATGACTTTAACCTTAAAAACCCCAATTAACTTCACACACACAACAACCTAGGGTTCGGCCATACACCATGGCCGAACCCATGGTTCATAATTTATTCTCTTTTATGTCTTCCAATGCCATAAAATCCTTTTACATTTTCATCATAAAACCATTTTAAACATTACTCCCATGCATTCATTAAAACCCTAAATGTATTAATCAAAAACCTTCGTTGCCTTCCATCCTTTAAACCCTAACCAATTTCATCAAACCCTAATCACCCACCATGGGGTTTGGCCATGCTACATGGCCGAACCCTATGGCCCATGATTCTTATTCCAAGCACCCCATTCCATACTCAATTCCATAATTTATACAATGCACATACTACATTTATTTATTTCTTTTCCCTAACCCTAACTTTTTTTCTCCATTAGAGTTTTACCCACTTTCCATTCCTTCCATTTGATGGATTTAAAACCCATAGCATAAAATTATCTATCCACCATTAAATTTCACGAAAACAAGTCCTAAATCTTAAACCCTAAAATCGAAAATTTCTTGTTTAAAAAATACTCACTATCCGACGTCTCCTCCGATTTCCGCCGCTCCCGTCGATCTCCGTAGCCTCCTCTCTTCTTCCTCTCGATCTTATATAGGTCAAGATCTTTGATCAAGGGTGGCAACTCCCAACCTTAAAATCGACCATGTTAGGTTTGAATTTGAGAGATGAAAAGAGGAAAAGATGATGAGAGGAAGATGATGACCTTAATCTTAGAGTGAACTCCCTCCAAATTCCATTTTTTTTTCATCTCTCCTTGAGCTCCTTCTCTTCTTTTTTTTTCTCTCCTTCACTTGGACATGGGACGGCAATGGAGGAGTGGGAGGGATGGAGTTAGTGAAAATGAACATGAGAAAGAAAAAAAATCAAACTTATCCCCATTTGATGACCTCATTTACACTTTACATTAATTTTTCACCAACCAAAGATATTTTAAGATATTCTAATCTCTTTATGGTGGTGGTTATCTAAACCACCACCAAGCCCAACGTGTCTTGCCTTTGAGGTGGGGTAGCTTGGTCTCCCATTTGACCAATTTAGCCACCAATTTAATAATTTAAGTATTTAATTAATTTGGTAATTAACTTAGGTTAATTCATTTTTATTTAACCTAATTCCCATTATTCCACCCATGGTTGACCAAGTCAACCATGGTGGCCGGCCCCATCAATCATTGGCCCACCCGCCACCTCACTTGATGAGGTGGAGGTGGGTCCCACTTGGCCACACCACCATTGTTTAATTCCAAATTACTTAGGGTGATTAAATTTCATTAAGCCCACTCTAAATGGATCACCATTGGGCCCATGGCCCAATTACATTTCCCGCTAGCCCATTTACCTTAGAGCTTAACCATCTTGACCCATTGGGTCCCCAAATGGGTATTTGACCCAATTTGACCATTTTTTACCCATTTAACCCTCATTGACCATTTAAATGAGTTGGGTAAATGGGGCTGCAATCTTGGAGAAATCCATAATAAATTTCCTGTAGTAACCGGCCAATCCCAGAAAACTGCGGATCTCGGTCACATTCGTCGGTGCTTTCCACTCCCTCACTGCGCTACCTTAGCCGGGTCTACAGCTATGCCTTCCTCCGATATAACGTGCCCCAAGAAATTGACCTCTGATAGCCAAAATTCACATTTGCTGGCTTTGGCATACAACTGGTTCTTCCTCAAAGTGTCCAGAACTATCCGCAAGTGCTCGGCATGTTCCTCCTGACTTTTGGAATAGATTAGAATGTCGTCAATGAAAACAATCACAAACTGATCCAAATAAGGCCGGAATATTCTATTCATCAGATCCATGAACACCGCCGGTGCATTTGTTTACCCAATTAATTGGAAACAATCCAATCCATGGTCCATTGGACCATACTTGGGCCATTGCCCCAACTTTGATCCATCCAACATCTATTTCATAAAAAATTCTCAATTTCCACAATTAAATAAATAATAGCCAACATATTTCTTGATTTAAAATCCGGGCTATTACACTTGGGTGTGCTCTCAGTCAAAGTCATCATGTGGTGGCTTATGATTCTAGAAAGTTGAAAATTCATGAACGCCTCTATCCCACGCATGATCTAGAACTACCCGCAGTGGTCTTCCCTCTCAAAAGCTGGAGACATTATCTTTATGGCAAGAAGTTTGAAGTGTTTTCAGATCATAAGAGCTTGAAATACTTGTTTGGTCAGAAAGAACTTAACATGAGGCGGCGCAGATGGATGGAATATCTGCAAGATTATGAGCTCACGGTTCGATATCATCCTGGCAAGGCGAACAAAGTGGCGGATACCCTTAGCCGCATATCACATGCAACAGTGGCCAGTTTGATCTGGACAAATAGGAAATGCTGAATACCATTCTAAAGTTCAATCTATATATCAACAACCATGGGAGTACGTATAATCTGATCATACGGTCCGACATGGTCTCCAAGATTGAACAGGAGCAGCAGATAGATCCGGAAGTGGAGGAAATATTGTAATGGCCCGGAAATTGTAAAGTAATATATATATGTGTTATTAATTTTTTTTTTATGGTGGAAATTGGAAATTGGATGGAATAGATAGTAAATGGTTCAAAATGGACAAAGGCCCAACTAGGGCCCAATGGATTATGGATTGGATTTAATTTATCTTAATGGTCAATGATGGTCAAATTGGGCCAAGGATAGTCAAATTGGTCCCAATACCCATTTGGGACTCAATGGGTCAAAATAATGCAAACTCTAAGGTAAATGGATAGGAGAGAACTTAATTGGGCCATGGGCCCAATGGTGATCCAATAAGGGAAATGGATTAAATTGAATTTTAATCACCTAAGTAAGTATTAATTAGACCTAAGAAACATGGCCAAGTGGGACCCACCTCCACCTCACCAAGTGAGGTGGCGTGTAGACCCAAGGTTTGGTGGGGCCGGCCACCATGGTTGAATTGGTCAACCATGGGTGTATGAAGGCAAGTTAAGTGGAATTAAGCTAAATGGGGTTAATTAGCCTAATGATTTAATTAAGTAATTAAGCAAGCTTATCCAAAAAGGTGGTCAAAGAGGGAAGACCCAAATCAAATCACCTCATCTCCAAATACACAAAGAAAAACGTTGCCTAGGGTGTTGGGGTCAAAAAGCATATAAAATATCTATGGGGTGGTTGGGAAAGTTAATGTTAAAGTGTAAAGATAAGTTCTATCTTATTTTTTTTCCCATCTTTTTCCATCTAACTCCCATTCCACTCTTTCGATCTCTCTCACTCCCTCATGGACGTCCCCCACTAGGAAGAGAAGAGAAGAAAAAAAATTAAGGAAGAAGAAGAAGAAAAGCTTGGAAGAAAAGAGAGGAGGAAGTTGTAAGTTGGGTTATTCCTTTAAGATCAAACTATAGAATCCTATTTTCTCATCTCCATCTTTCCCTCTCCCTCTCTCAAGCAAACCCTACCTTGGCCAATCCTAAGTTAGGAGGGTCTCACCATTGATCAAGCATCTTGACCTACCAAAGATCAAGAGGAAGGAGAAAGGAGCCTAAGGAAGCCGACAGGAGTGCGGAAATCGGAGGAGACGACGGATTGTGAGTATTTCTTAAACAAGAAATTTTGGATTTTTAGGGTTTAATATTTGGGATTTATTTTGTAAATTTAATGGTGGCCTAATGATTTTATGCCATGGATTTTAAATCCATCAATTTGAAGGATGGAAAGTGGACAAAACCCTAATGGGTAAATTAGGGTTAGTTCAAGGAAAAATAAATGGATTAAGGAATGTAATGTAATTAAGTTATTAAGCATGGAATTATGTGGAATTGGAAGGTAATGTGTGATTTTCTTAGGGTTTTAAGGTATGGAGGACATTGTGTAATTTAATTATGTAAAAATGGAAGCATGAAGAATGTTTATGGTTTTAGGGTTTAATGATTAAATGTTGGTAGATTGTTTTAATGGGATGGTAAATAAAAAAAAAATGCATGGGAGAAGTGCATGATGTTGATGGCCTTAACAATGGTAGATGATGGAGTATTTTATTAGGTTTTGTAAAAATGGTAGAGGGGATGAACCCCATGGTAGATGATTGGGTTAATTATTAGGGTTTATAAGAATGGGAGACAATGAGGGTGGTTAATGATTTTAGGGTTTTAAAATGATTAAATGTAGGTAATTGAGGAAATTATAATGGAGTGTTTAAGGTTAAAATTATTGGATCATGAACCATGGGTTCGGCCATGGTGAATGGCTTAACCCTATGGTGGTGTAATGGTAGTTTAAATGAGTACAAAAAATGGGGAAAATGATGGTTTTATGATGGTTTGATGATGATTGTAAATGGATTTAAAGTGTGATAAAGGATGATGATTGAAATGTATAAGTTAAGCCCCTTCATGGAAGGGCTTATGATGGGTTCAAATGTATAAGTAGGCCAAAGAAAAAAAAATGGGAAAAGGACACCATGGGTGCGGCCATGGTGTATGGCCGAACCCATGGCCCAATTGTGAGCCTTTTGGTGGGTTAAATTGGATGGTGAATGATGTTTGTGGCCTCCAAAGGGAATGAGTGGGTAATGGACTCATTGTAGTTAAGTGCATAAGGTAAACCCCATGGGAAGAATTGATGAATTGGGTATTTTGAACCCATGGCCCATTGGTGAACCATTTAAAGGGTTAAGTATGGGGTTTTGGATTGGTTTAAATGAATAAGGTTAGATTAATTAAATGGCTAATCTTAATGGTCATGTGACATAATTGAATGGATCATTAATGGGCCTAAATTAGGGATCCAAGTTTATAATCAATTATGAACTTAGTTAGGCAAGGGTGAGTGGTTGATTAACCATGGAGAAGAGGTAGTGGCAAAACCGTAATTAATGGCCAAAATGAAGAACTCCATGGGAGAGGACCATGTATTTAGGGGCACTAAGTGATAAGTTTATGTATGGTTACATAAAGCCTAGGAGGCTGATTTTAGACTCATGTACTTAAAAATATATAATGGATTAAATGGGACCCGCAAAACCTAAATAGTGACTGATTTTCATATGGACTTGGAAATGTTAATGGACTTAGAAATAGTTAAAATGTGGACTGATTATGTGTATGTAATAGGGTATTGGATATCACGAGCGATACGCGTGTCGGTAGCCGGATTATCGGATGAAACCGTAAAAGGACGCGAGTCGGTATTCGGTAGGATTCTTACCTATTTGTAAGACATGGATCAGGTGTTATGTGAATGGTTATTGCTTTATTTTTGGAAATTATATTTTTGGCTTTACAATGGGTTATGAAATTATGGTTTATATGTGATTATGGCATATGGTTAACCTATGAGTTATATGTTAGTGATATGAGTAATATGTAAAGGCTATGACCCAAATATATTACATAGCATAATGCATTACATCTCATGCATGGCATGGGCGGAAAAAAAATAAACAAATCGGAGTCCATGCTTCGTCGTGGCGACCGAGAACAGGCATGGGGATAACCTGATAGGTTATAACTGGAGTCCATGCTCCGTTGGGGTGACCGAGAATAGGCATGGGGATAACCTGATAGGTTATAACCGGAGTCCATGCTCCGTTGGGGTGACCGAGAACAGGCATGGGGATACCTTGACGAGGTCTTGCCGTCAAGGGGGATATGATATCATGATGGTAGGATGATGGGTGGGATTCATAACATAGACACCCATAGCATGGCATTCACTTTATAATTTCATCATATGGTTGTTCACCAGTTTTCACTATGTCATTATCTGCATGCTATTATTACTAATCCATGTGCTAGCCCTACTCGGAGTCCTACTGGACGCGTTGTCTAATGCCCTACTTCTCCCCTAGCTGATGGCGCAGGAGATGGCGGAACGGAGGGGCACGACGGGAGCCAAGCTTAGGAGCTTGGGAAGGAGAACTGCTAGCTTATTTATGTTTATTTTGGAAATGTACATTTGAATAACGTAGCTTGTTGGAAATGTAATAATGTAGATAACTTGCTATGTTTTGGGATTTTAGCTTACACATTATGATTTTGAGATATATTAGTAACTAAATGAATGTTTCTTCCCTACTATCTGAAAACTGGTAGAATAGTCTCTATTATAATATTCCGCATTAAGTTGTATTCCACGAGCTTACGTCTACGTGTGAACCGTTCTCGTGGACTTTGTTCCACGCACACGTAGGGTTGGCCAGTCAAGGGCCGGGCTTTAGAAGCCCGGACTTAACTCGCCTCGTGACGTCCGCGCCCTTTGTCACTTTTATTTAAAAAAAAATGTACTCTGATTTTACGGTGAAAAGGGGCGGGCGTTACAGATATGGGCTAAGATGTCTATTGGTGAGGTCACACCGGAATGAGAGTTACAACTAGGACAGGGTCTTGTATTTCGAGGAAGGACATATGTGCCTAAGAGCTGCAAAAGAGAGTTATTGATTGAGGCACACCAAACCAAAGTCTCTATTCATCCGGGCAGCACCAAGATGTACCACGACCTGAAGAGACACTATTGGTGGCATGAACTCAAGAGGGATGTGGCAGAGTTTGTTGCCCACTGCTTAACTTGTCAGCAGGTTAAGACGGAACATCAGAAGCCACCACAGGGTGACTCAAACCCTTACCAGTGCCGGAGTGGAAATGGGAACTTATCTCCATGGATTTTGTGATAGGGCTGCCAAGGTCATCAAAGGGCAACGATGCGATATGGGTCGTGGTAGATCGATTGACCAAGTCTGCACACTTTCTTCCCATCAAGATGACAGATTCATCTGAGACTTTGGGTCGACGGTACATCAAGGATATCATCAGACTACATGGTATTCCCCAGACTATTGTGTCTGACAGAGATGGCCGATTCACCGGCAGAGTGTGGCAGAGCATGCAGTCGGCCATGGGGAAGGATCTATTGACTAGCACAACATTCCATCCACAGACTGATGGACAATCGAAGAGGACGATATAGACATTGGAGGATATGCTGAGAGCATGTATGCTAGACTACAAGGGTGGATTGGAGGATCACTTGCCGCTGGCGGAGTTCTTTTACAACAACAGTTACCAAGCAAGCCTCCAAATGGCTCCATTCGAGGCTTTATATGGTAGACCATGTAGATCACCCATTTGCTGGACAGAGGCCGGTGAGCCTACACTTATTGGACCTGAGTTAGTTGCAGAAACTACAACGCAGATTCAGTTGATACGGCAGCACCTACTTGCTGCACCTAGTCGTCAGAAGAGCTACGCTGACAAAGGAGGAGGTTCCTTGAGTTTGAGGTGGGAGACTTAGTGTTCTTGAAAGTCTCGCCACGAAAGGGACACATGAGATTTAGAAAGAAGGGAAAACTATAGCCTAGATTTGTGGGGCTGTTTCCAATCGTAAAGAGGGTGGGGGAGGTAGCTTACCAATTGGCACTTCCTCCACAGTTGTCATATTTGCACAATGTATTCCATATACCTATGTTGAGGAAGTACAATCCTGATCCCTCACATGTACTGAATGTACAAGACATAGAGGTGCAAAGCAACGTGACATACGTCGAAAAACCTGTCAGAGTGGTGGAGATAGAACAAAGGGTGTTACGGAACATTGCGATTCAGTTCGTCAAGGTGGTATTGTAACGCCCGCCCCTTTTTCAACGAAAATCAGAGTCTATTTTTTTTTTTTTTTTCCATAAAAGTGACAAAGGGCGCGGACGTCACGACGCGAGTTAAGTCCGAGCTTCTAAAGCCCGGCCCTTAACTGGCCAATCCTACGCGTGCGTGGAGCCAAGTCCACAAGTACGGTTCACGCGTAGATGTAAGCTCAAGGAATATTACTTCTCAGTGCGGAATTAACAACAAAGACTATCCTACAGATTTGAGATAGCAAGGAAGATAACATTCATTTAAATTTCTATAATACCTCTAAACCATAATGTCCATAATAAAATCCCAAAACATAGCCAGTAATCTAATTTATTACATTCCGACAAGCTAAGCTACTCAAATTACATTTTTCCAACATAACTTAAACAACATAATGAATCCGCCTTCCCAAGCTCCTGAGCTTGACTCCCGTCCTGTCCTTCCGTGCCGCCATCTCCTGCATCGTCGGCTAGGGTAGAAGTAGGGCGTTAGACCACGCGCCCAGTAGGACTCCGAGTAGGGCTAGCACATGGATTAGTAATAACAAAGCATATAGAAGATATTATCTCAAAATTATGCCATTCGGTACAATGTAATGCAATGGTGTTTTATGTCATGAATCCCACCCATCAATCTCATCCTCAACTCTAGAATGTCCCTTTTTCCAACCATCCATAGTATTCCAAATAGAATCCATACCATCATCGTACCATGACCCTCTTGATGCAAAAGCCTCATCAAGATGCGATCCACACTAGGCATCTCCCCCTTGATGGAAGAACCATCATCAAGGTACAATAATAAATACAACATCCCCCTTGATGGAAAAGCATCATCAAGGTATCATAATACATATGTGAAATGTCCCCATGCTGTTTATCGGTCGCCCCGACGGAGCATGGACTCCGGTTTCATTTCATCATTTCCCTGTCATATCCCTCCCATGCCAGCATGAGATGTAGATGCCATGTGCCATGTAAATATATGTAGTTCAATAGTAACACAAAAACCCATCTTAAAACAATTACTTGATTATCAAATAAATCAAAGGGAAAAACATCCCATAATATTTAATCCAAAATGCATCTTAAGACATTCACATGATTTCCAAAATAATTTAAAGGAAAACATCACAAGATACATAATCCAAAACTCATCTTAAAGGCAACCACATGCTTTCCAAAATAAATTAAAGAAAACATCACCCAATCCATGGCTTACAAAAATGTAGGAATCCTACCTAATACCGACTTGCGTCCTTTTACATTTTTCCGCTCGACAAACCCGGTCGCCGATCGCGCACCGCCTGCGATGTCCAGTACCTTGTTACACACTAATCATTAGTCCATGTTTCAACCATTTATAAGCCCTTATGAAAAACCGGTCACCATTTAGGTTTTGTGGGTCCCACCTAATCCATTATATATTTTTAAGTACATATGTCTAAAATCAGCCACCCTAGGCTTTATTAACCACTTATAAGGTCATCACATTAGATCCCCTCATTCCATGATCAATCTCCATGGAATTCTTGAACTTGGCATTTAATTACGGTTTTGCCACTACCTCATTTTCCATGGTTAATCACCCATTTATGCATGCATGATTAAGTCCAAAATTGATTTTTTAAACTTAGATCCCTAACTTAGGTTCATTTATGACCCACCAAACTATTAAAACTTGTCATCTAATTAATCCAATTCCCATTACTTAATCACATACATACACATTAACCTTAGACCTAAAAATGATCCACCATTTGGGTCATGGATTCAAAATACCTAATTCATCAAATCCTCCGATGGGGTTTACCTTATGCATTTAACTTCAATGAGTGCATCACTCATTCATTCCCTTTGGAGGCCACAAACACCATCCATCATCCAATTTAACCCACTACAATGGGTTACAATTGGGCCATGGGTTCGGCCATACACCATGGCAGAACCCATGGTGTCCTTTCCCCATTTTCCATCCTTTTAACCCCATTTAAAATTTGTAAAACATTACCATAGGGTATCATTTCATACTTTGGGTCCATCAAAATTATCAACATTTTCCCATTTATTTCTCCATAAATCATAACCATTAAATCCACCATTATCACCATAGGGTTCGGCCATACACCATGGCCGAACCCATGGTTCACAATCCATCACTTTCTATGCCCTCCAATGCCATAAAATCCCTTTACATTTCCATCATAAAAGGCATTTTGAAACTTTCCCACATTCACTCATTTACTACAATTCATTAACTTAACACCCTCATTGCTTTCCATTCTTAAAACCTTAACCAATTACATCAAAGACCAAATCACCCACCATGGGGTTCGGCCATACTACATGGCCGAACCCTATGTCCCATAATTTTATTCCAATTACCCCATTCCATGCTTAATTTCATAATTTACATAATGCACATAACCCATTTAGTCATTTTCTTACCCTAACCCTAATTCACCCATTTAGGGTTTTCTCCATCTTCCACCCTCTCATTTGATGGGTTTAAACTCCATTGCATAAAATTATCTACCCACCATTACATTAATACAAAATAAATTCCAATTCTTAAACCCTAAAATCCAAAATTTCTTGTTTAAGAAATACTCACAATCCGACGTCTCCTCCGATTTCCGCCGCTCCCGTCGGTCTCCTTAGCCTCCTCTCTCCTTCCTCTTGATCTTTAATAGGTCAAGAGACTTGATCAATGGTGGCAACCCCCAACCTTAGGATCAGCCAAGTTAGGGTTTAAATTGAGAGAGGGAGAGGGAGAGGTGATGAGAGCGGAGATGGTAACCTTGACCTTAGAGTAATTTCCCTCCAAATTCCACTTCTTTCTTCTCTTCTTCTCTTCTCTCCTCCTTAGCTCTCTTTCTCCCTTCACTTGAACATGGGACGGCAATGGAGGAGTGGGAGGGATGGAGTTAACAAAAAAAATGAGAATAAGACACCAACAAAGCTCATCTCCATTTTTTACTTTACATTAATGACACCCACCAACCTTAAGATATTTTCTTAGATATTTAAAATGCTTTATGGTGGTGGTTATCTAAACCACCACCAAGCCAACGTGTTTCACTTGAGTTTGAGATGAGGTGAGTCTTCACCTCATGGCCCCACTTTGACCACTCTTAACTACCATTTTAAATAATTTAATTATTTAATTAATTAGATAATTAACTTAGGTTAATCCATTGGTACTTAGCCTAAGTCCATTACTCCACCCATGGTTGACCAAATCAACCATGGTGGCCGGCCCCACCAAACCTTGGCCCACACGCCACCTCACTTGATGAGGTGGAGGTGGGTCCCACTTGGCCACATCACCATTGTTTAATTCCAAATAACTTAGGTGATTTAAAATCATTGAATTCACTCTAAGTGGATTACCATTGGGCCTATGGCCCAATTACATTTCCATCTAGCCCATTTACCTTAGAGCATAACCATCTTGACCCATTGGGTCCCAAATGGGTATTTGACCCAATTTGACCATTCTTGACCCATTTAAATAAATTTAAATCCAAACCATAGTCTATTGGGCCACACTTGGGCCTTTATCCAAATTTTGGCCCATTTACCATTTACTCCACCAATTTTCCAATTTTCATCCTTAAAATAAATAATATTCCCATTTATATTAATTTTAAAAATTCCGGGCCCTTACAATACAATCCTCTTTTAAAATTTTCGTCCCGAAAATTCGAGCGAAGTAGAGGTTCAAAACATCGACACAAAGAGTTCCGCAGTACCCTTTGTTCTCTCCCGATCACTCTGATCGGCTTCTCCACACACATCACGTCGCTTTGTACATCGACGTCTGGTACATTCAAGACATGTGAAGGGTTGGGGTTGTATTTTCCTCAACCCGGACACATGAAACACATCACGTAAAAATGATTACTGTGGAGGAAGTGCTAACTAATAGGCCACCTCCCCCACCCTCTTTAGGATTGGAAACGGCCCCACAATCTAGGCGACAGTTCCCCTTCTTTCTGAGTCTCATGTGTCCCTCCCGTGGTGAGACTTCCAAAAGCACCAAATCTCCCCCTCAAACTCGGGGAAACTTCTCCTCTTGTCGGCGTAATACTTATAACGGCTCTGCGCAGTGAGTAAAGGTTACCGTATAAATTTAATCTACGCCGTAGTCTCCGCAAGCAACTTTGGTCCAACCAGTGCAGGCTCACCAACCTCTGTCTAACGCACTGGAGATCTACACGGCCCACCATATAAGGCCTCAAATGGATCCATCTGGAGGTACTGTTATTGTAGGAGAACTCCACCAGTGGCAGGCGATTCTCCCATCCACCCTTGAAACCCCGCATACCTGCTCTCAGCATATCCTCCAATATCTGTATTGTTCTCTCCGATTGTCCATCAGTGTGTGGGTGGAATACTGTGCTGGTCAACACGTCGGTCCCCATAGCCAATTACACGCTCTGCCATACTTTGTTAGTGAATCGGCCATCTCTGTTGGACACAATAGTCCGGGGTACACCATGTAGTCTGATAATATTTCGGATGTACCGTGTCGACCCATATTGCATCATTGTCCCTTGATGACCTTAGCAGCCCTGTTACAAAGTCCATGGCTACATGTTCCCATCTCCACTCCGGCACTGGTAAGGGTTTGAGTAACCCCGGTGGCTCCTGATGCCCCCACCTTGACCTGCTGACAAGTTAGGCAGCGAGCATAAACTCTGCCACATCTCTCTTGAGTCCATGCCACCAATAGTGCCTCTTAAGATCATGGTACAAATTTGGCGCTGTCCGGATGGGTAGAGAGCTTGGTTTGGTGTGCCTCAACCAACAACTCCCTTCCGCAACTCTTAGGTACCTACGTCCTACCTCGGAACACAAGACCCTATCCCGGTCGTAACTCAAATTCCGATACTACCTCACATGTAGATATCTTGGTCCAAGTCTCCTCCATTTCTGGGTCTATTCGTTGTTCCCGTTCAATCGTGTCAAGTATCTCTTACTCACATCAACACCACTCATATCAACCTATGAGTTTCATTCTTGCAGAATTCACTTTGCCTCGTATTATCTCTTTTCCTCATGCATCCATTTGCGATTTTATGTAGACTAACGTATTCTATTTCACTTTATCTGTTGCCAAGACATTTCTCATACGTACTCCTTCAATACGTTCTTTTGTCTACTCTCTGTGTGAGTTAGTCTGCCAATACAAGCCTATGCTCAAGTCCATTGTTGATTCTATTTTAACTAGGTTTCTAGCTTCACCCTCCTGGAATTCCATCGGCCAACTACAGATCAGGTGATCATTCTCACTCGGCAGTCGCCCATAGCTTCCCATTCAAGTTTCACTAGACTCTTAACCTTTCCCTTAGGCCTATCTATCAAAAGCAATCATACCTTTATTTGCATATAAGCCACTATGTGGCTAACCCTTTTTGTTCATAACTCCTACAATACCAATACCCGACATCAATCCAAATCATATAGATACTAATTTCCTACCCTTTTGGATTATTCCACATATTTTCATAGATTCCATAAAAACAGTGATATATCTAAGCTTACTTAGATTATGTCAAATAGTGCCCATTCACCACTAAAATATTCACAAGTATTACCAATTTCACCAACCACCAAATTCCACCCTACATGCCTACGTTATCAATGGTTACCACATCATACGGTTCATATTCCTTCATTAGCAGGCCACGTAGAATTGAAATCACACACCATCTTCGAATAACACAACTCATGTGTAACCAGATCTTTCACCTCCATTCACATCAAACAACCATTTGGGGTATCATAAGAAATAACACATTAATAAGATGTAGTGATTCAACCTAATTATGATTAGGTTACCCTACCCCATTTACAACACACACCTAGAGATTTTTAAAATTAATAATGCTACTCATCCAGAGCAAATCATCCCAATACATTCGAAGACCATCCATGACCATCCATAAATTCCTAAACTTTGGAATTACTCATGAGCTCCACCTAGGTTTCCAACCAAACGCATTGGCATATCACGGCCTTCTCATGCATACTACATATTCACAACTCCTGGCACTTTATCAACTCATCATCATACCCATAGTCTATAACACATCCTTGTTCCTCAATGATTACTCATTGAATACCACCAATTATCAAAGTACATCATATAACTCATTGCACAATTGATAATTCACAACTTAATAACCTCATAAGGAATCCTCATAATATCATCTTCTCACGAGTTTCATGTGACAAGTTAACCCATGCACTCCGGTCCCCTTTCAAGTACATTGTTTATCCAACATCTCTCAAATGGCACTTTGTTCACATGAGAACCTCTTATACCCCTTCACAAAGCGTTTACATCATCACCCATTATATGTCATAACATAAATCCCTTAACTTGGTCATGACAAATTATCAAACCATGGGTTATCGCCAATATAAAAACCATTTCTAAAAGCCATTGTACCATCCCCCAAGTATACCCATACATCACATTAACAAATATTCCCCACCCTTTTTATTCACATTTGCCTCACTCATAAGCATATGCAACATATACCCCACATCAAAAGTTCATGCCTCTTATCCTCATTTGATGCATGCAGTTCCTCATTGTACATTTTTTTTTTACATACTCTTTCCTCACTTAATTAGTATGATCATAACTATTAATCTTTCCACATTTCATCACCTCATACACTCAACAATAAGAATTCAACACATGTATATTCACATGCACTCACAATACAAGTATGCTTGTGCAATTTAATATCACCCTTATTTTCTTCATTTAAAACCCCAAAATCATTAACTATCTTCCAATATAAGGACAGTTAGTCCTCTCTTTCCCGTGTCCATGTAGTCCACAAATCGGGTATACCACTTCAACAGGGTAAGGATAGTATGTGCAGTTGTGTCCAACCTAGTTGCACAACTCGTGCATACAATCGGGTTCCATTTCCCCTACCGACTCTCTTATCATTGGAAAGTCTTCCATATTCTCCTCAGGAAGAGATGCTACATCCTCTTCATCTTCCTCGGGAGGTCCCTCCTGAAAGTCCAGGCTAACTGCTATGCTAGAAGCAGACACCAAATCTATGAAACAGTTAGGGGTTTCCCTTATCCCATAATTCCGTACACTCCCCTTCATTTGACACACTTGTATTCATAGAATACAATTAGAACCCAAAAATCATCAACTGCAATTTCCAATAAAACCAATCTCGGTTTTGGGGAATTTCTTATGTATATCACAATATATTTTGTTTGGGGAAAGTTGCCAAATAAGCACACTTGTTTTTTTCCTTTGTTTCTGGGGGGGGCATCTCTAAATTCCTATTGTCTGTTGTTCAAATTGGGAATACCGGGGAAGTACTTCCTACTTTGCTATGACTGATAAATCTAGTACTGTTTCATCAATTTGGGGGAAAAAAAACTAGATGTTTTCTCATTTCTGGGGAAGTAAACCCTATCTTGCTATGTTTCAATAAATCTCTCCTAGAATGAATCTTTCTTCCCTTGCTATCATTCCTTTCCGTCAATTGTTGTTCTCAGATTAAACACTTCAGTTTGAGTCAATCGAAGTAAATTAACCCGGCCCCCGTGCAGCGGTCTCCGAAGAGTCGGTCGGTTGGGATTCTTAGCCGTCAGTGAGACGTGCAACCGTCTTAATCTTACTTCGAGAGATTCATTCTTCCGAATTCGCTCTGATACCAACTGTAACGCCCGCCCCTTTTTCACCGAAAATCAGAGTCTATTTTTTTTTTTTTTTCCATAAAAGTGACAAAAGGCGCGGACGTCACGACGCGAGTTAAGTCCGAGCTTCTAAAGCCCAGCCCTTAACTGGCCAATCCTACGCGTGCGTGGAGCCAAGTCCACAAGTACGGTTCACGCGTAGATGTAAGCTCAAGGAATATTACTTCTCAGTGCGGAATTAACAACAAAGACTATCCTACAGATTTGAGATAGCAAGGAAGATAACATTCATTTAAATTTCTATAATACCTCTAAACCATAATGTCCATAATAAAATCCCAAAACATAGCCAGTAATCTAATTTATTACATTCCGACAAGCTAAGCTACTCAAATTACATTTTTCCAACATAACTTAAACAACATAATGAATCCGCCTTCCCAAGCTCCTGAGCTTGACTCCCGTCCTGTCCTTCCGTGCCGCCATCTCCTGCATCGTCGGCTAGGGTAGAAGTAGGGCGTTAGACCACGCGCCCAGTAGGACTCCGAGTAGGGCTAGCACATGGATTAGTAATAACAAAGCATATAGAAGATATTATCTCAAAATTATGCCATTCGGTACAATGTAATGCAATGGTGTTTTATGTCATGAATCCCACCCATCAATCTCATCCTCAACTCTAGAATGTCCCTTTTTCCAACCATCCATAGTATTCCAAATAGAATCCATACCATCATCGTACCATGACCCTCTTGATGCAAAAGCCTCATCAAGATGCGATCCACACTAGGCATCTCCCCCTTGATGGAAGAACCATCATCAAGGTACAATAATAAATACAACATCCCCCTTGATGGAAAAGCATCATCAAGGTATCATAATACATATGTGAAATGTCCCCATGCTGTTTATCGGTCGCCCCGACGGAGCATGGACTCCGGTTTCATTTCATCATTTCCCTGTCATATCCCTCCCATGCCAGCATGAGATGTAGATGCCATGTGCCATGTAAATATATGTAGTTCAATAGTAACACAAAAACCCATCTTAAAACAATTACTTGATTATCAAATAAATCAAAGGGAAAAACATCCCATAATATTTAATCCAAAATGCATCTTAAGACATTCACATGATTTCCAAAATAATTTAAAGGAAAACATCACAAGATACATAATCCAAAACTCATCTTAAAGGCAACCACATGCTTTCCAAAATAAATTAAAGAAAACATCACCCAATCCATGGCTTACAAAAATGTAGGAATCCTACCTAATACCGACTTGCGTCCTTTTACATTTTTCCGCTCGACAAACCCGGTCGCCGATCGCGCACCGCCTGCGATGTCCAGTACCTTGTTACACACTAATCATTAGTCCATGTTTCAACCATTTATAAGCCCTTATGAAAAACCGGTCACCATTTAGGTTTTGTGGGTCCCACCTAATCCATTATATATTTTTAAGTACATATGTCTAAAATCAGCCACCCTAGGCTTTATTAACCACTTATAAGGTCATCACATTAGATCCCCTCATTCCATGATCAATCTCCATGGAATTCTTGAACTTGGCATTTAATTACGGTTTTGCCACTACCTCATTTTCCATGGTTAATCACCCATTTATGCATGCATGATTAAGTCCAAAATTGATTTTTTAAACTTAGATCCCTAACTTAGGTTCATTTATGACCCACCAAACTATTAAAACTTGTCATCTAATTAATCCAATTCCCATTACTTAATCACATACATACACATTAACCTTAGACCTAAAAATGATCCACCATTTGGGTCATGGATTCAAAATACCTAATTCATCAAATCCTCCGATGGGGTTTACCTTATGCATTTAACTTCAATGAGTGCATCACTCATTCATTCCCTTTGGAGGCCACAAACACCATCCATCATCCAATTTAACCCACTACAATGGGTTACAATTGGGCCATGGGTTCGGCCATACACCATGGCAGAACCCATGGTGTCCTTTCCCCATTTTCCATCCTTTTAACCCCATTTAAAATTTGTAAAACATTACCATAGGGTATCATTTCATACTTTGGGTCCATCAAAATTATCAACATTTTCCCATTTATTTCTCCATAAATCATAACCATTAAATCCACCATTATCACCATAGGGTTCGGCCATACACCATGGCCGAACCCATGGTTCACAATCCATCACTTTCTATGCCCTCCAATGCCATAAAATCCCTTTACATTTCCATCATAAAAGGCATTTTGAAACTTTCCCACATTCACTCATTTACTACAATTCATTAACTTAACACCTTCATTGCTTTCCATTCTTAAAACCTTAACCAATTACATCAAAGACCAAATCACCCACCATGGGGTTCGGCCATACTACATGGCCGAACCCTATGTCCCATAATTTTATTCCAATTACCCCATTCCATGCTTAATTTCATAATTTACATAATGCACATAACCCATTTAGTCATTTTCTTACCCTAACCCTAATTCACCCATTTAGGGTTTTCTCCATCTTCCACCCTCTCATTTGATGGGTTTAAACTCCATTGCATAAAATTATCTACCCACCATTACATTAATACAAAATAAATTCCAATTCTTAAACCCTAAAATCCAAAATTTCTTGTTTAAGAAATACTCACAATCCGACGTCTCCTCCGATTTCCGCCGCTCCCGTCGGTCTCCTTAGCCTCCTCTCTCCTTCCTCTTGATCTTTAATAGGTCAAGAGACTTGATCAATGGTGGCAACCCCCAACCTTAGGATCAGCCAAGTTAGGGTTTAAATTGAGAGAGGGAGAGGGAGAGGTGATGAGAGAGGAGATGGTAACCTTGACCTTAGAGTAATTTCCCTCCAAATTCCACTTCTTTCTTCTCTTCTTCTCTTCTCTCCTCCTTAGCTCTCTTTCTCCCTTCACTTGAACATGGGACGGCAATGGAGGAGTGGGAGGGATGGAGTTAACAAAAAAAATGAGAATAAGACACCAACAAAGCTCATCTCCATTTTTTACTTTACATTAATGACACCCACCAACCTTAAGATATTTTCTTAGATATTTAAAATGCTTTATGGTGGTGGTTATCTAAACCACCACCAAGCCAACGTGTTTCACTTGAGTTTGAGATGAGGTGAGTCTTCACCTCATGGCCCCACTTTGACCACTCTTAACTACCATTTTAAATAATTTAATTATTTAATTAATTAGATAATTAACTTAGGTTAATCCATTGGTACTTAGTCTAAGTCCATTACTCCACCCATGGTTGACCAAATCAACCATGGTGGCCGGCCCCACCAAACCTTGGCCCACACGCCACCTCACTTGATGAGGTGGAGGTGGGTCCCACTTGGCCACATCACCATTGTTTAATTCCAAATAACTTAGGTGATTTAAAATCATTGAATTCACTCTAAGTGGATTACCATTGGGCCTATGGCCCAATTACATTTCCATCTAGCCCATTTACCTTAGAGCATAACCATCTTGACCCATTGGGTCCCAAATGGGTATTTGACCCAATTTGACCATTCTTGACCCATTTAAATAAATTTAAATCCAAACCATAGTCTATTGGGCCACACTTGGGCCTTTATCCAAATTTTGGCCCATTTACCATTTACTCCACCAATTTTCCAATTTTCATCCTTAAAATAAATAATATTCCCATTTATATTAATTTTAAAAATTCCGGGCCCTTACAGGCATGGGATCGTCATGGTAATGAGGAAGCCACTTGGGAACTTGAATCGGAAATGAGAACAGTTCACCCTGAGCTATTTATGTAATCTGTTTGAGACCCTACTTCGCTCGATTTTCGGGACGAAAATTTTCAAAAGAGGGTTGTATTGTAACACCCCGGATTTTCAATTCATGAATATATATGAAAATTGTCCATTTAATTTGTGAATTAAGGGAGATAGACTTTAGATGGGTAAGGTGTTGGGTCAATTACTGAATTAAGACCCAACGGATTATGGATAAGGTTCAATTGAAATAAATGGGTAAGATTTATTTAATTGGGCCAAGGTTGTCAATTGGGTCAAATGCCCAATTGGGACCCAATGGGTCATGGTTGACTTGGTCGACCACCAAATGGGTCAAATTTAATTAAGGTGTGGCTAAATTAAATTTGAAATGGAATCAAGTAATTGAGTTGACTTTAAGTGAGTTAATGAGTTGAATTAAAGATATGAGTTGAGTTAAAGAGATGAGTTGAATGGGACTTTCATTTTAAGTGAATGGAGTGGGAAGATGGAGAGTTACATCTCATAAGACCAAACCCAAGGCGTACACACGTTGGGGAGATGGGAGTTTCATCTCATGGGATGAAACTCCAAAGGGATCATTAATGAGGAGGTGAAGGGTTTTTGGTTGTTACACAAGGCATACTCATGTATTCACATTGGGGAGATGGAGGGTTTCTATCTCATGATGGAAACCCAAGGGGCATACGGTTGGGAGTTTCATCTCATGGGATGAAACCCTCGAAGGAAGTATTAATGAGGAGGGGAAGAGGTGTAGTTGTTACAAAGGTGTATCACCCAAAATGCACCACCTTTGGCCGACCACTCTCATTGAACAAGACAAGAAAAGACTTGGAGTTTCATTTCACTCTCTCCGTCTCTCTCTTGGCCGATCCCCCTCTCAAGACAAGAAACACTTAAGAGTATTTTCTATTTGAAGCTCCTCTCCCTCTCACTCAAGGCCGACCCTCTCTCAAACCTACACTCTTTGGCTGAACCCTCTCTTTGGGTTTTCATTTCAAGACCTCTCAAGCTCACTCTCGGCTAAAGATCAAGGAGGAAGAAGAGGCTAAGGAGGGAGAAGATCGAAGGAGCAAGAAGGAGTGAACGAAACCGGAGGAGTCGCAGAATCGGTAAGTACTTAATAAGATTTTATAAGTAAGAAAAGATGGTCAAGGAACATGCAATGGCTGAACCCTAATCTTGTTATGGCTAAGGACCTTATGCGTGTCCCATGTGAGAAATGGTGAATGATCATGAATCATGGTTTGGCCCTTGCATGGCTAAACCCTGAGTTTATGTATGAGAACCATCAAAGGATCAAATCTTGGTTATATGATTTTTTAAGAGAATGGGATGAACCATAGGGTTCGGCCATGTTGTATGGCCGAACCCCATGGAAGGGTGTTAGTGATTTAAAAGGTTTTAAAGGAGGGAAATAATGGAGGAATGTTATTGATTTTTAAATGGTCTCAAATGTTATAATGATGAAGAACCTTGGACCAACATGGCCGAACCCCATGGAGAGATATTGATGGACTTAGATGTTTGGACCATGAAAATGATCGGGGAATATTGGTAATTTTAATAGGTTTTAAATATGGTTAATGATGATCTAAAAGGATGAATCTAAGTGTATGATTAAGCCCCCCTATGGAGGGACTTGGGTTATGGATCTAATATTGTAAATAATTTCATAAAGAGGATGAAAAATGACATCACGGGTTTGGCCACGTTGTATGGCTGAACCCCATGAACCATTTTATGGACATTATGCATCTATGCATGCATGTTTAAATGAATGGATGATTAAGCTAGGAAATGGAGGATTTAATTATAGATCTATGTTTATGGATCAGTTATGGACTTAGGTATGTGTAAATAAAAGGAGTGGTTATCTATGGAAGGAAAGAATGGCCAAATGGTGAAATTAAAGGACCATGGGTTCGGCCATGGTGTATGGCCGAACCCCATGGATCATGTTTTTGGATCTACGTATGTATAAGTGACCTAAGTGTATGATTGAGCCATGGAGAATGTTTGTTTACGGATTTAGGGCTTTCAATAATGAAAAACTAATGGAATGATCTTGGACTGAATTAAAAGATCAAAGGATCAAAAAGAGGGACCCATAACCAAGTGAGTGAGGTTCGGCCATGTTGTATGGCTGAACCCCACTAAGGTATTTTGTGGACTTAAGTATGGTTGGAAATTAAATGGAAAGTTGGTTTGACTTATTGATATGTAATAAGGTAACGGGACCTCACAAGCGGTGTACGATCGGTGAGTGGTTTTCGGACAAAAACGCAAGGGCACATTAGTTGGTCATTGGTAGGATTCCTACCTTAATTGAAAACCATGGATTATGTATATATGAATTTTTACTTGAATTATTTTGGTATCAAATAATATGTTTAAATGATGGGATTTTAATGCTATGATTTGTATTACTACATACCATGTGTTCACTTGCATCTCTTGCATGGCATGGGAGGGATGAAATGTAACCGGAGATCGATGCTCCGTCGGGGCGTCCGTAAGGCATTCGTGAGGGTACCTTGATGTGCCTTATCCATCAAGAGGAAAGTATGATTGATTTGTAACCGGAGATCAACGGTCCGTCGGGGCGTCCGTACGGCATTCGTAGGGGATACCTTGATGAGGAGTTTCCATCAAGAGGATACTATGTGTTTGTGATATGGCTGATGGGTGGGACTCATGGCATATGACACCATGGCATGGCATTATCTTGTATGGTTTTGATATTATGTTATCCATATGATTTTTGTACTAACCACGTGTTGACCCTATTGGAGTACCTACTGGGCGCGTTGTCTAACGCCCTACTTCTACCTTAGTTGATGACACAGGGAATGGACGGAACGAGGAACGAGATCGGAACCAAGCTTAGGAGCTTGGATGTTTTAGTTTCATTTTATTTAAGTTATTCATAGACAATGTAATTTGAGTAGCTAGCATTTGGGACTGTAATAACTTAGATTATTTGCTATGGTTTGGAATGTTAATTTTGGATATTTTAACTTAAGATAATTAATAGTAAGTGATGGACGTCCTTGCTATCTAAAATGGAATAGAATTATTAATCTATTATATTCCGCATCTATGATTTATTCTGCATGATTAACTTGCGTACATGTGAACCGTTTTAGTGGACTTGGTCCACTCACACGTATGGTTGGCCAGTTAAGGGTCGGGCTTCGGAAGTTCGGACTTAGCTCGTGTTGTGACGTTCTCGCTCTTACTCACTTTTTATAGAAAAAAATAGACTCTGATTTTTAGAGAGTGAAATTATTCCGCAAACAATAAGGTAAGCGTGTGTAAATGTTTTAGTGGACTTAATCCATGCACACGTAATGGTGGCTAGTCAAGGGTCGGGTTTTGGAATCTCGGACTTGACTCGCGTCGTAACGGCATGTTCTCTCTCACTTATAAATATATATATATATATATATACTATGATTTATGCAAGTGAAAAAGTGCAGGGCGTTATAGATATTGTACATGTTTTAATGATTTGATGAATTATGTATGGCATATTTGTGCATTGGAATAATTCTGTGTATGCCATGCTTAGAATAAGATTTCATCAAGTTGCACAAATCAAGGATGGTTACTCTGCTATCTAAACCTCATGGTATAGTCGACATGTCGGTGAATAGACTGGTTGGTGTGACAGACATGTCGGTATTGTGCTAAATCGAGCACTATTAAAAGGGGCGAAAATTGTTGAAAGGTTAGACCTATCGATGGAAACGACATGTCGGTGAGACAGAGTGTTTAAAAAGGACCCTTTCTGCGAAAGTGACAATTCATTCAAATTTGTCGTCTCCCTCTTTCGCCTCCCATGCCCTAGACCAGTCGATAGGACCTCTCGGAGTGATTTCTCACCGGAAAACCATAGGGTTTTTGTTCCTTCCGTCTCTAGAAACTTGAAAATCACGGTTTTTGTGATTCTCTTAGATCAGTGTAGGCTCAATCTTCATGTCTTCTAGCTCCAAGCCACTATTTGAGGATCTCCTCTTGGAAAAACCATGCCCAGAAAGTTGGCAACCCGAGCACGCCCTCAGACCTCTGAAGAACGAGGTGAAACTAGTCAGTGGCCCAAAAGAACCAAAAGATTAGATTCTCGATCTTGCCCTCGCCTATCTCTAGAATTCCTGCGCTTGTTCATGCTAGTAAGTCCTCTCCCCACAGATCAGAATCCAGTTCTTATTAGAGAACCCAACCAGAGGTTGAAGAAGACCCCATCATTGATAAAGATGTCATCTTCGTCGAAGAACATCGTGAGGGAAAGAGAGAAGATGCAGAAGAGGAGAATAGTCTTAGAACTCGTAACGAAGACCATGTCATTAACCCTTATAACAATAGTGAGGAAGAAAGTCATCGTTCTGAGGACTTCTGGAGAGACACTGAGGAATAAGAAGAATACCAATATCCTTCTCAAGAGAATGTCAGTCTGGGTAGGAGGCTCTTCATTCTTGAAAGGAGAATAGACTACCTTGAAAGAAGTCTAGATGACATCAGGTTGTCTGTCTAGGAACTAGTTTCTGGTATCTCCTCCTCTGCCAGGTCTAATAGCGCAGTTCCAGACTGTCGATCCCTTTCTCCTCTAGCACCTCCACAAGACGGTTTTACTTGGGATAGTTCTTCATTTTTCTATGTTTTGAACTTTGAAAACCTATATTTTTGGTATTGTATCTAAGCATCCATGATGCCCCCTCCAAAACCATATGTACTGCACATTTTGTTTATCAATACATGATATGGTTTGATGTGTGCATTGCTGTGTTTGAATGCCTTCTATCTCCTATCTATGGTTAACATGGCTTTTGTTAAACCGACTAACATCCTGGTTTGACAGAGTTGGTTTTGTTATTGCCCCGGCTTGCCAAGTCACCGGTTTGTCAAGTTTGTGACTTAGGAGAAGGCTTGCCTTGAATAAAGAAACTCAAGACTCAAAACTCAAGTGTTGATTGAAGTATGAAGACTCAAAGGATCAACACATGTATGACAATCACAGAAAGTAATTGGGCATAGATGACCTTAGGTGGAACCCAAAACCTTAGGTGGACCATCCCTAGGCTTAGACAACATATCTCGAAAGGTAACCAATCCAAAAAAAATTTTGACACAAAGAGGAACTCCTCTTGGAAATGTGTAAACAAACTCTCAGGGATATCACATTGTCTAGGCGACCAGTCTCCATTGACAATGTAAGATCGATCGTGGTCATACGACCCCTCAGCTACATGTCCACTGACCCATCGGTCACAATGACCAATCGGCGGGACTCAGCCATGATCTAGACTGTCATTCACAGTTAGGCTCAAGACGATCAAATCGTTTGGCGGTGACCCTTCTTGTGGTATAGCACGAGCCATCGGTCCTACGACCAATCGCCAAGACATGGAAATATCACATTAGGCACACAACCTGTCGCCCTGGGTTCGGGTGAGGTCTGTCTTGACAAAGAACTGTCATGACAGGATAGCCTCAGGCCGAGTCAATCGCAAACCCCCGATCTGTTACCCGAAACACTGACGATCAGTTGTGTATACGACCGATCGCATAGGTTACCGATATTGTGCTGTTGTAGTGCATTTAATGCGCAACAGTAGGGTTGGTGAGCATGAACTTAAACACGGACGATCAATCATGTGGACATTACTGATCATGTTGTTCTGTTATCCGAAAAATTATGTATCTGCCTATAAATACTTATTTTGTTGGTGAGTTAAGTGAGACCCTTTAAGCATAAAAAATAACCACATTCCAATATCACATTGGGCACATGACCTGTCGCCCTGGGTTTGGGTGAGGTCTGTCTTGACAATGAACTGTCATGATAGGATAGCCTCAGGCCGAGTCGATCGTAAACCCACGATCTGTTTTCAGAAACACGGACAATCAGCCGTGTATACGACCGATCGCGTAGGTTACCGTTATTGTGCCGTTGTAGTGCATTTAATACGTAACAGTCGGGTTGGTGAGCATGAACTTAAACACGGATGATCGATTGTGTGGACACGACCGATCGTGTGATTCTGTTGTCCAAAAAATTCTGTATTTGCCTATACATACTTCTATTGTTGGTGAGTTAAGTGAGACCCTTTGAGCATAAAAACTAACCACATTCCAATATCACATCGGGCACATGACCTGTCGCCCTGGGTTCGGGTAAGGTCTGTCTTGACAAAAAATTGTCATGATAGGATAGCCTCTGGTCGAGTCAATCGCAAACCCATGATTTTCCAGAACAAGACGATCAATCGTATATACGACCGATCGCGTAGGTTGTGCTGTTGTAGTGTATTTATTGAGCAACGGTCGTGTTCGTGAGCATGAACTTAAACATGGTCGATCGATCGCGTGGTTCTGCTATCCGAAAAAATTTTGTATTTGCCTATAACTACTTCTTTTGTTGGTGAGTTAAGTGAGACCCTTTGAGCATAAAAAGTTACCACATTCTAAAGGTAAAACTCCCAAGGATCAAAGGCAAAACATCCAGGCTTACTCTCTTTTGGCCAATCAAAACGAAAATCATTCAAGTATCCAATCCACTGAGATTGAGATTAAGAAAGAAGGACTAAGCACATCTTTCTAGGATAGATATTGGTGTATCCAATTTCCTAGTCACCAAAGGACTGTGATTGCGGCACGACTAGTCTTAAGGCGGAATGTCGGGACTGTGCGAGCACACATTGGGTGGATCTTCAAGAAGCACACTTCATCGGAATTGAGCTTCAAGGCAAGTGCTTCTTTGTTTTAAATTTTATTTTTAAAAAACCATATAAGTGTAAAATGGATTAAGGAGGATTGTGTAAAGCCCGTCCCTTTTTCACCGAAATCAGAGTCTATTTTTTTTTTTTAAATAACAAGTGACAAAGGGCGCGGACGTCACGACGCGAGTTAAGTCAGAGCTTCTAAAGCCCGGCCCCTAACTGGCCAGCCCTACGTGTGCGTGGAACGAAGTCCACGAGAATGATTCACACGTAGAAGTAAGCTCGAGGAATATTAAATTAAATGCGGAATGACAATAGAGACTAACCTACAAATTTTAGATAGCAAGGAAGAACATTCATTTAATTACCAAAATATCTCAACGTCACAATGTCCAAAATAAAAACCAAAATATAGCAAGTAATCTAAAATATTACATTTCCGACAAGCTAAGCTACTCAAATACATTTCCAAAACAAATTTAAATAAATTAAGTAGCCGCCTCCCCAAGCTCCTAAGCTTGGCTTCCGTCGCGCCCTTCCGCTGCGCCATCTCCTGCGTCATCAGCTAGGGTAGAAGTAGGGCGTTAGACAACGCGCCCAGTAGGACTCCGAGTAGGGCTAACACATGGATTAGCGATAACAAAGCATATAGATAATATTATAATGAAAAACCATAAAATGAATGCTATGCCATGGGTGTCTGTGTTATGAAACCCACCCATCATCCATACCATCATGTTGTCATATCCCCCTTGACGGCAAACCCTCGTCAAGATATAAACCCCCCTTGACGGCAAACCCTCGTCAAGATATAAACAATCACAAATCATCCCCCTGGACGGCAAAACCTCGTCCAGATATAAACAATCACAAATCATCCCCCTTGACGGCAAAACCTGGTCAAGATATAAACAATCACAAATCATCCCCCTGGACGGCAAAACCTTGTCCAGATATAAACAATCACAAATCATCCCTTGACTGCAAAACCTCGTCAAGATATAAACAATCACAAATCATCCCCCTTGACGGAAAAACCTCGTCAGGATATGACCAATCACAAATTATCCCCCTTGACGGCAATGCCTCATCAAGATATAAACAGTCACACATCATCCCCCTTGATGGAAGAACCATCATCAAGGTATCATAATTACATACAACATCCTGATAAATCAAACACATCAAAATATCCCCATGTCTGTTTATCGATCGCCCTCGACGGAGCATGGACTCCAGTTTCATTTCATCCTTCCCTTGTCATATCCCTCCCTATGCCATGCATGAGATGTAGATGCCATATGCCATGTAATATATGTAAATCATAGTCATAAAACAATCACATGATTACCAAATAAATCAAAGGGAAACCATCACATAATACTTAATCCAAAACCCATCTTAAAACATTCACATGATTTCCAAAATAAATTAAAGGAAAACATCACATAATGCTTAATCTAAAAGCATCTTAAAACATTCACATGATTTCCAAAATAAATTAAAGGGAAAACATCACATACTACTTAATCCATGGCTTACAAAAAAGGTAGGAATCCTACCGAATACCGACTAGCGTCCTTTTCCATTTTCGTGTGATAATCTGGTCACCGATACGCGCACCGCTTGCGACGTCCGATACCTTATTACATATGAATAATCAGCCCATATTTTAGATCATATCCATGTCCCTAACATATGTCTTAGTGGGGTTCGGTCATACATCATGGCCGAACCTCACTATGCAGTCTTGTGGGTCCCATTTAATCTATCAAATATTTAAATCACATGAACCTAAAAATCAGCCACCCTAGGCTTTATTTAACCATACCTAAGTTTATTACTTAGAGCCCCTAAGTCCATGATCATCTTCCATGGGTTCTTGAATTTGGCCATTAATTACGGATTTGCCACTACCTTTCCCATGGTTAGACATTCACTTAACCATATACATTTTTTTTGTCCATAATTGATCCATAGACTTGGATCCCTTAATGACTCCTTAGTCATAACACAACATCATCAAAAATCAGCCATTACCCCCATGTCGGGGTCCACACTTTAAATCTGGCCATTACTCCCATTTCAAGGCCTATCATCACTCGTTATATGTCATAACACAAATCTCTTCACTTGGGTCATGACAAATTGTCAAGCCACAAGTCATCACCAATATAAAAGCCATTTCTAAAAACCATTATACCATCCCCTAAGTATACCCATATATCACATTATCAAACACTCCCCGCCCTTTTTTATCCACATTTATCTCACTCATAAACATATGCAACATGTAACCCACATCAAAAGTTCATGCATCTTATCATCATTTGACGCATGTAGTTCATCATTGTACATTTTTACATACTCTTTCATCACTTAATTAGTATGATCATAACTATTAGTCTTTCCTCATTTCATCACCTCATACACTCAACAACAAGAATTCAATTCATGTATATTCACATGCACTCACAATACAAGTATGCTTGTGCAATTTAATATCACATAATATCATCATTCCTTAATCATATTTAAGTCCATTAACTTAGCCACATTCCCATTACAACTATCAACATTAGGTTCACTTTGGTTCATCAACACCAACAATATTCCACATTTATTTTTCCATTATTTTATACCCACTAAATCCACCATTTCATCACCATAGGGTTCACTTTCATCCACCATTTTTGAGGCCATTGAAATCACCAATATTTCCCATGATTTTTCCTCATTTAAATCCCTTTAAAAATCACTCACATTCATTCATTTAAAACCCTAAAATCATTAATCACCCTCCATGTATTCCATTCTTTAAAACCCTAAAAATCATACCTCACTTACCATGGCTTCCATTTTAAAACCCTTTAAAATTACCCACATTTAATCATTTAAAAACTTAAAACCCTAAAATCATTTTCCATGCTTCCATTCTTATGAACCCTAATAAATTAATCAACCTCTACCATGGGGTTCGGCCATGCTACATGGCCGAACTCTATGGCCCATGATTTCCTTCAAATCCTACCTACATCCATGCTTAAAAACAATTCTTAATACCAATGTCCTTAATGTATTTATTTTTCCTTAACCTAATTTATCCACTTTGTTCATTTTTTCCATCCTTCCATGGGATGGATTTGAAATCCAATGTCCATGATAATTTGGCCATTATTTAAATCTAAGAAATGGACCCATTTTTAAACCTTAAAAACCTAACCTCTTGTTTTAGAAAATACTTACAATCCGACGGCTCCTCCGACGTTTCCTTCTCCTCTCGGATCCCTTGGCCTTCTCTTCTCTTCGTCTCCTTGATTGGTCGGTTAAGATGTGTTTGACCCAATGAAAAACCCCAATACTTGAGTCGGCTAAGATAGGGTGTATTTGAGAGAGGGAGAGGAGGAGATGGTGAGAAACAAGATACCAAGCTTTGATATTGGAGTGGTGGCTAATTGCTTGAACTTTTCCTCTCTTTTCTTCTCTTCTTCTTCCAAATTTTTCTTCATCTTTCTTCCTTGGTGTGGGACGGTGGTGGAGAGCAAAAGAGGAGAACGTGTAAATGAGAGTGGGAGAGATGGAGAGAGTAAGATAAAGATGGAATGAGATGAAAATATCTCATTTGGTGGCTTAAAATACACTCCACCCTTTAATTCCCACCAAACAAGCATGAGATATTTTCTATGCTTTGTGCTTTATGCTTTATGGTGGTGGTTGAGATAAACCACCACCAAGTCCAACGTCTTGGGTGTTTGAAATGAGGTGTTTTGGTATTCCAATTTTGACCTTCTGACCATCACTTGATTAGATTAATTAATTAGTTAATTGGATCATTACTTAGGTTAATTAATTCTCATTTAATTTAATTCCATTAAATTTCTTCCATGAAATCCACCCATGGTTGACCAAGTCAACCATGGTGGCCGGCCCCACCAATTCCTGGTCCACACGCCACCTCACTTGGTGAGGTGGAGGTGGGTCCCAATTGGCCGTGTCACTTTGGTCTAATTAAAATTAACTTAGGTGATTTAATTAAACCCCTTTCAATTACTTGGATCACCATTGGGCCCATGGCCCAATTACCTTCATCTCTTACCCATTTACCTTAAAGCTTACATCATTTTGATCCATTGGGTCTCAAATGGGTATTGGGCCCAATTTGACCATTCTTGGCTCAATTGACCGTCATTGACCCCTTAAATGACTTTAAATCCACTCCATAGTCCATTGGGCCATACTTGGGCCTTTGTCCAATTTTTTATCCATTTACCATCTACTCCATCAAATTTCCCAATTCCCATCATTAAAATAGATAATAGCCACATTTTTATTGATTTAAAAATTCCGAGCTATTACAGATTGGCTCCTGAACCACTATAAAAATTCTAGAGCATCATCTCTGGCACAGTGATGGGTGGAATTCCCAGCTGATTGAGTGAGGTGGAATTCCAACTCTAATTGTGAGGGCGTAAGTCCCCACTTAGTGAATTGGGGAAAGCTCAAGGTTGAGTGAGTCGTAACACTGGTGGTAGGTTGACAAACCGAACCACTATACATCGTGTGGATTGTCTCTTTGTGTGATTGTTATCTTGCACACTTCCAAAATCACACACTTGATTAACTAAGATTTAATTCCGCACAATTTCTCATTAATCAAGAAAATTTTAAAAAGACCATTAACATTGGGATTGATCTATTCACCCCCTCTAGTCAATCCTTTCTAGCACACAAGGACTTTCATTTGGCATCCGAGCCTCGTGCTCTCCATAAGGATCTAACCATCCGTGTAGATCCTAGTGATGGAACAATGTCTTGTGATAAAAGGTCATTCTTGTGCGGTCTATCCATCGTTCTATATTCATTATGTTCTCCATGGATAGATAAAACTGAGAATGATGAATGGACATCTATCTAAAATGAATTTATTGAAAATATTTGCATGGATAGTTCAATGGAAGGCTTCACCTCTCGTAACAAATTGGAGAATCATGAAAAAAGTGAAAATGTAAATTTTAAATGTTTGGTTGCTTCCAATGTTAATGACCAAAAGGGATCCTCTAGTGAAGAAGAGGATGGTGATGAGGATCTTGATGAGAATGATGACCTTCAAGACGTTTACAATGCTCTGTACCTAGAAAGTGAGAAGTTGGCTAAGAAGGCAGACATTTTAAATCTAAAAAATTAAACCTTGCAAACCAACCGGAAGTCTTGAGGAAAAACTATGAGTCTGTCACTTTAGAGCGAAATCTTCAACTGAAGAAGTTTTGAAGATTAAGAAAAATGAAGTGTATCTTCAAAAGACATTAAAAGGACAAAGGGATGATATCAAGATGTTGAGTGATATCAAGAAAGGTCTTGAAGATCATGTTACGGAACTGTCTCTAGAATTACAAGATTAGAAAGATCATAAAGAGAAGTTCCAAGATAAGTTTACCCAAGGGGAAGAAAGACTGGAAAAACTCTTAAATATGGGTAAAAAATATGGTGATAGGTCGGGTCTTGGTTCCTCATTGGAAATCAATGGACCTATTGGCCAAAGGGTGTTTGTTAAGGGGGATGTGACTAAAACTCCCAAGGGTAAGTGTTTTTATTGCCATGAGGTTGGACATTATAAAAGGGAATGCAACCTTAGAAAGAGGCACATGGAGGATATAGCCCAAAACCAAGCCCAAATCTTAATGTTAAAAGACACCCACAAAATCCTAAGGTAAAGCCTAAAAGATACCCACCAAGGACTAATAGTAAGATACTCCAAATGAAGGTGAACCCAAAGCATGACTCCTTGTTAAGAAAACTCAACCAAGTCTTGAAGGAGTTGAGATATCCAATACTTGGAACTCCAAGGTATGCCCAAAGGAATGTGTACGAGAGACCTAATTCAACCATTTGAGGTCCTAGGAGATAGACCACCATCTGATCATTTGTTGCTATGGTTGTAGACTCAAATTCATATCTTAAAACCTTAGCACACTGAACTCTAGTGATATGAAGAGTTCAAATAGCCCAAGTACTATGATATGAAAGAGAAATTTTGGTGACTACAAGCTTAGACTGTATATTCCTGGCTATTACACTAGTCGTTCTTGGAAAACCATACGTGCTATGCAAATACAGTTTCAAAGTGTAAAATTTTAGTCTAAATCTACTAAACATGTGTTGAGTCTAAAAATCTTAAATTTTTACCCTTTAATATTATTAAGTTAGCCTTGATTTTGTATATAAAAGATACGTTTAATGGTTTTTTATAGTTTTGTAGATAAAAAGATGGAAAAACAGGATTCATGCATAAAACAGTGGATAATTGCTGGAAGAGAGCTTAAAATAGAAATTTTATAATTTTATAATTTAATCATGCCACTTTAGGGTTTTTGATGTAAATTGGATAATCTGGACCTATTTATGAGAGTCTAGATTTATTCAATATTTAGAATTTTAGTGGTATTGATTAATTATTTAATTTTAAAATCAAAGTCTTCAATTAAAAGGCCAAGAGCTGAAATCAAGATCCATGGCCCAGAGATCCACTGCAATTGGGCCAAGCTTTCCTCCAAATTCCAGACATTGGGCTAGGCCAAGCACTTCAGGCGCATTTCCCAATGTGGGCTAGGCCAGAGTGAGTTCAAGCCCAGCAAGCTTAAGGCCAAGTCTCCAATTCAAGTCCAAGTCCAGTTTAAAGATCCAATTCTCCAAGTACTAATCCAAGTTTACCAACCCTAAGCCCAAATCCATTTTAGGTCTAAACCCAAAAGCACATATCCATGACCCATCTTACCTGACCAATCTTAACCATCCAATTTCAATCTCCCATCCACACCATCCATTAACCCAATCAACCAATCCAAACCATTCACTTCATGCATCTCATTTATCCCATGCATTTCATATCATCAAACCCTAGATATAATTAGTTAATCCAACCCGTTCAAGCATCATGTTTAGGTCTAGGACATCCAAACTATTCATCATATAGATTAACCTGAGGATTAGGATAATCCATGCACCATTTATCCATCCATCCACTTAGATCATCCATCACCCATCATAGCCATTAGATTTAGGCCAAATAATCCTAGCCCTCCATTTCATGTTTCATCTCATTAAAACCCTAGGCCTCTCATTAAATCCTAGAATTTAGGTGTTCATGCTCATAATGCATTGCATTACACGGCACACACAATCCTATAGATCCATTCATGCGCATACTCCGTGGAAAGTTCTTAAAATTCCTCTCCAAGCTTGCCACCTCACCTAGATCCTATTTTATCTCCACTTTGCTCGATTTTTGCACCTAAATCCTGTGAGTGCCCCGCCCTTTTTCACTCACCGAAAATCAGAGTCTATTTTTTTTTTTTTTGAGATAAAGAGTGAGAAAGAGCGGGACGCCACGACGCGAGCTAAGTCCGAGCTTCCAAAGCCCGGCCCTTAACTGGCCAACTACACGTATGCGTGGACCGAGTCCACTAAGACAATTCATACGCAATAAAGTTATACTTACGGAATAAACCCATTGCGGAATTATCATTTGATTGCATAAACCAACTATAACCTTTACTTAGCAAGGAAGTCAATCACCCAAAACTTAACTGAACTTAATATCCGAAGGTAACATCAAACCATAGCAAAATAATATCTAAGTCATTACAATCCCAAAATGCAATTAACTCAAATGCACTGTCCAAAACTAAAGCTTAAAAATAAACAATAAGTTGCCCAAACTCCTACACTTGGCTCCTTTTGCGTCCGTCGTCCATTCCGTTCCCTGTACCATCATATAAGGTAGAAGTAGGGTGTTAGTCAACGCGCCCAGTAGGTATTCCAAGTAGGGTTATACACATAGGATTAGTATAAAGTCAAGATACAAAAGATCATACTGTACTTGTAAAACATAATACCTAAAAATAGAGCATGATAATAGAAATCATAATCATGCTGATAAAAGCAAAACAGTGCATGATACTCATAACAAAATCATGCCAATGTAATGCCATTTCATGGGGTCATATGCCAATGATAACCCTCCCCCCACCCAACATCCATGTCACAAATCACATTAGTAGTCCCCTTGATGAACAAGCCACATCAAGTATTTCTTTCATGCCTCCCTACGAATGCCTTATCGGTCCCATCGAATGGAGTGTGGACTCCTTTTACATTGCAAACATAATATATCTCTCCCAACGTACGCCTTATCGGTCCCACCGAATGGAGCGTGGACTTGTAATAGCCCGAATTTTTAAATCAACATATATATGGCATTTATTTATTTTAATAATGGAAAAATAGGAATTTTCATGTTATGGATGTGAAATGGATCAAATTTTGGGGCAAAGGCCCAAGTATTGTCCAATGGACCATGGATTGGATGGAATTCATTTAATTAGTCAATGATGATTAATTAGGTCAAGAATGGTCAAATTGGGTCAAATACCCATTTGGGACCCAATGGGTCAAGATAGATAAGCCCTAAGGTAAATGGATAGGAGGGAATTTAATTGGGCCATGGGCCCAATGGTTATCCAATAAGAAGAATGGATTGCATTGGAAATTAAATCATCTAAGTTAATATTAATTGGACTTAAGTGACATGGCCAAATGGGACCCACCTCCGCCTCACCAAGTGAGGTGGCGTGTGGACCAAGAATTGGTGGGGCCGGCCACCATGGTTGACTTGGTCAACCATGGGTGGATTTCATGGAGGGAATTTAATGAAATTAATTTAAGTGGAAATTAATTAACTTAATTTAATGATCAAATTAATTAAGTTGACTAAGCTAATCTAATCATGGTCAAATGGTCAAAACCACTCTAAGAAACACAAAGCACCCAAACAAACACAAAATAAACCATGTGCTTAAAGGTGGTGGTTTTATCCCAACCACCACCATTAAACACATTAACCCATGTGTGGTAGGTGGGGGACCTAATGATGAGTTAGCAACCAAATGAGATGTTTTCATCTCATTCTTCAAACCTCTCCACCGTTTCACTGTCTTTCTTACTCTCAAAAAACGTCCCTTACCCAAGGAAAAGAAAAGAGGAAAGCTAAGAAGAGAAGAAGAAAAGAAAAGAGAAGAAAGAAATCCAAGCATACCAAAAGGGGAGGGAAAGGTCTAGGGTTCTCATCACTTGTATCCATCCCTTTCTCATCTCATTCTCTCCCTCACTCCCTCTCCCAAAACCGTCCCCTCTCTTCCAAGGATAGCACAAGAAGAAGAGAAAAAGACTTAGAGAAGAAGAAGGAGAAAGGCTAAGGAAATCAAGAGGAGAAAGAAAGTCGGAGGAGCCGACCGGATTGTAAGTATTTCTTAAACAAGAGGTTACATTTCTTTAAGATTTAAAAAGAGATCATGAAATCCATTTTCCTTGGATTGGATGGTGGCAAAAAAAATCTTGGGCCTTGGATTTAAAATCCATCCAAAAGATGTAGCGAAAAATGGATAAAATGGGAGAGATTGATTAAGAAAAATAAATGGACATAAAGGACATTATGTATTGAAATTTATTTAAGCATGGATATATGTGATGTTTGAATGAATGATGGAGGTAATTAAGTGATTTAATAAGATTATGAAGAATGGAAGCCATGGAGGATGATTTAGGGTTTTAAGTTTTTATTAATGTGGGTAATTTTAAAGGGATTTTTAGGAGAAAAAAAAATCATGGGAAATATTGATGATTCTTAATGGCCTAAAAGGCATGGATGGAATGAACCATGAATCCTATGGTGGTGTAATGATGGTTGTAAATGGGTTTAAAAGGATGAAAAATATGGAGTAGGTGTTATTAAATTGGAGGCTTAAAAGGATCAAATGGTTGTAAGTTTAAAGGGATCTTAGTGAAGAAAAGCATGGTAGGTTTTTAAATGATTTTTAATGGGGTTTTAGTGAATGGAAACCATGGAATATGATTCATGATTTTTAAGATTTTAAATGATTAAATGTAAGTAATTTTTAAAGGGGTTTTTATGATGAAATTCATGGAAAAGGTAAATGGTTTGTATGGCCGAACCCTAGGGTGTTGTGTTGTAAATTTAAATGGATTTTTTTTAGTATGGTATGTAATGTTTTAAAGGGGCTGATTTTTGATAATTTTGTAACATAGTTAATGGTCATTAATGGATCTAAGTAGATGGATCAATTATGGACTTAATTATGCATGGATTAAATGAATGATAATCATGGAAAGGAAGAGTGGCAAAATGGTAAATATTGGCCAAATTCAAGAACACCATGGGAGGATGACCATGGACTTGAGTATGTTCAAAAATGATCTTACGGTAATGGAATTAATGGACCTTAAGTATGGTTAATATTGAACCACTTGTAGGTCATGTTGTGGGCTAAAATTAGAATTATGTAGGTAATTAGATAAATGGAAAATTAAATGAGTTAAGGACTGATTTGTTAAATGAATATATCATGGTCAATGGAACGTTAAGGGATCCAAGATTATAGATCAATTATGGGCTAAGTATGGGGTTTTACATGTGTTTAAATAAATAAGGATTAGCTTAATTACATGGCTAATTTTAATGATCATATGACATGGTTAATGGGACATTAATGGATCTAAGTTTGTGATCAGTTAGGGACTTAATCATGGATAAAATATGGACTGATTTGGTAATGTATAATAAGGTATCGGGACATCGCAAACGGTGCGCGATCGGCGACCGGATTTATAGGACGAAAATGCAAAGGGACGCTAGTCGGTATTCGGTAGGATTCCTACCTTGTTGTAAGCCGTGGATTATGTGTATGTGATGGTTTCCGTATTTTATTTTGGTAATTATATGATCTATTTTAAGATGGGCTTTAAATGCTATGGATTATATTTTAAATGCTATGGATTATATGTTAAATGCTATGGCTTATATTTCCAATGCTATGGATTATATGTATTAAAGATATGAATTATATATATCTATACTACATAGCATAATGCACTTACATCTCATGCATGACATGGGCAGGAAAATAAAGGAACCGGAGTCCATGCTCCGTCGGGGCGACCGAGAACAGACATGGGGATAGCCTGATAGGCCATAACTGGAGTCCATGCTCCGTCGGGGCGACCGAGAACAGACATGGGGATAGCCTGATAGGCTATAACCGGAGTCCATACTCCGTCGGGGCGACCGAGAAGCAAACATGGGGACGCCTTGACGAAGTTTTGCCGTCAAGGGGGATATGACATTTATGATGATATAGATGATGGGTGGGACACATGACATAGACACCCATGTCATGGCATTCATCATATGGTTTTATTATATTGTTATCAGTATGTTTGTTTTCACTAATCCATGTGCTAGCCCTAGTCGAAGTCCTACTGGACGCGTTGTCTAACGCCCTACTTCTACCCTAGCTGATGACGCAGATGACGGTGAGAACGGTGGACACGACGGGAGCCAAGCTTAGGAGCTTGGGAAAGCGGATACTTAGTTTTATTTAAGTTTTATTTTGGAAATGTAATTTAAGTAGCTTAGCTTGTCGGTTTGTAATAACTACGGTTTCTTGCTATGGTTTGGATTGTACTTTGGACATTATCATTTTGAGATATGATTATGAACATAGGGGTATTTTAGTAATTTAATGATGTATCTTCCCTTGTGTCTAAAACTGGTAGGATAGTCTCTATTATAATGCTCCGCATATAATTACATTCCGCGAGCTTACTTCCTACGCATGAACCGTTCTCGTGGACTTAGTTCCACGCACGCGTAGGTTTGGCCAGCTAAGGGCCGGGCTTTAGAAGCTCGGACTTAACTCGCGTCGTGACGTCCGCACCCGTTGTCACTTCTTAATTCAAAAAAAAAAAAAATAGACTCTGATTTAGGTGAAAATGGGGCCGGCGTTACAGGACTCCTCTTATAATTCAACATCATACATCTCTTCCCGTATATCCATTAAAATCAGTGTGGATTCCTCCCCACAGTTGTTTATCGAAAACCCCGAATGGAGTGTGGACTCCTCTCATATGTTCCCTCCCATACTATGCATGAGATGTGAGTGCAAACATGCTATTTCATATTAAGTTACATAATAGCCTTGAAATCCATTCTTAAAACATAAACATTTTTTATACCAAAACTAGATCATCAATCATGGAAATAAAAACCATTGCATGTACATAATCCAAGTGTTTCAACAAGGTAGGAATCCTACCCAAGTCCGATCTACTGTCCTTATCTTGCTTCGCACGAAAAGTCGCTAACCGTCACGTGAAGGCGAATCATGTCTCTTCACCTTATCAATTTAAATCATACACATATATCAATTTATAATCAACCTTTCATTTCAATCGCATTTAAGCATCATAATCCTTAAACCGGTTAAGACCCTCAACGGGGTTCGGCCATACGACGTGGCTAAGATGTGTTCATGTTCACCAAGAGCCATCAATGGGGTTCGGCCATACAACATGGCCAAACCTCACTCCTTGGTTTTTGACCCCTTTTCTTTAATCCTTGTTTTATTTTAAATACCGCAGGGTCGACCATCATTCCTTTGTTTTTATTTCATAATTGATAATCCATAGTTAATCAATTAACTTTTAAATATTCATGGACTCATACAATCATTCATGGGCTCATAAAATCATTAATGGGGTTCCCGTCCGCCACCCATCTGGCGGATGATAAAAATATGAAATCAGTCCTCATTTGTTTGATGTTTGGCTTGACCTTTCCTTATGAAATTCATCTCTTATATTTAGCATATATAGTGTCATCCATACATTTTTAAAATTAGTGAGTGTGCCCAACTCACCAACCAAACTAGGGTCTTGTCCATTACTTTTAAATCTCTAGAACCACATTTCAGATTTGAACAATACCTTACTTTTATGTTCATCTCATTGCTATTCCTTGAATGGATTTTACATACCATGGCCCACAACATTTGGGCCATTCTTTTCAATCCAATATGGAACCCCATGGTTTCGGCCATTCCATAGCCGAAACCATGGTTCCCTTATCTTCTTTTTAATCAACAAACCCTCGCTAAGCATTATGTACCTATTCCGCGTCTCCTCCGTTTCTTTAGGCCTTATTTTGCTCCTCCGTCCTTCTCCTTCTTAGTCCTTGTTCTTCCTTCAAGTCTAGAGCCGAAATGGGAGGGAGAGAGATTGAAAAGAGGCAATGCAACCTCTTGTTCCACCTTGAGAATTCGGCCAAGGATGATGAGAGATGGAGAGAGATTGAGATGAAAAACTCCTAATGGTGGGTTCGGCCAAAGAGGTCTCTTTGAAATCAACCTCCAAACTCCTTCCTTTCTTTGTTAATTCCTCTCTTTCCTTGATGCTTTGCTGGCCCTCTAAGTGTTAAGACCAAATGTGGGAGAGAGAGGGAGAGAGAGACAAGAATCGGCTAAGTGTAGTTTGAGAGAGGGAGAGAGAGAGATGGAAGTGGTGATGAGATTTCTTTTGCTCAAGAGGGAGGGAGAGGATGAGATGAAACTCTATCTCTTCCAAAGGAGAGGAGGATCGGCCAAGGTATTTTGGGTGTGAGTGTGTCTTTTGTTTAGCCCTAGCCTCCCAACCACCTACACTATGGTGTGGTCTTTCCCATGTGTCCCTTGGTCAAACAAGAAGGTGCATGGCTTACAATTGGGGCTTTGTCGCTTACACTTGGGGCTTGGTCTACATGGCTTACACTTGGGGCTTTGCCTTTCCCATGAGTCCTAACCAAGGAAACACATGGCTTACACTGTAATACCCCGCCCTTTTCACTCTAATTTTCAGAGTTTATTTTTTTTTATTTAAAATAATCATGTGATCGGGGCGGAGTGTCACGACGCGAGTTAAGTTCGGATCTCTAAATCTGACCCTTAACTGGCCAAGCCCATGTGCGTATGAACTAAGTCTATAAAACTGATCCGCACATGGTACATATATAACTTGCAGAATTATACTTAGTCTTAGTCTAACTGAGGTGATAATAGATCCTAAGACTAATCCATTTTAAAACTTAAGATAGCAAAGCACATAGTTTATTCTTCAAAATTACTAATCAACCTTAAGTAATCGTTCAATCAAACCATCCAACTTAAAACAAACCATAGCATCTAATTAACTACATTATTACATGCCCACAACATCTAGCTAACAAATTACATTGTCCAAGTACTTAAATAAAACATCCATATATTGTCCATTCATATCCATTCAAATCCATTCCACATGCCAAGCTCCTATGCTTGGTTTTCTTCTCGATCCACGTTCTTCCCTTTCCCTGCATCATCCACTAAGGATATAGATAGAGCGTTAGATCAACGCGCCCAGTAGTGTTTCCGAATAGGGCTATCACATGGTTAGTCAAAAACATGCAAATAGTATAATAATAATACATGTGTGACAAAATTCTATAAAAACATGCTATGTATGAAATGAACATGTAATGAGTCCCACCCATCACCATTCAACATAGCTATCACTTGACGGGATTCTCATCGTCAAGGTAACCCACAGCGATCTTTCGGATGCCCCGACGGAGTGTGGCCTCCGGATTCCTCCTGATGGGATTCTCATCATCAGGGTACCCCACAGTGGTCTTTCGGATGCCCCGACGGAGTGTGGCCTCTGGTTACAACACCATCATCCCATGCCATGCATGAGATGTCTATGCAAACATGTCATTTAGAAACATAACTTTACAATCATATAAGATATCAAAATCAACATAAAACAGCATATGAAATAGTGGTTACAATAAAGGTAGGAAACCTACACTTGTTTACTTTGTTCGACCCTTCCTTTGAACCGTCTTCCGATCACGGCTTGTACACCGTTCTAGAAATCCCAAAACCTTATTTACATAACAGCAAGTTAAGCATTCATTCATGTGATTCTAACTTAGTCTAAGTCCCAAAAATCCACTTAAACTTCCATGTCCCATCTTAGCCATAAAACCCCATAGTTTTGGTCCTTTTAAACATGTTTTTTGGTCTCATTTAGACATAGGATATCAGTATAATGTTATCATGTTTTTACCTTTCAAAACCATCCAATAAGCACATCACTTTGTATGATTTCCATTTTGTAAAACTCAATCCAAATATCCACATAACAGTCCATGGGGTTCGGTCATACATATGGCCGAACCCTATGGTTCTTGGTGTAATTAATCCAACCATTGTCCATGGTTTTAATCCATAATTTAACCATAGTATTAATATGGTTCAGCCAAGCCATAGTTACCTAAAAACAGTAAGCTTATCTTCACTTTAAATCCTTTAAAATCTCACAAAACCATTTAATACTTCCATGAAATGTCATACCATTTCATGGGGTTCGGCCCACCCAATTGGCTGAACCTCATGGCCTATGGTTTAGATCCATTTATCCATTTATAAACTTGGTTTATTCTTAAATCAAAGCACATTATGTTTACATAAAAATCCATCCTACACTTGACCCAAATAACCATCAAAACCAGTCCATGGGGTTAGGCCATACACATGGCCGAACCCTAGGGTTTCCTTGATGTAAATCTTCTTATCCTACTTACTGATTTTTGGCCACAAAATGACCCATTTGACATATAAAATTTACCATTTAGAAACATGATTTTTGTCCTTTAGAAACATCAAACTTAATCCACTTTTATCATCTAAAGACAGTCCCATACTTGTATGGTTTTAACTTCCAAAAACCATCCAAATAAATCAATTATTTCCATGGGGTTCGGCCATCCAATGGGGCCGAACCCTATGGTCCATCTTTTTATCTCATTCATGTACCTCCATCCAATATCTAACCCTTGTTAGATTTGGCCATCCAATGGCCGGGTCATGATTTAAAAATTGTTTATCGAAAACCTACCGTTTCCGCGACTCCTCCAATTGATCTTCCCTCCGGCTTGTTCCTTTCCCTTTCTTAGCCTCTCCTTCTTCTTGATTCCTTGATGGTCAAGGACTGATTAAGCAACCAGCTGCTGCTTTAATTTTTGAAATGTAGAAAACGGCAAAGAGGTAGAGAGAGAGAAAGAATTTTGGCTTGGATGAGAAACCTTGATGCCCCCTCCTTTGCTCAATGTATACTTTTGTCTTGGTGAAAGAAAGCAACCAAGGACTGATTGCAAATCAGTGACCAGCTGCTGTTCTTGGTGTTTAGAGAGATGATAACAGTCCAAGGAAAAGAGGGATAGAGAGAGTAAAATGAAAAAAAACCCTTTGTTTAACCAAAATCAGCCCAAGGTTAATTCAGCCCTTGCGTAACTCCCATCCTTAATCAAAGTTCTTTATGTTACTTGGGGGTTTCATCTATGAAATGAAACACCCCAAGCAACCAACGTCCCTTGCTGGTATTTGTGTAACCTCTCCTTTTCTTCCTCCTCTCATTAACAAACCAAATGGGAGTCTCCTTATGAAACCTTTTCTTGTTCCAACGTGTGAGGTACCTTTTTGAATTTGAAAAGTCAAAACTTCTTTTTGCAACTCCTCATAACAGCCACCCATTCATTCTCCATCCTTGGAGTTACCAACATGAAATAACACTCCATGTATTGGCTGTCTTTTGAAGACCCAAACAATGAACTCCATTCCATTTCCAACGTGCATACAATTTTGAATTTGAAATTCAACTCTCACCCAAGTAACTCCCATGTAACGTCATTTCATTCTTCACTTGGGTGGGAGTTACATGCATATGCAGCCAATGTTTCTTAGTATTTGAATTTGAAACAACCTGCAAACCTTCTATCTCTACATCTCACTCACTTATAAGTACATATTCCATACAACTCATTTATTTAGCTCACCCCAACTCAACTCATTCATTTAATGTAACTCAACTAATAAATTTCACTCAACTAAACTCCATCATTTATTTCAACTCAAACCCAACTCAAACATTTAACTCATCTTAACCCAATTAAGCTTTGAGCTCAATTAATGGTCAAACATGTCAACCACAACCCATTGGGTTCAATTTGGCCATTTTGACCCATTTAACAAAATTTGACCCAATTATGATTTTTGACCCGTTTAAGTACATCTTATCCATTTATTTGTTTTGTAAACAAAACTACCATCCTTTGGGCCTTGATTGAACCATTGACCCATTTAAATTCAAATCAAATAAATCACAATGGCAATTCCGTAAATATGAATAAATTCATATAAATTGATAACTTTGTAATTCCAGGGTGTTACATACACTTGGGGCTTGGTCTTTCCCATGTGTCCCTTGGTCAACCAAGAAGGTGCATGGCTTACACTTGGGGCTTTGTCTTTCACATGGCTTACACTTGGGGCTCGGCCTTTCCCATGTGTCCCTTGGTCAACCAAGAAGGTGCATGGCTTACACTTGTGGCTTTGTCTTTCACATGGCTTACACTTGGGGCTTGGTCTTTCCCATGTGTCCCTTGGTCAACCAAGAAGATGCATGGCTTACACTTGGGCTTTGTCTTTCCCATGTGTCCCAACCAAGGAGACACATAGCTTACACTTTGACTCACTTAATTTTCTTGAACTCATTTCCATATAACTCAAGTAATTTTAATTTCAACTCAATATAATTCAACTCACCCCATTTGAACTCACCCATGCAACTCTTAACTCAAGACTCGAATTTATTCCTTAATTAAATAATTCCTTAACTCAACTCAATTCACTTAACCCTTTTGAACTCACCCATGGTTGACCAAGTCAACCATGGTTAGCTGACCATGCATGTGCATTGAATCATTTGCCACCTCACTTGATGAGGTGGATTTGGGTCCCACTTGGCTATGTCACTCACATGCCACCACATACACATGCCACCTCACTTGATGAGGTGGATTCCATGTCTTGGGTCTTAATTGGGTAGATGACCCGATTAAATCAATTCTTTACCCATTTACCTTAAACATCAATTCATCTTGACCCATTGGGTCCCAATTGGGTATTTGACACAATTAACTACATTTACCCATTTAATTAGAATCAAACTCTATCCATGATCCATTGGATCCTAATTGGGCCATTGCCCCAATTCTTACCCATATAACCTTCATTCTGTCTATAAATCTTAAATTTAACAATTAAAATAGATGATACCCAATATAATAATGCATTTGAAAACACGGGATGTTACAAATCCTCTCCATGCACTTAGACCTAAAACCATCTAGATACACTCCTAGGATCCATTACACACCTCATCATCCCTATCCACCATAGCTGCACACGATTTTTGCCTTTCTCCTTCCTATCCCATTTGAATTTCATAGGTTAACCCTCCACCTCATCATCTCATCATCCTATCCATTGATTCATCCATCCATTTAATCTTAGCCATTCATGTCATTGCATAACCCAAAACCCTAAAACAAATTCGACCAAGCCACATCCACTCCCTAATTTCTTTCATTCCTTTCTTTCCCCCCAAGACACCTTAGCCATCAAGCAAACAATGCATGGTAAATTCGACCATAGCACTAAGAAGCCCTAATTTTCTTTCTTTTAATCCTAGCCACCCATGTTGAGTTAGATCTAATCCCAACCTTTCACCCATTAACTTAAACCTAGATTTAATCTTAGCCATCCATTCAATCCTGTAATACCCTAGATTTTCAGTATATCAATATTTACGAAAATTGCCATTGAAATGGTGAATTAAAAGGATATGGCCTTAGATGGGTAAATTGTGGGGTCCATTGTTCAATTAAGACCCAATGTGCATGTTATAAGGATCAAACTAAAGTAAATGGGTAATGTGCATCTAAATGGGTCAAGGTGGTTAATTGGGTCAAAAGACCCAATTGGGACCCAATGGGTCGAATTTGACTTGATTGATCATTAGGTGAGCTCAAGCCTAATTGGGTTAAGTTGACTAAATGATTGAGTTTAGATTGAGTTGAAATAAATGATTGAGTATGGATTGAGTTGAAATAAATGATTGAGTTTCGATTGAATTGAAGTAAATGATTGAGTTTAGATGGAGTTGAATTAAATGGTTGAGTTGAGTAAATGTAAATGAAATGTGAAGGAGAAGATTGTTGTTTCAAACCCCAAAAACATGGGGTACACGTTGGATGCATGGAGAGGTCATCTCATGCATGAAACTCCTAGCTAAGTAATAAATCGAGGTGGCGGTTTTGGGAGTGACATATGGTGAGAGTTTGTATTTCAAATTCAAAATGCATTACACATTGGATTGCATGAAGGTTTTATTCCATGCATGAAACTCCAAAGGGACAGCCAATGGAAGAATGGTTTAGCATATGGGAGTTTCATCTCAAAGATGAAATCCCCACATGAAACATAAATGAGGGGAGGTTACACCAAGATTCCAAGTTCAAAATGAACCATACGTTGGTTGCATGGGAAGTTTTCTCATGCATAAAACCCCCAAAATGGATAATAAAGAGATAAGGAGTTTCTCATTTTAAATTTAAATTCAAATAAGAATTAAAAAGGAGTTGGATAGCTGGGTGGTCCAAGCTTAGGACAAGACAAAACCGTTGGCTTATGGGAGTTTCATCTCATGGATGAAACCCCCACATGGGCAAATAATGGAAGGTGGCGGTTATGGATTTCAAACTAAAGCATGACCATTGGGTGCCATGGGAGTTTCATCTCAAGGATGAAACCCCCAAGATGGAAGATGAATGGGGCTGGTAGAAGTTATACAAAACATTGTATGGTAGCCGTTGGGTGCCTTGGGAGTTTTATCTCAAGGATGAAACCCCAAGGGAGGCATTAAGAAATGGAGTTACAATTGGGTTCACACATGGAGAAGGATGCACCTAAGGCAGCTCAAGAGCCAAAACCTTTGGAGGGTTTCATCTCAAGGATGAAAACCCCAAAGGGGAATAATTGAAGGAAATGAATGGGGAAGGGAGTTACAAGTGGTGCCAACCTTAGGCTGAATTTCATTAACCAAAGGATTGTTTCATTTTTCACTCACTCTCTCTCCCTTGGTCGTTTTTCACCTCTCAAGACAAAGGACATTAGCTGGTTGTCTCTCACACAAATCAGTCTTTGGCCGATCATTTCACCAAGACAAAAGTGGACTTAGAGCAAAGGAGTTGCATCTCTAGGTCTATCACTTTCATCCAAGGCCAAGTTACTCTCTCTCTCTCTTTCTCTCAAATCAATACTTTGGCTGAAGCATTTCAAGGAGTTTCCAGCAAGGTTAGGCTCGGCTAAAGATCAAAAAGGAAAGAAGGAAGGACTAAGGAAGGAGAGGATCAACAAGGAATGAAAGAACCGGAGGAGATGCCGTTTTCAGGTAAGTGCACTATAAACCCTTGTTAAATAAATTGGTTAAGGAAACCTGATCCGGTCATCGTATGGCCGAACCTGTCAAGGGTTTAAATCATGGATAAATATGTTCAAAAAGGGTAAAACATGAATCATAGGTTTCGGCCACTTGGGATGGCCGAACCCCATGAAAAGACTTGGTAATTTTTATTGTTTTTGAGAGATAAAAACCACACCATGTTTTGAAGGTTTAAAGGGTTTTTAAATGGAGATAAGGTTACTGTTTTGGATCGGCTATTGCATGGTTGAACCATGTTGTTATTATGGCTAAGTTGCTGATCATAAACCATGGATAAATGATGGAATGATTGAGTCAAGAGAACCATAGGGTTCGGCCATGTGTATGGCCGAACCCCATGGACTGTTTTTATGGGTTAATTGGAGTAAGAACATGGTTGGAAATTATGGATGATTATATGTTTTTGATTTAAGAATCACATATGTTTAGCTATGGACTTAGTATAAGTAAATAATCAGCCATCAAATATGATGGAAAAAGGGAAAAAATCAGTTTGGTAAGGTTCGGCCATGTAGTATGGCCGAACCCCACTAATGGTCATCTGGTGGACTTAGTGGTTAACTTATAATGTAATTGGAGATGGATGTATGAAGGATTTAAAGGACCAAATTAAGATGGTGAGGTTCAGCCATATTGTATGGCCGAACCCCACTAAGGTGGATTGGTTATGAATATTGGTTATTAAGCAAAATTAGACAAGGTTTATTTTAATGGCACAATTGTAAATATGGAATTAAATAACCAAAGGATTTGAAAGATGGGCCAAAACCAAAGTGGTTACCAAGGTACATTTGGAAGACTAAGTTATTTGGATGGTTTTGGATTAAATAAAAAAGGAGATCAAAATTTAAGTGTGTGAGGTTCAACCATGTAGTATGGTCGAACCCCACAAAGTGGTTTTTGGGACTTAGACTTAGTTGGAAATTAAGTGGACATATATTTGACTTGCTGTTATATAAACAAGGTAACGGAACTTCTTAAACGGTGTACAAGTAGTGAACGGGTGACAATTTAAAAGGGCGGTCAATCTAAGTGAACATTTAGTAGGTTTCCTACCGTTTTGTAACCACACTTACATTTGATGTTTTACCTTAATTTTGATGAAATATGTGCTAAGTTATTATGTTTCAAAGTGGTTTGTATGTTAGGATGTATTTACAAATGGCATGAACTCATTGACATGTCATGTATGGCATGGGGTGATGATTATGGAAACCGGAGGCCACACTCCGTCGGGGCGTCCGAAAGACCACTGTGGGGTACCTTGATGATGAGAATACCGTCAAGAGGAGGCTATGTATATTTGTGATGGGTGGGACTCATTACATGTGCATAACATACATGGCATTGTTTTTATAAGGTTTTGATGATCATGTATTATTATGATATTTGCAAGTTTTATACTAACCTTGTGGTAGCCCTAATCGGAAACACCTATTGGACGTGTTGATCTAACGCCCTATCTCTATCTTTAGTGGATGACGCCGGAAAGGGGAAGAACAAGAATCGTGAAGGAAACCAAGCATAGGAGCTTGAGCTTTTGAATAGACTTTTAATTATGGATTGATTTATGGACTTTTATTTAAGTTTATATGGACAATGTAATTTGATAGTTAGATGATGTTAGCATGTAATAATTTAGTTAACTATTTGCTATGATTAGGTATGTTTTGGATGGTTTGGAATGAATGATTAGTTTAAGGTTAGTTTAGTAATTTTGGAGAATATGATTATGTACTTTGCTATCTAAAAATGGAGTAGTCTTAGGATCTATTATAACCCGCAGTTAGATTGAGATTAAGTATATTCCGCAAGTTTTATTTGTACCATGTGTGGATCGGTTCTTATGGACTTAGTCCATACGCACATGGGCTTGGCCAATTAAGGGTCGGACTTTAGAAGTCCGAACTTAACTCGCGTCGTGACGTTTTGCCCCTATCACTTGTTTATTATTATTTAAAAAAAAAATAAACTCTGATTTTATAGTGAAAAGGGCAGGGTGTTACAGTTGGTATCAGAGCGAAACGGGAAGATTGAATCTTTCGAAGTAAGATTAAGATGGTTTCATGTCTCACTAACTGATAAGAATCCCAACTGACGGACTCTTCGGAGTCCGTTGACTTGGGGCCAGATTAATTTACTTCCTTAGACTCAGACTGAACAATCAGTCAGAGAACAACAATGGAAGATAGCAAAGGAAGTACAGTCAACGTAAATGGATATACCAAACACAGCAACATAGGAAACACTTCCTCGATATCCCCAAATGGAGAAACAAACACATGATACTTAGGGAGGTTTTCCCCTGAGAACAGGAGAACATCAAGATTTTCCCCAAATTGAGAAATGATACTTGATACTTAGGAAGTTTTCCCAAAAATGAAGAAATACAAAGAGTACAGATTTGGCAATTTCCCCAAGGACAAGAAAAACAAGATATTTATTTGGCAATTTCCCCAAATAAGAGACATTATATGATACATATGAAAGTTTCCCAAACAAGAAATACAAGATGATGAATTGGGAAATTCTCCAAAACAAAGATTAGTTTGATTTGAACTACGGTTGTCATTGATATGTTTCCTGTTGCTGTGATACAGATATGTCCAGCAACATAGAGTATACAGAGATGTGGGACAAAGGAACTCCTAGCTATCCTATCGATCTGACTTCTTCTTCCAACAATTCCAACAGGCCAGACCGCGCTGTGGAAGTTAACAGAGACGTCCAGGTAAGATTTCCCGAGGATGTTGAAGCGTATCTAGGCCCTTTTCCAGAAGAGTATATGAGAGATATTGTAACACCCCGCCCTTTTTACTCTAATAATCAGAGTTTATTTTTTTTTTAAATATAATAATCAACCAAGTGATAGGGGTGGAGTGTCACGACTCGAGTTAAGTTCGGACTTTTAAAGTCCGACCCTTAATTGGCCAAGCCTATGTGTGTATGGATTAAGTCCATAAGAATCGATCCACACATGGTACAATAAACTTGCGGAATATACTTAGTCTTAATCTAATTGAGGTTATAATAGATCCTAAGACTAATCCATTTTTTAACTTAAGATAGCAAAGTACATAATCATAATCTCCAAAAATTACTAAACAATCTTAACTAATCGTTCAATCAAACCATCCAAAATAAATCAAACCTGTAAAGGCCCGAAATTTTTAAATTAATAAAAAATGTGGATATAAGTTATTTTAGTGATGGAAATTGGAAAATTGGTGAAGTAAAGAGTAAATGGGCCAAAAATTTGGACAAAGGCCCAAGTATGGCCCAATGGACTATGGAGTTGATTTAAATTCATTTAAAGGGGCAATGAGGGTTAAATGGGTCAAGAATGGTCAAATTGGGTCACATACCCATTTGGGACCCGATGGGTCAAAGTAGTTAAGCTCTAAGGTAAATGGGCTAGATGGAAATGTAATTGGGCCATGGGCCCAATGGTGATCCATTTAGAGGGTATTCAATGAAATTAAATCACCTAAGTTAAGTTAAAAATTAAACCAAGGTGATGTGGCCAAGTGGGACCCACCTCCACCTCATCAAGTGAGGTGGCGTGTGGGCCAATAATTGGTGGGGCCGGCCACCATGGTTGATTTGGTCAACCATGAGTGGATTTATAAAGATGGTGGCTTAAGTAAATGGGAATTAAAGTAACTAAAATATCTAAATATAAAATGATTAAAAAAAATTATACAAATGAGGTGGTCAAAGTGGAGTCCATGCTCCGTCGGGGCGACCGATAAACAGCATGGGGACACTTCACATATGTATTATTATACCTTGATGAGGCTTTGCCATCAAGGGGGGACTCTTGTAATTATGATACCTTGATGATGTTTTTTCCATCAAGGGGGGGATGCCTAGTGTGGACCGCATCTTGATGAGGTTTTTCCATCAAGAGGGTCATAGCACGATGATGGTATGGATTTCATTTGGGACACTATGGATGGTTGAAAAAGGGACATTGTAGAATGAGGATGAGATTGATGGGTGGGATTCATGACATAGAACACCCATTGCATGACATTGCCCAAAGTGCATGGTTTTTCTATAATATTATCTGCATGCCGTTATTACTAATCCATGTGCTAGCCCTACTCGGAGTCCTACTGGGCGCGTGTTCTAACGCCCTACTTTTACCCTAGCTGACGATGCAAGAGATGGTGGAACGGAAGGACAGGATGGGAGTCAAGCTTAGGAGCTTGGGAAGGTGGACTAATTATTTTGTTTAAGTTTATTTTGGGAAAATGTGTATTTGTATAATTTAGCTTGTCGGAAATGTAATAACTTAGATGTCTTGCTATGTTTTATAAATTATTTTGGACAGTACAGTATAAGGGCATTTTAGTAATTTAATGGATATCTCTTCCCTGCTATCTGAAAATTGGTAGAATAGTGTCTATTATCATCCGCATTGATTTTTATGTGTTGCGAGCTTTCTTTCTATGCGTGAACCGTACTTGTGGATTTATGTTCCACGCACGCGTAGGGTTGGCCAGTTAAGGGCCGGGCTTTAGAAGCTTGGAACTTAACTCGCGTCGTGACGTCCGTGCCCTTTGTCACTTTTATGTAAAAAAAAAAAAATAGACTCTGATTTTCGGTGAAAAGGGGCGGGCGTTACAGTTGGTATCAGAGCGAATTCGGAAGAATGAATTTCTCGAAGTAAGATTAAGACTGTTGCACGTCTCACTGACGGCTAAGAATCCCAACCGACTGACTCTTCGGAGTCCGCTGCACCGGGGCCGGGTTAATTTACTTCGATTGACTCAAACTGAAGTGTTTAGTCTGAGAACAACAATTGACGAAAGGGAATGATAGCAAGGGAAGAAAGATTCATTCTATGAGAGATTTATTGAAACATAGCAAGATAGGGTTTACTTCCCCAGAAATGAGAAAACATCTAGGTTTTTTCCCCCATATTGATGAAACAATACTAGATTTATCAGACATAGCAAAGCAGGATGTATTTCCCCGGTATTCTCAATTTGAACAACAGACAATAGCAATTTAGAGATTCCCCCCCAGAAACAAAGGAAAAACAAGTGTGCTTATTTGGCAACTTTCCCCAAACAAAGTACATTGTGATATACATAAGAAATGCCCCAAAAACCTAGATTGTTTTTATTGGAAATTGTAGTTGATGATTTTTGGGTTCTAATTGTATTCTATGAATACAAGTATGTCAAATGAAGGGGAGTGTACGGAATTATGGGATAAGGGAACCCTAACTGTTTCATAGATTTGGTGTCTACTTCTAGCATAGCAGTTAGCCTGGACTTTCAGGAGGGACCTCACGAGGAAGATGAAGAGGATTTAGCATCTCTTCCTGAGGAGAATATGGAAGACTTTCCAATGATAAGAGAGTCGGTAGGGGAAATGGAAGCCGATTGTATGCGCGAGTTGTGCAACCAGGTTGGGCACAACTGCACATACTATCCTTACCCTCTTGAAGTGGTATGCCCGATTTGTGGACTACATGGACACGGGAAAGAAAGGACTAACTGTCCCTATATTGGAAGATAATTAATGATTTTGGGGTTTTAAATGAAGGAAATAAGTGTGATAGTAAATTGCACAAGCATACTTGTATTGTGAGTGCATGTGAATATACATGTGTTGAATTCTTATTGTTGAGTGTATGAGGTAATGAAGTGAGGAAAGAGTATGAAAAAAAAAAAAAATGTACAACGATGAACTGCATGCATCAAATGAGGATAAGAGGCATGAACTTTTGATGTGGGATATATGTTGCATATGCTTATGATTGAGGTAAATGTGAACAAAATGGGTGGGGAGTATTTGTTAATGTGATGTATGGGTATACTTGTGGGATGGTACAATGGCTTTTAGAAATGGTTTTTATATTGGTGATAACCCATGGTTTGATAATTTGTCATGACCAAGTGAAGAGATTTATGTTATGACATATAATGGGTGATGATGTAAACGCTTTGTGAAGGGGTATAAGAGGTTCTCATGTGAACAAAGTGCCATTTGAGAGATGTTGGATAAACAATGTACTTGAAAGAGACCCGAATGCATGGGTTAACTTGCCACATGAAACTCGTGAGAAGATGATATTATGAGGAGAATGTGAAGGGTCTAGCTTGCAAAGACTAATATATTGTATGAAAAAAAAAACAAAAAATCTTGTATGAATGGGTTTATGGCCTTAAAAAGCATGAATGAATGATGGACCATGAACTTATGAAAATATTTTATTTAGTGATTGCATGAGGATTCTTTATGATGTTATTAAGTTGTGAATTATCAAGTGTTGCAATGAGTTTATATGATGTTACTTTGATAATTGGTGGTATTCAATGAATAGGCATTGAGGAACAAGGTGTGTTATAGACTATGTGTATGATGATGAGTTGATAAAGTGCCGGGAGTTGTGAATATGTAGTATGCATGAAGGGGCCGTGATATGCCAATGCGTTTGGTTGGGAATCTAGGTGGGGCTGATGAATAATTCCAAAGTTTAGGGATTTATGGATGGTCATGGATGGTCTTCGAATGTATTGGGATGATTTGCTTGGGATGAGTAGGATTATTATTTTAAAATCTCTCGGTGTGTGCTGTAAATGGGGTAGGGTAACCTAATCATAATTATGTTCAATCACTAGATCTTCTTAAAGTGTTATTTCTTATGTTACCTCAACTTGTTGTTTGATGTGAATGGAGGTGAAAGATCTGGTTACACATGAGTTGTGTTATTCGAAGATGTGTGTGATTTCAATTTTATGTGGCCTGCTAATGAAGGAATATGAACCGTATGATGTGGTAACCATTGATAACGTAGGCATGTAGGGTGGAATTTGGTGGTTGGTGGAATTGGTAATACTTGTGAATATTTTTTTTAGTGATGAATGGGCACTATTTGACATAGTCTAAGTAAGCTTAGATATATCATTGTTTTTATGGAATCTATGAAAATATGTGGAATAATCCAGAAGGGTAGGAAATTAGTATTTATGTGATTGGATTGATGTCGGGTATTGGTGTTGGAGGAGTTGTGAACAAAAAGGGTTAGTCCCATAGTGACTTATATGCAAATAAAAGGTATGATTGCTGTTGAGAGATGGACTTAAGGGAAAGGTTAAGAGTCTAGTGAAACTTGAATGGGAAGCTATGGGCGACTGCTGAGTGAGACTGATCACCTGACTCTATAGTTGGCCGATGGAGTTCCATGAGGGCGAAGCTAGAAACCTAGTTAAAATGGAATCAACAATGGACTTGAGCAGAGGCTCGTATTGGCAGACTAACTCACACGGAGAGTAGACAAAAGAACGTATTGAAGGAGTACGTATGGGAAATGTTTTGATAACAGATAAAGTGAAATAGAATACGTAATCTACATAAAACTGCAAATGGATTCATGAGGAAAAGAGATAATACGAGGCAAAGTGAATTTTGCAAGAATGAAATTCATAGGTTGATGAATTTTGCAAGAATGAAACTCATAGGTTGATATGAGTGGTGTTGATGTAATTAAAAGGTACTTGACACAATTAAACGGGAACGGCGAATAAACCCAGAAATGGAGGAGATATGAATCAAGATATTTGCAGGCGAGGTAGCACCGGAATAAGAATTACGACCAGAACAGGGTCTTTTATTCCGAGGTAGGACATATGTACCTGAGAGCTGCAGAAGGGAGTTATTGGTTGAGGCACACCAAGCCAAGCTCTCTACCCATCCGGACAGCACCAAGATATACCATGATCTTAAGAGGCACTATGGGTGGCATGGACTCAAGAGAGATGTGGTTGAGTTTGTGCTCGTTGCATTAACTTGTCGGCAGGTTGAGGCGGAACATCGGAAACCACCGGGTTTACACAAACCCTTACCAGTGCCGGAGGGGAGATGGGAACATGTAGCCATGGATTTTGTGACAGGGCTACTAAGGTCATCAAGGTGCAACGATGCAATATGAGTCGACGGTTCATCCGAAATATTATCAGACTACCTGGTGTACCTCGGGCTATTGTGTCCGACAGAGTATGGCAGAGCGTGCAGTCGGCAATGGGGACCGACGTGTTGATCAGCACAGTATTCCACCCACACACTGATGGACAATCGGAGAGAACAATATAGATATTGGAGGATATGCTGAGAGCAGGTATGCTGGATTTCAAGGGTGGATGGGAGAATCGCCTGCCACTGGTGGAGTTCTCCTACAATAACAGTACCTCCAGATGGCTCCATTTGAGGCCTTATATGGTGGGCCGTGTAGATCTCCAGTGCGATGGACAGAGGTCGGTGAGCCTGCGCTGATTGGACCGAAGTTGGTTGCGGAGACTACGGCGTAGATTAAATTTATACGGCAACCTTTACTCACTGCGCAGAGCCGTTATAAGAATTACGCCGACAAGAGGAGAAGTTTCCTCGAGTTTGAAGTGGGAAACTTGGTACTTTTGAAAGTTTTACCACGGAAGGGACATATGAGATTCGGAAACAAGGGGAAACTGTCACCTGGATTTTGGGGCCGTTTCCAATCCTAAAGAGGGTGGGGGAGGTGGCCTATTAGTTAGCACTTCCTCCACAGTTATCATCTTTGCATGACGTATTCCATGTGTCCGTGTTGAGGAAGATACAACCCTGACCCTTCACATGTCTTGAGTGTACAAGACGTCGATATACAAAGAGACGTGATGTGTGTGGAGGTGCCGATCAGAGTGATCGGGAGCGAACAAAGGGTACTGCAGAACCGCGCTGTTCAGTTCGTCAAGGTGGTATGGGAACGACGTGGCAATGAAGAGACCACCTGGGAACTCGAATCAGAGATGAGAGCCGCTCATCCGGAACTATTTGTGTGAGATGTTTTGAACCTCTACATCGATCGAATTTTCGGGACGAAAATTTTAAAAGAGGATAGTATTGTAAAGGCCCGGAATTTTTAAATTAATAAAAAATGTGGATATAAGTTATTTTAGTGATGGAAATTGGAAAATTGGTGAAGTAAAGAGTAAATGGGCCAAAAATTTGGACAAAGGCCCAAGTATGGCCCAATGGACTATGGAGTTGATTTAAATTCATTTAAAGGGGCAATGAGGGTTAAATGGGTCAAGAATGGTCAAATTGGGTCACATACCCATTTGGGACCCGATGGGTCAAAGTAGTTAAGCTCTAAGGTAAATGGGCTAGATGGAAATGTAATTGGGCCATGGGCCCAATGGTGATCCATTTAGAGGGTATTCAATGAAATTAAATCACCTAAGTTAAGTTAAAAATTAAACCAAGGTGATGTGGCCAAGTGGGACCCACCTCCACCTCATCAAGTGAGGTGGCGTGTGGGCCAATAATTGGTGGGGCCGGCCACCATGGTTGATTTGGTCAACCATGAGTGGATTTATAAAGATGGTGGCTTAAGTAAATGGGAATTAAAGTGACTAAAATATCTAAATATAAAATGATTAAAAAAAATTATACAAATGAGGTGGTCAAAGTGGAGTCCATGCTCCGTCGGGGCGACCGATAAACAGCATGGGGACATTTCACATATGTATTATTATACCTTGGTGAGGCTTTGCCATCAAGGGGGGACTCTTGTAATTATGATACCTTGATGATGTTTTTTCCATCAAGGGGGGGATGCCTAGTGTGGACCGCATCTTGATGAGGTTTTTCCATCAAGAGGGTCATAGCACGATGATGGTATGGATTTCATTTGGGACACTATGGATGGTTGAAAAAGGGACATTGTAGAATGAGGATGAGATTGATGGGTGGGATTCATGACATAGAACACCCATTGCATGACATGCCCAAAGTGCATGGTTTTTCTATAATATTATCTGCATGCCGTTATTACTAATCCATGTACTAGCCCTACTCGGAGTCCTACTGGGCGCGTGTTCTAACGCTCTACTTTTACCCTAGCTGACGATGCAAGAGATGGTGGAACGGAAGGACAGGATGGGAGTCAAGCTTAGGAGCTTGGGAAGGTGGACTAATTATTTTGTTTAAGTTTATTTTGGGAAAATGTGTATTTGTATAATTTAGCTTGTCGGAAATGTAATAACTTAGATGTCTTGCTATGTTTTATAAATTATTTTGGACAGTACAGTATAAGGGCATTTTAGTAATTTAATGGATATCTCTTCCCTGCTATCTGAAAATTGGTAGAATAGTGTCTATTATCATCCGCATTGATTTTTATGTATTGCGAGCTTTCTTTCTATGCGTGAACCGTACTCGTGGATTTATGTTCCACGCACGCGTAGGGTTGGCCAGTTAAGGGCCGGGCTTTAGAAGCTTGGAACTTAACTCGCGTCGTGACGTCCGTGCCCTTTGTCACTTTTATGTAAAAAAAAAAAAATAGACTCTGATTTTCGGTGAAAAGGGGCGGGCGTTACAAAACCATAGCATCTACTTAACTACTTATTACATGCCAACACATCTAATTACCAAATTACATTGTCCAAATAACTCAAATAACAGTCCATAAATAGTCCATTCAAAGTCCATTCAAAATCATTCAAACCGCCCAAGCTCCTTTGCTTGGTCCCCTTCTCGATCCTCATTCCTTGTCTTTCCTGCATCATCCACTAAGGTTAGAGATAGGGCATTAGATCAACGCGCCCAGTAGTGTTTCCGAATAGGGCTATCACAAGGTTAGTATAAAAATATGCAAATAATATAATAATACATGTGTGACGAAATTCCATAAAAACATGCTATGTATGAAATGAATGAGTCCCACCCATCACTATTCTACATAGCCTCCTCTTGACGAGATTCTCATCATCAAGATACCCCACAGTGGTCTATCAGACGCCCTGACGGAGTGTGGCCTCCGGATTCCTCTTGATGGGATTCTCATCATCAAGGTACCCCACAGTGGTCTTTTGGACTCCCCAACGGAGTGTGGCCTCCAGTTACAACAACATCATCCCATGCCATGCATGAGATGTCTATGCAAACATGCCATTTAGAAACGTAACTTTACATTCATATAACTTATCGAAATCAACATAAAACAGCAAATAGAAATGTGGTTACAATAAAGGTAGGAAACCTACGCAATAATCACTTAGTTTGGCTTTTCTTTTGAACCGTCTCTTGTTTACAACTTGTACGCTGTTCAAACAAATCCTGTGGCCCTATTTATATAACTGCAAGTCAAGCTTTTAACCATAAGATTCCAACCTATTCTAATCCCAAAAATCCATTATGTGGGGTTCAGCCATGCCCATGGCCGAACCTCACCCATTTAAGACTTTGGTCTCTTTCATTTGACCCATAGCCTCCAAATAACCAAATCCTCCAAAATAAACCTTGGTAGGCTTCGGCCATACAATATGGCCAAACCTTACCACTTGGGTTTTTGGCTCATATTTCCATTCCTTTGGTCATTTGATCATTTCACCCATAATTACAATTGTGCCATTGCGACTAACCTTTTATGTTAAACACCATTAAACATACTTAATCCACCTCATACCTCAAACATACTTTGGTAGGGTTCGGCCATACAACATGGCCGAACCTTACCCCTTGATTTTTGGACCCCACTTTGATCAATCCATTCACATTTGTCATTGATCCTGTATTTACAGTTATGCCATTGGTCTAACCAATGCTTAACCTTTCTAACTTCCATCACTTAAAATAAAACCATCTTAGTGGGGTTCAACCATACTACATGGCTGAACCTCACCATCTTATTTTAGTCCTTTTAAATCCTTCATACATCCATAACATTAACCACCCAATCCATCAATCATCATTAGTGGGGTTCGGCCATACTACATGGCCGAACCTCACCAAACTGATTTGTATCCCCACCTTCCATCTAATATCATGGTTGATAAACTTAATATTAACTCCATAACTAAGTCTAGATAATTCCTTAATCAAAAGTATTAAACACATCTTAGATTTCCAATATGATTTTACCCAATCATGCCATCAAAACAGTCCATGGGGTTCGGCCATACACATGGCCGAACCCTATGGTTCTCTTAGCACAATACTTCCATCAATTATATACATATGAGACTCCACACTTAAACCATGAAAACCACATCATTCAGCCATCCCATAACTGGTCCAAAACAGCAAGCTTATCTCCATTTAAAATCCTTTAAAAACCTCTATTTCATAATATGGATTTTGTCTTTCAAACACCATAAAAATCACCAAGTTTTCTCATGGGGTTCGGCCCATATTTTGTTATTTAAAGACATCATAATACCTAATCTAAACCATTGATGGATCTGGTCACACAATGGCCGGATCACATCCCTTAACCAACTTATTTGACAAGGTTCATAGTGCACTTACCAATACCGTGTCTCCTTCGGTTCTTTGACTCCTTCCTTGGTCCTTTACTTCCCTAGCCTCTCCTTTTTTCTTCTTGTTCTTTTGGCTGAGACAAACCTTGCTGCAACCTCCTTGGAACACTTCAGCCAGGTGATATGAATTTGAGAGGAAGAGAGAGATAGATATTTGATCTTAAACCTTGGTGCCAAACTCTTTTGCTGATTTTTTCTTGATGAAAGGATCACCCAAGGACTGATTGAAATGAGCAACCAGCTGCTGTTCTTGATCTTGGAATGTAGAAGACAGCAAAGAGAGAGAGAGATAGAGAGAGTGAAATGAGAACTCTTTGGCTAATGAACTTCAGCCTTAAGTTGACCTCACATGTAACTCCCATATTAACCAATGCCCTTTATGCTTACTTGGGGGTTTCATCTATGTAACGAAACCTCCCCAAGCTTCCAACGTCTCCTTTGGACTGTATTTGTGTAACCCCCTCCTTAACTCCTCTCTCATTAACAATTGAAATGGGAGTTTCCTCATGAAATGAAGCCTTTTCATGTTCCAACGTGTGGTGTACCTTTGGGTAACCTATATTGACTATAACTTCTCTTGATGAAACGTCCACCAACAGTTTTCCATGAGTATCTTGCTGTATACAGTCCTCTCATTAACCGTCTTGCATGTGAGAGTTTCACTTGAAATAAAACTCTCCTAGGCCCCAACGGCTAGCCCCTTGATTCACCTTATGTAACCGCCATTTCATTCATCATGTAGGTAGGAATTACATGCATGTAAAACCTCCCATGCAGCCAATCGTTGGAACATGTTTGAATTTGAAAACAATCAAAACATCTTTTATCTACACCTCACTCACTTAGAATAAATATTCTAACCAATTCATTTATTCAACTCACCCAAACCCAACTCATTCATTTAATTCAACTGGACCCATAAATTCAACTCAACTCATCTCCATCATTTAATTTATCTCAATCCCACTCAAACATTTATTAAACTTAACCCAATTAAGTTTTGAACTCACAAATTGATTAATTATATCCACCTCGACCCATTGGGTCCAATTTGACCATTTTGACCCATTTAACAAAATTTGACCCAATTACCAATCTTGACCTGTTTGAGTACATCTCATCCATTTATATGTCTTGTAAACATAACTACCAACCATTGGGTCTTTATTGGACCATTGGTCCAACACCTTACCCATTTAAATCCATATCAATAAATTACAATGGCAATTCCGTAAATATTAATATATTGAAACTTCTAGGGTATTACAGATATCCCCATGATAGGAGAATCGGTGGGGGAGATAGAGCCCGGGTTTATGTACGATTGTGCAATTAGGAGGGGCACAACTGTACTTACTGGCCCTACCCCCTTGAGGTCATTTGCCCTGTTTGTGGACTGCACGGGCACGGGAAGGAGAGGACTAATTGTCTTTACATTGGGGGACCGAGAATAATACGATGTGTAACTTGTGGAGTGTTGGGGCATACGTCGACGACATGCGCTGACAGCGTCCTCGATTTTTATGATGATGCAGGGTCTTCGACTGAAGATTAGGCTAAGAAAGGGTAAGAAAATGTCGGGGAAAAGGAAAAGATTTTGTAAGGGTGTGGGTATGTTTTGAAGGGTTTGTTTTAACCCTACCAACCCTTGTACTGTGATGGAAGCTTGAAGGACTTTTAATAAAGTATGCAAACTTAAGAGTTTATGAGGACTTTGGCATTGAGATGTATGTGACGAGGTCACTTGATTATATTGAGACGTGGTACGGGTGCGTCCCTCACGTGATATTGATGAGATAAGTACATAGATTCTATGAGTATGGCTTAGAGTAGCTATGAGACTGTGGGAACCTTGATACGAAATACGGAGACTTGGTCCCTTAGGGTTACCGTTGAGGAGTGGGTCCCTCGCATGCTACGCGCTGGAGGGCGCTCTCATGGCTATTTCACACACTTGATGTGCGTGGATGCGCAGAAACTAGTTACTATTTTACCCCATTAGGGTGGTGCTAGCTTCGTTAGGCACGGTTCGACGGCCTTAGAGCTTGACTGAATCACCCTTGGGGTGAATGGATACAGGGCGGGGTAGACCGGATCACGTTGGACGTGGGTCTTCAGCTTAGTAAGTCATGTGCCCTAAGTCTTGCTAGGGGTCGGGGTATATTTGTGAGTTGATATGGTTGCCACATTCGGGTAGTGACTCATTTGAGTGTTGTTTCCATGGATAAAATATCTCATGGTAGAGGATGTGACCTGGATTAATTATGCACAAGGATGGATTAGTTATGCCCACGAATGGATTATACCCAAAGGAGGGTTATATTCATGGATGGTTATTAACCATGAAGAGATGATACGCACTGATAGAGTGATACCAGGGATGGATGTATATAAGCATGGATGATGGTTCCCATGGTAGTTTGGATTGATGCCGGGTATCGGTAAAAGGTGTTAGTCACATAGTGACTGATGTGCAAATGAAGATGTACAAAATTTTGGAGATGTATCTAATGGAAAAGATAAGAGTCTAGTGAAACTCGAATGGGAAGCTATGGGCGATTGCCGAGTTAGTCTAGCTAGCTGACTTTGTAGTTAGCCGATGGAATTTCAAGAGGGTGAAACTAGAAATCTAGTTAAAGTGGAATCAGCGGAAGCTTTGGAACCCTACTTCGTTCGATTTTTGGGACGAAAATTTTAAAAAGAGGATTGCATTGTAATACCCTAGATTTTCAGTATATCAATATTTAGGCTGAATTTCATTAACCAAAGGATTGTTTCATTTTTCACTCACTCTCTCTCCCTTGGTCGTTTTTCACCTCTCAAGACAAAAGACATTAGCTGGTTGTCTCTCACACAAATCAGTCTTTGGCCGATCATTTCACCAAGACAAAAGTGGACTTAGAGCAAAGGAGTTGCATCTCTAGGTCTATCACTTTCATCCAAGGCCAAGTTACTCTCTCTCTCTCTTTCTCTCAAATCAATACTTTGGCTGAAGCATTTCAAGGAGTTTTCAGCAAGGTTAGGCTCGGCTAAAGATCAAAAAGGAAAGAAGGAAGGACTAAGGAAGGAGAGGATCAAGAAGGAGTGAAAGAACCGGAGGAGATGCGGTTTTGGTAAGTGCACTATAAACCCTTGTTAAATAAATTGGTTAACGAAAAAAGATCCGGCCATCGTATGGCCGAACCTATCAAGGGTTTGAATCATGGATAAATATGTTTAAAAAGGGTAAAACATGAATCATAGTGTTCAGCCACTTGGGATGGCCGAACCCCATGAAAAGACTTGGTAATTTTTATGGTTTTTGAGAGATAAAAACCACACCATGTTTTGAAGGTTTAAAGGGTTTTTAAATGGAGATAAGGTTACTGTTTTGGATCGTCTATTGCATCGTTGAACCATATTGTTATTATGGCTAAGTTACTGATCATAAACCATGGATAAATGATTGAATGATTGAGTCAAGAGAACCATAGGGTTCGGCCATGTGTATGGCCAAACCCCATGGACTGTTTTTATGGGTTAATTGGAGTAAGAACATGGTTGGAAATTATGGATGATTATATGTTTTTGATTTAAGAATCACATATGTTTAGCTATGGACTTAGTATAAGTAAATAATCAGCCATCAAAGATGATGGAAAAAGGGACAAAAATCAGTTTGGTAAGGTTCGGCCATGTAGTATGGCCGAACCCCACTAATGATCATTTGGTGGACTTAGTGGTTAACTTATAATGTAATTGGATGGATGTATGAAGGATTTAAAGGACCAAATTAAGATGGTGAGGTTCAGCCATATTGTATGGCCGAACCCCACTAAGGTGGATTGGTTATGAATATTGGTTATTAAGCAAAATTAGACAAGGGTTAGTTTATTGGCACAATTGTAAATATGGAATGAAATGAACAAAGGATTTGAAAGATGGGCCAAAACCAAAGTGGTAAGGTTCGGCCATGTTGTATGGCCGAACCCTACCAAGGTACATTTGGAAGACTAAGTTATTTGGATGGTTTTGGATTAAATAAAAAAGGAGATCAAAATTTAAGTGGGTGAGGTTCGGCCATGTAGTATGGCCGAACCCCACAAAGTGGTTTTTGGAACTTAGACTTAGTTGGAAATTAAATGGACATATATTTGACTTGCTGTTATATAAACAAGGTAATAGAACTTCTTAAACGGTGTACAAGTCGTGAACGGGTGACGGTTTAAAAGAGCGGTCAATCTAAGTGAACATTGAGTAGGTTTCCTACCTTTTTGTAACCACACTTATATTTGATGTTTTACCTTAATTTTGATGAAATATGTGCTAAGTTATTATGTTTCAAAGTGGTTTGTATGTTAAGATGTATTTACAAATGGCATGAACTCATTGACATCTCATGCATGGCATGGGGTGATGATTATGGAAACCGGAGGCCACACTCCGTCGGGGGCTTCCGAAAGACCATTGTGGGCTACCTTGACGATGAGAATCCCGTCAAGAGGAGGCTATGTATATTTGTGATGGGTGGGACTCATTACATGTGCATAACATACATGGTATTGTTTTTATAAGGTTTTGATGATCATGTATTATTATTATATTTGCAAGTTTTACACTAACCTTGTGGTAGCCCTAATCGGAAACACCTACTGGGCGAGTTGATCTAACGCCCTATCTCTATCCTTAGTGGATGACACAGGAAAGGGGAAGAACGAGGATCGTGAAGGAAACCAAGCATAGGAGCTTGGGCTTTTGAATAGACTTTTAATTATGGATTGATTTATGGACTTTTACTTAAGTTTATATGGACAATGTAATTTGATAGTTAGATGATGTTGGCATGTAATAATTTAGTTAACTATTTGCTATGGTTGGGTATGTTTTGGATGGTTTGGAATGAATGATTAGTTTAAGGTTATTTTAGTAATTTTGGAGAATATGATTATGTACTTTGCTATTTAAAAATGGAGTAGTCTTAGGATCTATTATAACCCGCAGTTAGATTGAGATTAAGTATATTCCGCAAGTTTTATTTCTACCATGTGTGGATCGGTTCTTATGGACTTAGTCCATACGCACATGGGCTTGGCCAGTTAAGGGTCGGACTTTAGAAGTCCGAACTTAACTCGCGTCGTGACGTTCCTCCCCTATCACTTGTTTATTATTATTTTTAAAAAAAATAAACTCTGATTTTAGAGTGAAAAGGGCGGGGTGCTACAAATCCCAAATCCTATAAATAGCCCAGTAACCCACATACCAAACTCGAATTTGACTCTGGAGCCAAAGAGGACCAAAGGATTGAAGAGAAGGCCAAGAAAAGACTCAAGGATACACAGTGCATTCGAATTGTCCGGTGAGTTTCTTTTGTAATTTCAATTTCCGAATATCTTGTATTCAATCAATCTTGTATTAATTCTTCCAATAAATAATCAAAGGACAACCCGTTTAAAATCTTGAAACATCCAATTTCTAAATTCCTTTTATAATTGTCTTTGATTCGATTTTAAGATTGTATGCTTTAATTATTTAATCGGACATGAAACAATTAGGACTTAGCTTAAGATTGTTAGATCTAAGTTACTAAGATTTGGTTTTATAATTTAAAGTATAAGATTTTAATATTGATAATAAATATGAATTGGAACTTAGATCTTTACGTGAATTTCAAATCTAGGTCGTTTGCTTATTTAAATGTTTTTAGCGATGAACGATATTTTCCAAACAAACACCTTTTAGGTTACCGCAATTTTATTTCTGTCATTTACTTTTTCTTGCCGATGTATTTTACATGTTTATTTTGCTCCACTTGAATATTGTATTTTAGTTTTGTTTTTAAATCTTTAATTCTTTTAAAGTGTATTTATTTCATGTATTTAAAACCTCCCTAACAACTTGATTAACTAGCTAAGATTAAATTTAATTAGAACTAGATTTTGTGAATTAGGATGTGTGGTGAGATTGTTTATAAACTCTTAATTAAAATATTATTTTAATCACTTTTAATCAATGCTCTAAAATTGTAGATCTATTTATTTGCTTGAAGATTTGATTAGTTGGAAATATACTTTTAAAGATTAAAATTGATTTTCTATCCTAGATTTAATTATGAATCTTAGTTTTCTAATAAACATAAAAATTGAAGCATGTGTATTTCGAATGTTTCCTTTGGGTTCGACCTCGTACTCAATCGCTGTACTATGAATAGTTCGTGCGCTTGCGAGATTTACAAATTTAAAACACATTAACAAGTTTTTAGCGCCTGTTGCCGGGGAAACAATCAAAAATACATGTTCTAGATTTTTTATGGTTTTTGGAAAACACTTTTATTTTTCGAATCTTTTATTTTTGACAAACTCTCTAAAATTGGAAATTTCTATTTTTAGAAATTCTAATTTTGGAAAGTTTCCTAAAATTAAAATTTTCTTTAAAAGTATAAGATATTTAGAATTTTATTTATGTTATGAAAATTTTGCTAAATCTAGATATTCTACTGAATTTTTGAAAGTTTCTATTTTTGTAGAAAATTTCCATTTTTGGAACAGGCTTCTATTTTTTATGGAAAATTTTCTTTTTTTGGAAAAATGATGAAGTCATTTAATATCTTCCTTTAGCCCCTCTTTAATCTTATAAATATAATCCACTTTTCATAAATCTTTATTGTGCAAATAAATCTACTTTTTGAAAGTTTTAAAATTTCTGTCTATGGAAAATTTTAAGATTATCTATTTTTGGAAACAATATATTTTTAGAAATTGCCCGATTTTGGAGACGTCTAATTTTGGAAAGTTTTTAAATTTTGATTGTTGATTAAATTTTTTTATTAAATGATGGCTTTAATCTAGAAATTTATTTACAATCTAACATTATTCTAGGACACTTAATTCGGACTAATTATTTTAATCTTAATCTAGCTGTAGTTTAGGATTTTTGCATTCAGTTACTTCATGCATTTTTGAGTTTGAATCTTCACCTAGGTTCGTATGTTTTATTTTGCAGGAGTTTTCGAAATCGAGAAGTGCAAAGCTGTTGGAATTGGAGTGCATTGGCAAACGTAAGTTCCTAACTATATCTTTTAATTTTTATTTTCTCATGCATTCATATAGCTTTTATTAGGGTGTTTGCCATATATTACTTGCATAAAAAAAATATTGCATATTTATTTGCTCATGCATTTAGGTTGCTAGATTCATGCATTTAGTATAGTTTGTTTACTTATTATTTTGCATGTTTGTTTGATGCTTGCATTGTTAGATTAGGTTACATTCACATAAAAAAACAATATTAGTAATAAATGGTTCATGCACATTAAATAAAATCAATTTTGGAACCATATGTTAGAATTAAGGTTTTTCATGCTCAATAGGACAATATCTTATTGAAGTAATTTTAAATAACCAATACTAGTTTTCTTCAATCATAGTGTGTAGGATTAGTTCTGTCACCAAGGTGTAAAAATCCTATGGATAAGTGGAATATAAGCAGATGCCAACTGCTCCTCCACTTACCTGGGAACTTACCTGGCCATGATTGTGGTTAAACTTTTAATTAGAGATTTAGAATTGTTGGAGAAAAGATTAGGAGTCAGTCTAAAGACACTAGTATCTTCGTCAAATCCCAAGAGTGTCAACCAAGGTGAGGATAATCTGACTAGGGAAAGTGATAATTCGATCATCAAAGTCAAAAAAAAGTCGCAAATAAAGGATGAGCCTGTCAATGATAGTGAGATACAACCTGCACCAGACTGTATCCCTTTCGATTTAAATTATCCATGGGCTTTTGTCATACCAGTGAGAGAGAATAAGTGGGAAAATAAATACTTGGCCCATGATGTTATGCACTCACTGGAGCACATTCACCATCACCATTTACCGAGTTTAATGGAACTCACCCAAGAAGGCCAAGGTTATTTTGTATGAGAAAAAATAATTGAGTTTGCATCTTTTATATGTTTCTTTTAGAGTCCGTCTAGAAAGTCAGTTTAGGTTGAGTCAGTTTTTAGGATATTTCACATAGATATGTCAAAACCCAAAAATTTAACAATGTCCTGACATTTTGCATCTAACTGTTGAACATTGAGGACAATGTCAAATTTAAGTTTGGGGATAACTAGGAGTCACATTAGTAGAGTCCAATAAAAAAAAATAATCAAGGGAAGAGTAGGTGAAGACTGAGACTAATCCTTGAGAAAAAAATTAGTCTAAGTAATTTTTCAGCATTAAGAGGTTAATAAAAAAATTTATATCACACTTTTTCAATAAATTTTTTATAGAATTTATATTCGGAATAAATTTACACAGCCATATTAAATTGAGTTAGAAAAGAAAAAAAATCATGAGTCTAGTAATCAACAAAGAAATAATAGTGTAGCATTAACCTAATGAGCTTTAGTGCGAGTCTATATTTCTGAGGGATTTAAGTCAATCCATTTTTGTTTCTTTAGCACTTCAAGTCGTTGTGGATCTCATCATTATTCAAATTTTGGTCATAATTTCTGAGTGCGCCATTAAAATTGAATTAGTACAGTTTAAATTTTTTGGAATTTATTTAAAACAAGGAAATCACTATATAAAACTTAGGATATGATTTAGGCCATTTTTTTAATCATTTGAGCCTTCAAGCCTAACTATCTTTGATCAAATTTATCCTGATAATTCCCAGTTGAGCCTTTATGTAATGACCCGACCTAATATTTTGGGAAGTTAGAGAGTTTTATAGATTTTCGAGTTGTTTTTGATGTTTTGGCGGCAGTGTAGATAGTGTGGCTCCCCGGTGGGCCTCGGTTTGCCTAATTTCGAGCTTGGAGGCTCGAAGGGCATTTCGATAATTTTGTAATTCCTGTAATTACTTTGATGAAACATGTTCAAAAAAATTCACTTCTTCTCGCTCGATGTTCGGCATCTGATTTTCCTTCTAGTTTTTCTTTTATTTGTTTATTTTTTTGAAAGCTCAGTGTCGGTTTTGAAATTGAATTTCACGCGTTTCTATGTTTCATATATATATATATATATATTATATATATATATATATATATATATATGTATGTATGTATATCTATATTATATATATATATATATATATATATATATATATATATATATATATATATATTATATATATATATATATGTATATCTATATTATATATATATATATATATAAAAAAATGTGGATTTTAATAGCTTATAGAACAAGAAATGGTGGTTGTGATTTTTTATAAGATTTTTGTAAAAAATAAAATAAAATAATAACAATATGCAAATAAATCTAAAACCCCCAAAACCCTAAACCCTAACACCCCTTTTCTTAAGACCCCCATTTCCCGTAGCACTGTACCTCTCTAGCTACAGTGCTCCGTAATCCATCCCTCGCCCTTCCGCCTCTGGATTTCTCTCTCGGTTTTGATCTCTTTCTCTACCTCTTCACTGCTCTCTCTCTATCTCTCCCTCTCTCTCTCCCTCTCTCTCTCTCTCTCTCTCTCTATCTCCCTCTCTCCCTCTTCGTCGGTAGTGTAGCTGGCTAACGATCAGATCCACCGCCGTTTTGTTCGTCGTCCCCCCCCCCCCGCCCCCAGGTCAAAACTAGCCCAGGTATACCCCTTTTATGTTTCCCCTTTTTCGTGTAACACCTCGGATTTTTAGATTATTTAAATATATGAAAATTTCCCTTTTTAATTATGAATTATTAAATAAATGTGCATGGCCGAATTTTAGATATTAAATCCAAGTTTATGCGCATGAGTGATAGGCATATCTATGTGATATGCTAGAATATCTTGAGAAAATATCTAGGATTTGCATATCCAAGAAATTGTCTAAAATTATATAAAGAAGATATCTAAGAATAAAAATAAAATAGCATGGCCGTGTAAAGGGATTTCCATATCTATGCCATGCGCATAGAATCTTTTAAAAAGAGGAAGCAAGGGGCGCAGGACCCTAAGGGGGAAGGGTTATCTTAAGCACCTTCTAAATTAGGACTAAGGGGAGATTTTTAATAAAAGAAAGGAGAGGGGCGCATGGCAATACACATAGCCGAATTCTTTCCTTCTCTCAAGCTCCATTCTCGCCAATTCTCAAGAGGAAGAGAGGGCAGCCAGTAAGAAGAGAAGGCCAAGGAAGAAAAGGATTGGAAAAGCAAGAACCAACCGGAGCGAAGGAAAACCGAAGGAGTTGTGGAACCGGTAAGTGATTTTATAATTTTTGTTTAAAAGAAAAGAACCCCATGGAAGAAGATTGGGAGATAATCATGATAATTTTAAATGGAGATATGGTTAAGGATATGGGTCGGCCATTGCATGGCCGAACCATGATTTGATTGTGGCTAAGATATAAGACCAAAAGAATGGAAAAAAAGGGATTGGGTTCGGCCATGGGGTATGGCCGAACCCCACCAAATATGTTGATGAATTTTTATGGGAGTTTGTTGATAATGAAATATGATGTTTGGAGGGGTGAGGTTCGGCCATGGTGTATGGCCGAACCCCACCAAATAAATTTATGAATTTGGGGTTTTCTTAGGCATTGAATTATATGGACCTAAGGTTAATGATTTAAATGAATGCTTTGATGGAGAACCAAGGACCTTAGGGTTCAGCCATGGTGTATGGCCGGACCCCATAGAGAATTTTGGGATAATGTTAATGCAATTAGATTGTGGAATTAAGGAAGAAAATTATGGAGTTATGTTCAAGGAAAGAAATTAAAGAACCATAGGGTTCGGCAATGGTGTATGGCCGAACCCCAAGGAGGTGAATTGGTTTGGTTAATTTTAAATAATAGTTTGATGTTAATGTTATGTAATTTGGAAAGGAATTAAATGGAAGCATGAACCATAGGGTTCGGTCACAATGCATGGCCGAACCCCATGTTAGAAAGAAATTAATATATGGATTATTTCTATGAGTGAGGTTCGGCCATGCACTAGTGTTTATTTTATGGAGGAGATGATTTAATTAGAAGATATCTAATTATGGACCTAAGATTAATAATGGAAGGTGGAGATTATCTTGGAAACATTCTAAGTATGGAAGGATTTATGTTTTAAATATGGAAACCTTCTAAATATAGAAGGTGAAGATAAATTTGGAAACCTTCTAAAAATAGAAGGAGGGATTTAAAATGGGAAGGTTTCTATTTATGGAAGGAGGTTTCTAAATTAGGAAGGTTTTATTTATGAAAGTTATATTAAATTAGAAAGTGAATGGATTGTCCCAACTGGGTGAGGTTCGGCCATGTTGTATGGCCGAACCCCACTAGAGTTTATTGATGGAAGATAATTGTTAATTATGGAAGTTGTATGCTAAAATTGGAAATTATATAATTATGGAAGGAAACATGCTAAACTTGGAAACTTTCTAAATATGAACCTTCTAATTGTGGACTCGTTAATTATGGAATTGCTAATAATGGAGGTTGATGAAATTAATGGAAACTTAGGCATCATGGGTTCGGCCATGTGTATGGCCGAACCCCATGAACCAATTTTATGGTTGTGGATCAAAATATGGATTTAGGTGTTTGTAATTGAATGAAATGTTAACTATGGATGAGACCAATGGCAAAGTTGTAATTATAGCCTAAAGTGAAAGATCATGGGTTCGGCCATGATGTATGGCCGAACCCCATGAGGTCTCTTTTATGGATTTGAGTGGTTATGGAATTTATATGGACCTATTATGAGTAAACCAAGGACAAAGTTGTGAATACATGCTAAGATGGAAGGTTGGCCATGAATGGCAATCTTGTAAATATGGGGATTGGTTAAAGGACTTTAAATGTTGTAAATCAAGTGGGACTTGGTTTTGATTTATTATTATATTATAAGGTAACGGGACCTCACAAGGTGTTTACGATCGTGAGCAGTTACCGGACGAAAGACGCAAGGACACGTAGCGGTCTTTGGTAGGATTCCACCTCTTTGAAGCCATGGGTTTATGTACATTGTTCTATCTTATTTTTTATCAATATATGTTGCAAAGTATATTTTTCAAATTATGATTTTTAAATGCTATGTTTATTTGATAAAATAGCATGTGTTGGATATGTTTCAAATTGTGATTTTAAATGCTATGTTTATGTTATAAAATAGCATGTGTTTCGTTTGCATCTCATGCATGTCATGGGGTGGAGGATTTTGTAACCGGAGGGGTCACACTCCATCGGGGCATCCGAAAAACCTATGTGCGGTACCTTGATGTGTTTTTCCATCAGGAAGAATCCGGAGGGTCCACACTCTGTCGGGTCGTCCGGAAGACCTATGTGGTGGGTACTTTTATGTACATGTGATGGGTGGGACTCATTGCATTTGTCATCATTGCATGGCATGGTTTTACATGGTTTTGGATATTATGTTATAATATATATTTTGTACTAACCATGTGTCAGCCGTAACTGGAATACCTACTGGGCGTGTTGTTCTAACGCCCTATTTCTACCCTAGTTGATGATACAGGAATAAAGGGGAACGACAAACGCACGGAGGGCCAGGCATAGGAGCTTGGACGATTTATTTTATATGTTTTGAATAAAGTTACTTATGGACATGTATTTGAGTAATTAGTTTCTGGGAATGTAATAACTTAGATGGTCGGATATTTATTTGGATGATTATGACGTTTTAATTATGATTAAAGACTTGACGCATTTTGCTATCTCAATGGAATAGAACTTGGTTCTATTATGATTCCGCAATTTTGATGTTAATATTCCGCAGGTTTATATTGTTATGTGTGAACCATTTTCGTGGACTTAGTCCATGTAGGGTTGACCAGTTAAGGTTGGACTTTGGAAGTTCGGATTTAGCTCGCGTCGTGACGTCCCGCGCTCTATCACTTTTCGTGCATTAATTTACTTCGTTAGACTCAGACGGATGATGTAATACCCCGGATTTTCAAATTATAAATATTTCTGAAAATTACCCATTTAACTTATGGATTTTAGATAAGGCTTTTAGATGGATAAAGTGATTGGGTCTTTTCCCAATTATGACCCAATGATTTTGACAAATGTTTTCAAATAAATTTAAATGGGTGGAATTATTTTAGTAATGCAATCTACGGATATGCACATGAATGATATGCATATGTAGGTTATATGCTAGAATATTTAATGAGGGACTTTTCTAATTAAATTGGATTTGCATATCTTAAGAAAATGTTCACAATTAAATAAGATTGTGCATGGCCGATTATAGGGAATTCCATATCTATGTTATACGCATAAAATCAATTAATTAAAGAAAGAAACAAGTGTACACGGCATGAAATAATTAAATAAGGGAGCAAGGGCGCATAGCACATTCTAAATAGGGATTAAGGAAAAAGAAAGAAAATAAGAAAGGGAGAAAAATAAGGAAGGTTTGACATATCTTTAGTATTTTAGTTATAAAGTTCTACTCGATTGCTTTGCTTCTTTTTGCGTTGGAAAGAAGACTTCAAGGGCTACAACTTCGTAGTTTACCATTTTTCCTGATTCGGAAGTTAACAAGGTCAAAACTGAGCTACAATATGGTATATGTGTAAAAACGGGGAACACAAGGGGCGCACGGCTAAGGGTTGCTTATCTTAAGAACTTTCTAATGTGGGATTAAGAAAGGCTATAAAAGGAGAGATCAAGAGGGATACACGGTTTTGACATCCTTTATTGTTAAGTTTATTCCTCTCTCTCCCTCTCTCAATTCATCATTCTCTTCCACACGGCAAGAGCAAGGAGAAGGGAGAAGAAGATTGGAAGAGAAAGATCAAGCAAGGAGAGAACAAGACATCAATCGGAAAGAGGTTAGTATCTTAATGGTATAGTTTTATTTTTGAAACAAAAAGAACCATAGGGTTCGGCCATGGTGTTTGGCCGAACCCCATGGAGGGAGATTGGAGATGATTTAATGGTTTAAATGGAGAGAAAGAACCATAGGGTTCGGCCATGGAAAGATTTTATTTAATTGATGGCTTTTAAGATTGAAAACCATCGAGGGTTTTGATTTATTCATTGGGTTTAAGATCTTAGATTTTAAATCATAAAAACCTTTGATGGTAGTCGGTCTCAGATTCAAGAAATCAATGAAAGAATATGGATTGTTTTATGGCTAATTGTTTGGATCCATACTAATGAAAAGAAGGAGTCAGGTTTGGCCATGGTGTATGGCCGAACCTGCACCAAGTATTTAATGAATTGGTGGTTAAGTTTAATTGATCTAAACCATTGTGGAAGGTCATGAACCATAGGGTTCGGCCATGGTGCTGGGCCGAACCCCATGGGGTTGTTTTTGGAATGGAGATGGATTTGGTTGCTTAATATGGAAAGCTTCCAAATATGGAAGGAGTTGCTAAACTTGAAAGGCATCCAATAATGGAAAAATAGTTTCTAATTTAGGAAACTATCTATCTATAGATGTTTGTTTAAGATAGGAAAGTGTCTATTCTTGGAAAATAGAAATTGAAATTAGAAAAATATCTAATTATGGAATCTATATTTGGAAAGCATTCAATTAAGGAAAGGTGGTTTCTAATCTAGGAAACTATCTAAGTATGGAAAATGGTTACTAATTTGGGAAGTTTCTATTTTGGAAGGAGTTGGCTAAATTAGAAAGCTTTTAATTTTGGATGGTAAAATATGGAAACCTTCTAATAATAGAAGGTGGAGTTTAATTATAGAAACCTTCCAATTATGGAAAGGTAGAGATTAAATTTGGAAACTAATTATTTATGGAAGTGTGAATGATGAAAGCCATTGAATACTATGAGTGGATTTTAAAAGAGAACCTTATGAACCATAGGGTTCGGCCATGGTGTATGGCCGAACCCCATGGAATTGTAATGGCACTTTTAAAGTATGTTAATTGTTTTTGGAAGGTAGGATTAAAATGGAAAATCTTTAATTTAGAAAGGACCTATTTATGGAAAGAACTTGGAATTATGGATCCAAGATTAGGAAATGATAAATTTAGAAAGTTTCCATTTTAGGGAATTTCTAAGTATGGAAGTTGGTTAATGAAATTGGAAAGTTTCTAAATGTGGACTTTCTAAGTATAAACTTAAGTTGTTGAGAAATTATTATGGACCATGTAAAGGGTGAAAGATTTTAAAAGAAACTATGGGTTATGTAAGCCATGAGTGGCAAAAATTGTAAATACTTGTTAAAGATGGAAGTTTAGCCTTGTATGGCAATAAGGTAATTATATGAGAAATTATTTAGAGAACTTAGATGTATAGGATCTATGTAATTGGATCTAAACATGGGAATTGATTGACGGACCTAGGGTTATGTACTTTGGATTAAAATAAATAGAATATTAACTAAGGTTTGGACCGATGGCATTTTGGTAATTAATGGAATAAATGAACAAAAAGGGTGAGGCTCGGCCATAGGTATGGCCGAACCCCACAAGTATGGTTTATGGATTTAAATATTGCAAATCAAGTAGGACTTGGTGTTGACTTAATATAATATTATAAGGTATAGGGATCTCACAAGTGGTGCGCGATTGGCGATCGATTATTGGACTAAAGACGCAAGCACGCGTTAACGGTCTTTGGTAGGATTCCACCTCGTTGAAACCATGGGTTTATGTACATTGTCTTTATCTTATTTTGATGATTTTATATTGCAAAGGATATGTTTCAAATGGTGATTTTATATGCTTTGTTTATTTGATAAAATAGCATGTGTTTTAAATATGAGTTTTAAAATGCTATGATTTTGTATAATTGCATAGTATGTGGTATTTGCATCTCATGCATGGCATGGGAGGGATGACAGGTAACCGGGGACCCACACTCCGTCGGGGCATCCGTAAAGCACTAGTGGGGGATACTTTGATGATGAGAACCCATCAAGAGGATACTTTGTATAATACCTTGATGATGAGAATCCCATCAAGAGGAATACTATGTATGAAGATTCTGGTGATGAGTATTCCATCAAGGGATACCTTGATGATGAGAATTCCATCAAGAGGATAATAAGTAACCGGAGCTCACACTCCGTCGGAATGTCCGTAACACAACTGTGAGAAATACCTTGATGATGAGAATTCCATCAAGAGAGAAGACCTTGGTGATGAGAATTCCACTAGGAAGATACCTTGATGAGGAGAATTCCATCAAGAGTATATCCTATATTTTGTGATGGTCGGGACTCATTACATATGATAGCATGGCATGGCATTGAATCGGCATGATTATGACTTTTATTATCATGCAAGGTTTTGGTTTTTATCGGTATGATTGGATCTCTATTATCATACACTGTTTTGATATGATGCTTTATGAGTATGTTATGATTTATTATAACTGATTTGATATATTTATTATATCTGGATTTTTGGTACTAACCCATGTGTTAACCCTAATTGGAATACCTACTGGGCGCGTTGTACTAACGCCCTACTTCTACCCTTTAGTGGATGATGCAGGAAACGAGGAAAAAGCTGAACGCGGAAAAGGACAAGCATAGGAGTTTTGAATGCTTTTAGTTTTATATGTTGTTTAAGATACTCAGGGATTTGTATTTAGAGTATCCAGATTTTGGAATGTAATAACTTAGATGAATTGCTATGGTTGGATGTTTTATTTGGATAATGATTAAAGTGATTTATTGACTAAGTACTTTGCTGTCAATGGAATAAAACTTGGTTCTATTATGATTCCGTAAATTGGATGTTATAATTCCGCATGTTAGTGATTTTTATTTCGCATGTTGATATAGCTATGTGTGAACCATTTTAGTGGACTGAGTCCATGCACACATAGGGTTGGCCAGTTAAGGGTCGGACTTTGGAAGTTCGGACTTAGCTCACGTCGTGACGTCCCACGCTCTATCACTCTACTCTGTTACAAAAAAAAATAGACTCTGATTTACGGGAAGAATCGAATGAAAAAGGACGGGGCATTACAGATGATAGCAAAGGAGGTACAGTCAAAATAATCTGATTACGAAACATAGCAACATAGGATGTATTTCCCCAGAAAACAAAGCAAAAATCAAGAGTGCTTATTTGGAAATTTTCCCCAATAGGTAGGAAATACAAATTTTTGTTTATGGAAACTAAGTCTTGATATTTTAATGGCTTAGGGAAAAATGATTCCAAGGGGAAGGCCAAGGAGAAATACCCGACAAAACCCAAGTGGGGGTGAAGATGAGGTAGAACATCCTCGAAATGAGGAGGAGCAACCATCTCATCATGAGGAGGAACGACAATCTCACCGTGAGGAGGAACAACCATCCCTCCAAAAGGAGGAGGAACAAAGCAGCGTGAACATACCGGTGGTGCCTTCTGAATTGCAAAATTTGGTTCAAGCGGTGGTCACTTCGGTGCTTCAACAACACCTGAATGAGAATGGAACCACCAAGGAAAATAATGACAGGAGCATGGTCAGGGACTTCCAGCAACAGCGCCCTCCTTACTTCAAGGGGAGAGAAGGGGTTGTCGGAGAGGAAAACGGGCTGAAGACGATTTCACAGATTCTGACTTTATTGAATATCACGAGTCATGCTCACAAGATTTTACTGGCCACATCATAGCTGATCAATGATGCCGGTAAATGGTGGGAGGTGATAGAGAAGCAGCGGACACTTATTCCCGAAGGGGAGAGGACTACAATGACTTGGGAGCAGTTCTCAGCTACGTTCCTGGAACATTATTTTCCTGAGGAGGAGAAGGAGTGCTAGACACAGACTTTTCTATCTTTGGTACAAGGTACCATGACGGTGGCAGAGTACCACCAGGAGTTTCTCAGTTTATCTGAGTATGCATTCTATATGGTGGATACTGAGTATCGGAGGGCACGTCAGTTTGAGCGGGGCCTTCGGCCAAGTATAAGGGCCAAGGTAACTATATTCAAGGCAGCCATATTGGCAGAGGTGGTCAGCAGGGCCACAATAGCAGAGCAAGAAATGGTTGAATTGACGCGTCTTGACAATTGCCGAGCTCAGAGTGGGAGGGGTACATTTCAGCCCAACAAGAGGTTCCAACCGAACTCTAACAGACCCTCACCATCCATTGGGTCAATAGGGGGCTTTCGTCCCAATCATCCCTCCCCATCTGCATCAGTCACTCAGGCTCCCAGAGGTGTGAGCAACTACTACCATTGTGATCAGCCTGACCATTTTAAGAGGGAATGTCCACAACTCAACAAACCCTCTAATACCAAGGGTTCATCTCGTCCACCAGTTAGCCAACTAATTCACGTGGAGGCAGGACATTTAATCAGGCGGGAAGGCCACCTACAGGATCTGGATGGGTATTCACCTTAGCACCTCCAGCAGCAGAGGATCATTCTGTGTTTCAAGGTATGGCAGTAGTCAGTAGTTCCTACGCCTTTGCATTATTTGATTCAGGAGCATCCCATTCTTTCATATCTGCTGCATTCATAACTGCTGCTGGTACATTGGTACAAAAACTGTCCTCATCATTCACCATTGTATCCCCTGTTGGAGACACATCATTGAGACTTATATGCACAGCAGTGAATATTGAACTTGCTGGACTCAAATTTGAGTTCAATTATTTGGTACTCGATATGTCAGAATATGATATTATTTTCGGCATGGATTGGTTGGCTAGCTTTAAGGCCAACATTGATTGTTATCGTCGCAGGGTGACATTTTGGTCGCCCGAGGAAAAACAACATGTGGTGTGTGCTGATAAACAAAGTAGACTGCATGAAGGGTTGAATCATCTGGTATTGAACATTATCAGAATCAACAAGGCACCGGTCGTTGAACTTCCAGAAATAGTAAGGGACTATGCGACGTTTTTCCAAAGGAACTCCCTGGTTTGCCTCCCATGAGGGAGATCAATTTTGAAATCAAGTTGTACCCTGACACTACACCAGTGTCATTACCACATTACCGGATGGCACCAGCAGAGATGTCCGAGTTAAAGAAGCAGATTGATGAACTGCTCAGATTGGGGTGCATTCGGAATAGTACATCGGCTTGGGGAGCTCCGATTTTATTTGTGAAGAAGAAGGATGGTTCACTCTGTATGTGTGTGGATTACAAAAAACTGAACCAGCTGACGGTCAGAAACAAGTACCCTCTACCCAAGATCAATGATTTATTTGATCAACTTAAAGGTTCCAGCTAGAGGAGGACATAGAAAAGACAGCTTTCAGAACGCGGTATGAACTATTTGAGTTTGTAGTCATGCCGTTTGGACTCACCAATGCACCGGCTGTGTTCATGGATCTTATGAACAGGATTTTCCGTTCTTACTTGGACAAATTTGTCATTGTATTTATTGATGATATTTTGATTTACTCCAAAACTCAGGAAGAACATGCTAAGCACCTGAGAATAGTTCTAGACACTTTGAGGAAGAACAAACTATATGCTAAAGCCAGTAAATGTGAATTTTGGCTATCTGAGGTCAACTTTTTGGGACATGTTATATCAGAAGAAGGTATAGCGGTGGACCCGGCTAAGGTAGCGGCACTAAGAGATTGGAAAAGTGCCAAAGAATGTAACCGAAATCCGTAGTTTTTTGGGATTGGCTGGTTATTATAGGAAACTTATCATGGACTTCTCAAAAATTGCATCTCCACTTACTCAACTCACTCAGAAAGGAGTCAAATATGAATGGTCAGATTTGTGTAATCGGAGGTTTGAAGTGCTGAAGAAGAGACTTACCACTGCTCCTATCGTAATTTTACTGGAAAGAGACAAGTGTTATGAGGTACAATGTGATGCTTCAGGAGAGGGACTGGGATGTACACTCAGTCTTAGTAATCGTGTGGTGGCATACAGATCAAGACAGTTGAAAATACATGAATGTCTCTATCCTACACATGATCTAGAACTAGCCGCAGTGGTTTTCGCTCTCAAAAGCTGGAGACATTATCTTTATGGCGAGAAATTTGAAGTGTTTTCAGATCATAAAAGCTTGAAATACTTATTTGATCAGAAAGAGCTCAACTTGAGGCAACGCAGATGGATGGAATATCTGGCGGATTATGAGTTCGCACTTCGTTATCACCCTGGCAAGGCGAACAAGGTGGCAGATGCCTTCAGCCGTTTATCACATGCATCAGTGGCATGTTTGATCAGGACAGAATGGGAGATGTTGAATACCATTCGAGAGTTTAAACTTTACCTCAATAACCATGGGACTATATACAATTTGATCATATGGTCCAACATGGTTACCAAGATTGAACAGGAACAACGGATAGACTCGGAGGTGGAGGAGATTTGGGCTAAGATGTCTACTGGTGAAGTCATACCGGAATGGGAGTTACGAAAAGGACAGGGTCTTCTATTCCAAGGAAGGGTATATGTACCAAAGAGTTGCAAAAAAGAGTTATTGGTTGAGGCACATCAGACCAAACTCTCTATTCATTCGGGCAGTACCAAGATGTATCATGACCTGAAGAGACATTACTAGTGGCATGGACTCAAAAGAGATGTGGCACAATTTGTAGCACATTGCTTAACTTGTCAACAGGTTAAGACGGAACATCAGAAGCCACCAAGGTTACTCAAACCCTTACCAGTGCCGGAATGGAAATGGGAACACATTTCCATGGATTCTGTGACAGGGTTCCCAAGGTCATCAAAGGGCAACGATGCGATATGGGAAGTGGTAGACCGACTGACCCAGTCTGTACCTTTTATTCCCATCAAGATGACAGACTCATCTAAGACTTTGGGTCGGCGGTATATTAGGGATATCATTAGATTGCATGGTATACCTCAGACTATTGTGTCTGATAGAGATGGTCGATTCATAGGCAGGGTATGGCAGAGCATGCAGTCGGCCATGGGAACAGATCTACTGATTAGTACGGCATTTCATCCACAGACTGATGGACAGTCTGAGCGGACAATACAGACACTGGAGGATATACTGAGAGCATGTATGCTAGATTTTAAGGGTGGATGGGAGGATCACTTAACGTTGGTAGAATTCTCATACAACAACAGTTTACCAGGCAAGCCTACAGATGGCTCCATTTGAGGTATTATATGGTAGACCATGTAGGTCACCAGTGTGCTGGATAGAGGCCGGTGAGCCTGTACTGATTGGACCTGAATTGGTTGCAGAGACTACAGTGCAGATACAGTTAATACGGCAACATTTATTGACTGCGCAGAGTCGTCAGAAGAGCTATGCTGACAAGAGAAGGAAGTTTCTTGAAGTTGAAGCGGGAGACATGGTGTTCTTAAAAATCTCGCCATCAAAGGGACACATGAGATTTGGAAAGAAAGGGAAATTGTCGCCAAGATATGTGGGACCGTTTTCAATCATAAGAAGGATGGGGGACGTGGCTTATCAATTGGCACTCCCATCACAGTTGGCATCTTTACACAATGTGTTCCATATATCGATGTTGAGGAAGTATAATCTTGATCCTTCTCACGTGCTGAACATACAAGATATAGAGGTACAAAGCGACGTGACATACGTTGAAAAACCTGTCCAAGTGGTGGACACAGAACAAAGGGTATTACGGAATCGAGCGATTCAATTTGTCAAAGTGGTATGGGATCGACATGGCATTTAGGAAGCCACATGGGAACTCGAATCAGAAATAAGGAAAGCTCATCCTGAGCTATTTCTGTAAAGGTTTGAAACCCTATTTCATTCGAGTTTCAGGACAAAAATTTTAAAAAGAGGATTGTATTGTAACACCTCGGATTTTTAGATTATTTAAATATATGAAAATTTCCCTTTTTAATTTGAATTATTAAATAAATGTGCATGGCCGAATTTTAGATATTAAATCCAAGTTTATGCGCATGAGTGATAGGCATATCTATGTGATATGCTAGAATATCTTGAGAAAATATCTAGGATTTGCATATCCAAGAAATTGTCTAAAATTAAATAAAAAAGATATTTAAGAATAAAATTAAAATAGCATGGCCGTGTAAAGGGATTTCCATATCTATGCCATGAGCATAAAATCTTTTGAAAAGAGGAAGCAAGGGGCGCACGGCCCTAAGGGGGAAGGGTTATTTAAGCACCTTCTAAATTAGGACTAAGGGGAGATTTTTAATAAAAGAAAGGAAAGGGGTGCACGACAATACACATAGCCGAATTCTTTCCTTCTCTCAAGCCCCATTCTCGCCAATTCACAAGTGGTAGAGAGGGCAGCCGGCAAGAGGAGAAGGCTAAAGAAGAAAAGGATTGGAAAAAACAAGAACCAACCGGAGCGAAGGAAAATCGAAGGAGTTGTGGAACCGGTAAGTGATTTTATAATTTTTGTTTAAAAGAAAAGAACCCCATGGAAGAAGATTGGAAGATAATCATGATAATTTTAAGTGGAGATATGGTTAAGGATATGGGTCGGCCATTGCATGGCCGAACCATGATTTGATTATGGCTAAGATATAAGACCAAAAGAATGGAAGAAAAGGGATGGGGTTCGGCCATGGGGTATGGCCAAACCCCACCAAATATGTTGATGAATTTTTATGGGAGTTTGTTGATAATGAAATATGATGTTTGGAGGGGTGACGTTCGGCCATGGTGTATGGCCGAACCCCACCAAATAAATTTATGAATTTGGGGTTTTCTTAGGCATTGAATTATATGGACCTAAGGTTAATGATTTAAATGAATGCTTTGATGGAGAACCAAGGACCTTAGGGTTCGGCCATGGTGTATGGCCGGACCCCATAGAGAATTTTGGGATAATGTTAATGTAATTAGATTATGGAATTAAGGAAGAAAATTATGGAGTTATGTTCAAGAAAAGAAATTAAAGAATCCATAGGGTTCGGCAATGGTGTATGGCCGAACCCCATGGAGGTGAATTGGTTTGGTTAATTTTAAATAATAGTTTGATGTTAATGTTATGTAATTTGGAAAGGAATTAAATGGAAGCATGAACCATAGGGTTCGGCCACAATGCATGGCCGAACCCCATGTTAGAAAGAAATTAATATATGGATTATTTCTATGAGTGAGATTCGGCCATGGTGCATGGCCGAACCCCACTAGGGTTTATTTTATGGAGGAGATTATTTAATTAGAAGCTATCTAATTATGGACCTAAGATTAATAATGGAAGGTGGAGATTATCTTGGAAACATTCTAAGTATGGAAGAATTTATGTTTTAAATATGGAAACCTTCTAAATATAGAAGGTGGAGATAAATTTGGAAACCTTCTAAAAATAGAAGGAGGGATTTAAAATGGGAAGGTTTCTATTTATGGAAGGAGGTTTCTAAATTAGGAAGCATTTATTTATGGAAGTTATATCAAATTAGAAAGTGAATGGATTGTCCCAATTGGGTGAGGTTCGGCCATGTTGTATGGCCGAAACCCACTAGAGTTTATTGATGGAAGATAATTGTTAATTATGGAAGTTGTATGCTAAAATTGGAAATTATCTAATTATGGAATGAAGCATGCTAAACTTGGAAACTTTCTAAATATGGACCTTCTAATTGTGGACTTGTTAATTATGGAATTGTTAATAATGGAGGTTGATGAAATTAATGGAAACTTAGGCATCATGGGGAACCAATTTTATGGTTGTGGATCAAAATATGGATTTAGGTGTTTGTAATTGAATGAAATCTTAACTATGGATGAGACCAATGACAAAGTTGTAATTATAGCCTAAAGTGAAAGATCATGGGTTCGGCCATGATCTATGGCTGAACCCAATGAGGTCTCTTTTATGGATTTGAGTGGTTATGGAATTTATATGGACCTATTATGATTAAACCAAGGGCAAAGTTGTGAATACATGCTAAGATGGAAGGTTGGCCATGAATGGCAATCTTGTAAATATGGAGATTGATTAATGGACTTTAAATGTTGTAAATCAAGTGGGACTTGGTTTTGATTTATTATTATATTATAAGGTAACGAGACCTCACAAGGTGTTTATGATCGTGAATGGTTACCGGACGAAAGACGCAAGGACACGTAGCGGTCTTTGGTAGGATTCCACCTCTTTGAAATCATGGGTTTATGTACATTGTTCTATCTTATTTTTTATCAATATATGTTGCAAAGTATATGTTTCGAATTATGATTTTTAAATGCTATGTTTATTTGATAAAATAGCATGTGTTGGATATGTTTCAAATTGTGATTTTAAATGCTATGTTTATGTTATAAAATAGCATGTGTTTCATTGGCATCTCATGCATGGCATGGGGTGGAGGATTTTGTAATCGGAGGGGTCACACTCCGTCGAGGCGTCCGAAAAACTTATGTGCGGTACCTTGATGTGCTTTTCCATCAGGAAGAATCCGGAGGGTCCACACTCCGCCGGGGCGTCCGGAAGACCTATGTGGTGGGTACTTTTATGTACATGTGATGGGTGGGACTCATTACATTTGTCATCATTGCATGGCATGGTTTTACATGGTTTTGGATATTATGTTATAATATATGTCTTGTACTAACCATGTGTTAGTCGTAAGTGGAATACCTACTGGGCGCGTTGTTCTAACGCCCTACTTCTACCCTAGTTGATGATATAGGAATCAAGGGGAACGATGAACGCAAGGAGGGCCAGGCGTAGGAGCTTGGATGATTTATTTTATATGTTTTGAATAAAATTACTTATGGACATGTATTTGAGTAATTAGTTTACGGGAATGTAATAACTTAGATGGTCGGATGTTTATTTGGATGATTATGACGTTTTAATAATGATTAAGGACTTGACGTACTTTGTTATCTGAATGGAATAGAACTTGGTTCTATTATGATTCCGCAATTTTGATGTTAATATTCCGCAGGTTTATATTGCTATGTGTGAACAATTTTCGTGGACTTAATCCATGCTCACATAGGGTTGGCCAGTTAAGGGTAGGACTTTGGAAGTTCGGACTTAGCTCACGTCGTGACGTCCCGCACTTTATCACTCTTCGTTTTAAAGAAAAAAAAAATAGACTCTGATTTACCGGAAGGAGCGAGTGAAAAAGGGCGGGGCATTACATTTCGTCCTCCTGCTCTATCGCGCTTTCCTCGTTTTCGGTTCCTTTTTTTAGTTTTTCTTGGTTTTCTTTGGTTTTCCTTGGCTTTCCTTGACTTCATCGATTTCCCTTGGTTTTTCCATGCTATTCCTCGATTTTCTTGGATTTTACTCGGTTTCTCCTTGTTTTCCCTACTCTTCCTGGAATTTCACTGATTTTCCCTCTTTTTTCCCCTTTTCCCCGACTCAGCTGGGCAACTGAGTCGGCTGTACCGAGTCTTCGAGTGGACTCAGCTCGGGCTCCTAAGTTAACCCAGTCTTGGACTTAGCCTAGCCAGGCCCAGAAATGTGTCGACTAGCCCAGTTCTCTAGCCCATTTTCTTCGGCCAAGTTGGGTCCGGCCCAGCTGGCTCTAGTGCGACCCATTTTCAAAGCCCATTTTCTGGCCTGACCCTTTATAGCCCGTTTTCCAAGCCCAACCATGTAACGCCCCACCCTTTTTCACTTGTCGAAAATCAGAGTCTTATTTTTAAAAAAAATAAAAAATAAAGAGTGAAAGAGAGCTGAAACGTCACGACGCGAGCTAAGTCCGAGCTTCCGAAGCCCCGCCCTTAACTGGCCAAGCATACGTGTGCATGGACCAAGTCCACTAAAATGGTTCACACGTACTACAACTTGCGGAATACCCATTGCAGAAGTAACATCAGATTACAGCATTTACTTAGCAAGGAAGGCAATCAATATACATTAACTTAATCCAGATTGATCATCAATCTATCCATAGCAAATAGTCTAAGCTATTACTTTCCCAAATACTAGCTACTCAAATTACATTGTCCATGAATAAATTTAAATAAAGTGAAACTAAATTATCCAAGGTCCTAAGCTTGGTTCCGATTGTGTCCTTCGTTTCGTCCATTTCCTGTGTCATCATCTAAGGTAGAAGTAGGGCGTTAGACAACGCCCCCAATAGGTACTCCATGTAGGGTCAACACATGGATCAGTATAACAAAAACACATAGATATAAATAATATCAAAACCATGCAAGTTAATGCCATGCCATGGTGTCATATGCCATGAATCCCACCGATCAGCCATATCACAAAACACATAGTATCCTCTTGATGGATACCCACGAATGCCTTACGGATGCCCCGACAGAGCATGGATCTCCGGTTACAAATCAATCATATATCCCTCTTGATGGATAATGCACATCAAGGTACCCTCACGAATGCCTTACGGACGCCCTGATGGAGCGTGGGTCTTCGGTTACATTTCATCCCTTCCATGGCATGCATGAGATGAAAATGCCAACATGCTATGTAATAATACAAATCATAGCATTAAAATCCCATCATTAAGACATATCATTTGATACCAAAATAATTCAAGTAAAACATTCACATATACATATTCCATGGTGTTCAATAAGATAGAATCCTACCAACGTCCAATTATCGGGTCCTTGTGTTTCCATCCAAAAATCGATCACCGATCTCGTCAAGCCGATCGTTCACCGTTTGTGAAATCCCGTTACCTTATTACATTTAACATATACATACGTCACTTTGGTGATCCATTTAATTCCATAGAATAACCAATTTAATTATTCCAATTGATTTAAACCATTCCCTTCATCTTTCCAATTTAACCTAACCATTTGGAAAATCATATAAATATTTCATTTATAAAATCACTAGGTTACCCGTTGTCCACTACCCACTGTCCACTATCCACTGTCCACCAAAACTCACTTGTGGGGTTCGGCCATACAACATGGCCGAACCTCACTCTTTGGTTTTGACCCCCTTTTTAACCCTTGTTTTATTTTACACAAAATGGGTCCAACACTATCCATCTTTTGATTTATTCATCCAACCACATATAGTTAATCATTTAACAACTTAAGTCCATAAAGATATCATCCTCATCATACACCTAGGTTCATGAAAAGCCCTTCATGGGGTTTAATCATACACTTAGGTCCATCATTTTAAAACCCAAAATCCATCAACATTTCTTCCATCATTTCATCTTTTAAAACCCATTTAAACCAATGATATTCTTCCATGGGGTTTGGCCATACAACATGGCCGAACCCAATGGTTCATCAATTTCTTCTTAAAAATCATATACCCATATTAGATCACTTAATGGGGTTTGGCCATTCCACATGGCCGAACCTCATTTTGCCTTTCTTTAAATGGATCTTAAATCCATGGCCTCCAACATTTTGGCGAACCATTTCCAATCTATATGGAATGTTCCCTTTAATCTCCTTTTAATTTATAAATCTTGTCAAGTACCACTTACTGATTCCGCAATTCCTCTGATTTCTTACGTTCCGCCTTGCTCCTTCGATCTTCTCCTTCTTTAGTCTTTTCTTTCTTCCTCTCTAATCTTAGGCCAAAGTGTGTTGCTTGATTAAGATAGAAATCCTATGAATGGTTCGACCAAGGAAGAGATTTGAGAGCGGGAGAGGAGGAGGGAATGGAAAACCTTAAGTCTTTTCCTTGTCTTGTGAGGGATCGGCTCCAAGAGTGAGAGGGAGAGGAGTTGAGATAGAAATGTCTATGTCTTTCTTGTCTTAGTGAGAGGATCGGACAAAGGAGAGTTTGAGTGCACAATTTCTTTGTTCCAATAAGATCCAATCAGCCAAAGGTGTGGTGTCTCTTGGGTTATACCCCTTTGTAACAGCCAAAACCTTTCACCTCCCACATTAATGTTTCCTTTGGAGTTTCATCCCATGAGATGAAACTCCCCAACCATGTACCCCTTGGTTTTCCATCATGAGATGGAAACCCTCCATCTCCCCAACGTGTATCCATGGGTTTCATCTCATGAGATGAAACCCTCCACCATCCCAACTTGTGCATTCAAGATGGAAACACCCCCCATCTTAACTATTGACCAACCAAGGTGTCCCTTGGTCTTCACCATGGCATCCATTCACCTCTAACGTGTACTCCTTGATTATGTTTTTTGGTTTCCTCTTTTGAGATGGAAACCCTCCATCTTCCCACTCCACTCATTTCAATTCAACTCAACTCAACTTAAATGAACTCATTTTCCAACTCAAGCACTTGAACTCACATTAATAAATTCTCAACTCATGTGAATTCACTTTCCAACTCGAGCATTATTTATCCCACTTGAACTCATTCATCAACTCACCCATAGTTGACCAAGTCAACCATGGCTTAGTCAGCTATGAACCATATGGTATTTAGGGTCCCACTTAGCCATTTCATTTACATGCCACCTCACTTGATGAGGTGGACCTCATGCCTTGTATCTTAATTGGTTATTAGACCCAATTATCAAACCTTACCCATTTATTTCAATTGGACCTTATCCATAATCCGTTGGGTCATAATTTGGCAATTGACCCAACTCCTTACCCATCTAAGGTCCATCTCCATTGTTTAATTTCAAATTCCATTAATTCACAAATTAAATGGACAATTTCCATATATATTCTAACCGTATCCACTATCTATTGGATCCTAATTGGGCCATTGACCCAATTAAATTTTTTCTCTACTCAATTACATTCCAAACCCATTTACCTTGACTCATCTTAATAAATTAATCACCCTTTAATTTCACTCTTAAAAGGAAATTTCCTTTATTTCCTAGGTTAAGATCTCAGGGTGTTACAAACCCAATTCGGCCTGTTTTGGGCCCAATCCAAATTTTTAGGCCCGTTTTCAGTCCGTTCTCATTTTAGTCTATCTTACCTTATTTACTTATTCGTTCATCTTTGTTTCAACAGATTGAGCTCCCTTCAACCAATCAAGCCGCTTGTTTGCTTCGAATTTTCGACTCCACACATTATGAGGGGACTTATCACTGTTTTAACATGCACTTGCATTTATCAAACTGTTATCTCTGGACATGGAGTGATCGGGGGTGACCCTCTATTCATTTAGCCACTCGGTAAGGGAAAACTGTTGTAATAAATATGTGGCAGAGGGTCTGCTCAGGGGTACTCCAGTCAACTATATGCTTTGTAGAGAGCTTTAATTGGACAATTGGAATTGAATATGATACTTGGAAATTTGCCGGTGATGCTTTGAATGTTTATTTGCTAGATGTTATTGGAATCACGTGGAACATAGATATGTGTGGCTAAATAACCATTATATGCTCTTGACTCGCATGATGAAATATATTGTTGATTTTGAATTAATTGCATCAGAATAAAGTCTTACCGTTGTATATGATCATGGCATCATGTGCATGTCTTGGGGGATGAGTTTGGTTGTTGGGGGGAGTTCTTCGTTATGCTTCGGTGGTCGAGACCCCCATAAGAGATGAGGGTTTCCCCGTTCCGCTCCGACGGTTGAGGCATCTACCCTTGAGATTGGCTTCCCTGTTATGCTCCGGCGGTCGAAACCCCCATAGGCGATGCGGGTTTCCTCGTTGCATTCCGGCGTTTGAGGCGGTTGTGTATCATGCGGCCTCCCATTTATTTTGGTAGAGAGATCGAGGTTGTTGGAGGACAGTTGTTAGCTATGGAGATTATGTCTCTGATTGATCAGTGGGACCATTGGTAATTGCATAGTTGAGTACTCTTGTACGTAAACATTCATTCTATTATGATGTCCATTATTGTTCTCTACATGTGATATATATACATATATATATATATATATATATATATATCGTTGATGTATGATATGATTATTACCTTTACTGGACTAGTTAGCTCACCTCTTACTCTCCAGGAGTTTGTTGGAGGACCCGATGTGGGCCACTAAGATGATGTCGCGGACTAGTCAGTGGATTATTTGTTGGTAATGCAGTTGGATCTCATGCATATGAGCACCCCTTTTATTACAATATTTTTGCATTCATGCATATGATAATCTACTTATATTGCTGACATGTGATATGCATTATCGCTTCACTGGGCTGGTTAGCTCACTCCTTACCTTTAAGGTACCCGATTACGAAGGGACTAGGCAGGGCCCCTTGAGGAGGCACCCGTAGAGGAGCAGTGGTTAGAAATTTTATAATCATGTCGTTCTTAGTGGAGAGACCTTGTTTTATATGTCCCCTCTTTGTATGTTGTTTGATTTCGGATGATGTATAACTGTGTTCAAATAGTCTATGATTGTTTCATGCTATGGTGGTATGTTGAACTTTATGGTCAGTTTTTGAGCGGGAGGTAGTTGCCCCGTTTCAAAAAAATATATACCGTTATCTATTCCTTTGTGATGTTTTGAGATATTTCGGAGGTAACGCGCCCATAGCAGGACGGGACGTTACAGTTGGTATCAGAGCACGGTTCAACTCTCGGACTGTGCATGGTTAGAGATGGTTGTGATGTTGCCTACATAATAGGTTCACCCCCTGTGTGATAGGGTAGATGGAACTGGGTTATGGAGTAGTGCGTAGACACCCTAAGTTTGTGTGATGTGATTGATACGTTACCTTTCGGTTAGCATACTTGGGAAGTGTTTTGTAACAAATTCTTGCATGATATGAGACTTCCAAGTGTTTGATTCGTGGGTGAGTCAGTGGTGAGATATATCACTCGTTTGAGTGGGTGGGGCACCGTTACGTGGTCACAAGAGTTGTGAGATACAAATCCCAAGGTTTTGAGTCATGTTGGTCCTAATCCGTAGGGTAGTTAGAGATGTTCTGGCGTGGTTGTGGTGTTTTCGCAGTAGTTTGAGTACCGTGATGGAGTCACGGGGGCTCATGTTGATAGGGCAAGAGCACCGTTTGTGGATTTCGTTTATGGTTGTTTGGTATATGGATAGATTCATTGGAAATCTATGGGCGTCTACCGAGTGAGTCCGACCGGCTTACTCTGTAGATAGCCGATGAAATTCCATGAGAGGTCGGTGGGTTTGGTATGTTGAGTTATTGGTTAGGTTCGTTTTGGATTTAGGATTGCGGGGAGTGCCTAGGAGTCGAGCCAGTGGTGGTAAGTCTAGCTCTTGGACTCTCATGGGTCCAATACCATGGTTTAAGGCAGTTGTGGATCTGCCAACAGGTTGCATAGGTCAGACTGGTAGGGTTGACTGATAAAGCTAGTGGCCCCAGTGTACGGGCCTATCTCGGTGTGTGAGTGAGTGGGGAGCTTGATATTTTCAGCAGGGCACGTGGGTGCTTCTTGGTCCTTGACTGTGTAGTGTCTGATTCTAGTGCGCCTCACTCTTTTTTTACCTTGAGTTTTACTAGTGGTGGATCAGATCAGTGGGTCGTGTGTTTTGACTTTTGGAGCTTAGCGTGAAGGTTGATTTACAACTTTTGGAGATGTCAGAGTTTTACGTCACCTTGGGGATGAATTGGTTGTCCTCTTTTCAGGTTACCTTGGACTGTTGCTGTAAGTAGGTGATGGTTTAGTTTCTCGCGGGGGATACATTTGTCAAACGGTGTGTAGCCTACAGTTTGAACATGGAAGGGTTGTGCAACTTGGCGGCTAACTTGAGTTAGGAGAGAACTGAGGTAGACAGATGTTGAGGTGCCCCGTGTGGGTCGGGAGTTCACTGATATCCTTCCGTAGAAGCTTCTTGGATTGTATCTACGTCAGAAGGTAGGGCTTGTTTTCGATCTGCTTCCCAAATACGGTATCTACGCTAATTTCTCATTATCGAGTGACACTAGTAGAGGTGTTGGAGAGTCAGGTCAAGGAGTTGGAGTCTCTTGGCTACAATTGATCCAGCGTCCTTCTTGGAGCGCATCGACATTGTTGACCAAGAAAAGAGATGGCTCCACGCGATTATGCGTTGATTACTAGTAGATGAGTAGAGTCTCTGTGGAAAGCAATTGCCTTTTTTGTCAAGGACTGACAACTTGTTTGACCAACTGAGAAGATAACTCCCCCAATTGCTTTGAGCACTTTGAGTTTGTGGTGAAATTGTTTGGGATGACGGATACCTCGAAAAGAATTGTGACCCTAATGAACAGGATATTCAAGCCATGCCTGGATCGGTTTTAGTGGTATTCATCGACGACATCCTGATATATTCAGCATTAGAAGAGGATCATGAGCAGCATCTGAGAACAATACTTCGTGTCTTGAGGGATCACAAGGTTTATACGAAGTACAACAAATGTGAATTTTGGCTACTGGAGGTTCAGTGTCTTGGACACGTGGTGTCAGCTAACGGTGTGTCCGTGGATCCAGCTAGGGTTGAGGTTGTTCTGAGTTAGGAGCGATCACGGAGCGTGACTGAAATCCGCATCTTTTTGGGTCCTGCGGGTTATTATCAATGGTTTATTAAGGATTTCTCCTAGATCGCCACACCCATGACAATATTGACTTGCAAGGATGTGAGGTTTATCTGGGATGAAGTTTGTGAGACAGCTTTCCGAAGAATGAAGGAGCGTTTGACTTCCGATCCATTGTTGATAGTGCCAGATAGGCCGTGGCTATGCGGTCTAACGTGATGCTTCCGGTGATGGTTTTAGGCTGTGCACTGATGCATGTGGGAGGGTGATGGCTTATGGTTCGAGAGAACTTAAGACTCATGGACAAGTCTTTCGATTCATGACTTGGAGTTAACAGTTGTGGTTTTTGCACTTGAAGTTTGGAGACGTTACTTATATGGTGAGAGGTTCAGGGTTTTCTCAGATCACCATGACCTAAAGTATCTGTTCACTCAGAGGGAGATGAATATGAGACAGAGGCGGTGGATGGAGTGTCTTGGTGACTACGACTTCGTGCTGTTTTACCACCCCGGTAAGGCAAACGTGGTTGCAGACACCTTGAGTCGCAAGGCGAGGGTAGCCTTGTCGAGTTTGATCGGAGGATATAGAGCATCCAGACTTTGCAGATGGGTTGTTCAGTCAGAGATCTATAATAAAATTTCGAGAAGTTAGCGGACAGATGATAGGTACATCGTGCTGAGAGATGCTGTGGCCAGTGGCAGTGGACCTTTTGGAGGGACTGTCAGACGAGATGGTGGTTTGACCCTTTAGGGCAGGCTATTTATACCCATGTCCAGGCAGTGCCGCGAGGAGGTATTACAGCACTTCCGTCACTCCAGGTTCGCTGAGCATCCGGGACGCACAAAGATGTATCATGACTTGCATCAACAGTTCTGGTGGAGGAGTATGAAGAAGGCAGCAACCGAGTTTGTGACCCACCGTTTAACTCGTCGACAGGTTGAGGTAGAGCATTTGAGACCCGCTGATAAGTTGTAGCCTCTTCTGATCACAGAGTGGAAGTAGGATCACATTTCGATGGATTTCGTGACTGGTTTGCCGAAGTCGCCTTTGAGACATGATGCAGTGTGGGTCATAGCGGATCGATTGACTAAGTCAGCCCATTTTATTGGCATGAAGACGGCAGAATCTTTTGAGACTTTGAGTTGACTGTACTTGGTAGAGGTAGTCAGACTACATGGTGTACCTTAGCCAATTATCTCAGACCGGAACCCGAGGTTTATCCCTCGGCTCTGGCAGAGCTTGCAGAAAGAGTTGAGCACACAGTTATGTTTCGTACAACCTTCCATCCATAGATCGATGGTCAGTCGGAACAGACTATTCAGATCTTAGAGGATATGCTCCGAGCTTGTGCTGGATCATGACGATAGGTGGGAGAGCCACTTGCACTTGGTTGAGTTCGTTTACAACAACAACTAACGATCTAGTATCAAGATGACATTGCATGAGGCCTTGTATGACAGAACATGCAGATCACCCTAATGTTGGGTAGAGATCAGTGATACAGTGATGTCGGGACTGGGTTTGGTCAATGAGACCATGAAGCAGGTGAGGTTGATTAGATAGGGGTTGTTGACTGCTTAGAGCAAGTAAGAGAGTTATGTTGACCGTCGGAGGAGGACACTAGAGTTTGCAGTCGAAGATCATGTTTTCCTTCCGGTTTTCACCCCGTCATGAGATTCAAAGGTTTGGGCACAAAGGAAAATTCACCCTGGTTTATTGGACTGTTTAAGGTACTAGAAAGGATCAGAGAAGTGGTCTACAGACTTGTATCTCCCCTTTCACGTTTCATGCTCTGGAAGTACCTTGATGATCCATCACATGTGAATGACTAAAAGGACATGAACTTAGCAAAGATGTCACCCCTAAGGAGGGACCAATGTCTATTTAGGATTTGAGGGTGCAAAGGTTTTGTGGCAAGACAATCCATTTGGTGTTAGCGATCTGCCAACACGAAGTGAAAGAGTCGTTTACTTGTGAGAAATCGACAACGATGTGGAGACAGTTTCTAACTTTGCTTGAGACTAGAGGTATGAATTCAGTTTAAATTTTGAGGACGAAATTCCTTACAGGGGTAGTGTTGTAATGACCCGAAACGATATTTCGGGAAGTTAGAGAGTTTTGTGGATTTTTGAGTCGTTTTTGATGTTTTAGCGGCAGTGTAGAGAGTGTGGCTCCGCGGTGGGCCCGGTTTGCCTGATTTCGAGCTTGGAGCCTCGAAGGGCATTTTGGTAATTTTGTAATTCCTGTATTTACTATGATGAAAAATGTTCAAAAAAATTCACTTCTTCTTGCTCATGTTCGGCATTTGATTTTCCTTATAGTTTTTTTTATTTGTTTATTTTTTTGAAAACTCAGTGTCTGTTTTGAAATTGAAATTCACGCGTTTCTAGGTTTCATCTTCAAACTATATATATAATAAAATGTGGATTTTAATAGTTTATAGAACAAAAAATGGGGGTTGTGATTTTTTACAAGATTTTTGTAAAAAATAAAATAAAATAATAACCCCCAAAACCCTAAACCCTAACACCCCTCATCTTTAGACCCCCATTTCCTGCAGCACTGTAGCTCTTTAGCTAAAGTGCCGCCGTAATCCATCCCTCGCCTCTCAACCTCTGGATTTCTCTCTCAGTTCTGATCTCTTTCTCTCCCTCTTCGCTGCTCTCTCTCTCTCTCTCTCTCTCACCCTCTTCCGTCGATGGTGTAGCTGGCTGCTGATCATATCCACCTTCTCCTGTTCCTCCACCGCCGTTTTGTTTCTCGCCGCCACCACCCCTCAGGTCAAAAATAGCCCAGGTATGCCCCTTTTATGTTTCCCTTTATCCGTTCTCCTTTTCTATCGAGTTTTCCTCGTTTTCCCTTCTTTTTCTTCGTTTTTCTTGGTTTTCTTTGTTTTCCTTGGCTTTCCTTGACTTCATCGATCTCCCTTGGTTTTTCCATGCTATTCCTCGATTTTCTTGGATTTTACTCGGTTTCTCCTTGTTTTCCCTACTCTTCCTGGAATTTCACTGATTTTCCCTTTATTTTCCGTAACTCAGCTGGGCAGCTGAGTTGGCTGTACCGAGTCTTCGAGTGGACTCAGGTCGGGCTCCAGAGTTAACCCAGTCTTGGACCTAGCCCAGCCAGGCCCTGAAATGTATCGACCTATCCCAGTTCTCTAGCCCATTTTCTTCGGCCAAGTTGGGTCTGGCCCAGCCGGCTCTGGCCCGACCCATTTTCTGGCCCAACCCTTTCTTGTCCGTTTTCCAAGCCCAACCCAATTCGGCTCGTTTTGGGGCCAGTCCAAATTTTTAGGCTCGTTTTCAGGCCGTTCTCATTTTTGTCCGTCTTACCTTATTTACATATTCTCTCATCCTTGTTTCAACAGATTGAGCTCCCTTCAGCCCATCAAGCGGCTTGCTCGCTTCGAATTTTCAACTCCACACACCGTGAGGGGACTTATCACTGTTTTAGCATGTACTTGCATATATCAAACTGTTATCTCTGGACATGGAGTGACCGGGGGTGACCCTCTATTCATTTAGCCACTCGGTAAGGAAAACTGTTGTAATAAATATGTGGCAGAGGGTCTGCTCGGGGGTACTCCAGTCAACTATATGCTTTGTAGAGAACTTTAATTGGACAATTGGAATTGAATATGATACTTCGAAAATTGTTGGTGATACTTTGAATGTTTATTCGCTAGATGTTATTGGAATCGCGTGGAACATAGACACGTGTGACTAAATAACCCATTATAAGCTTTTGATTCGAATGATGAAATATATTGCTGATTTTGAGTTAGTTGCATCAGAATATGGTTTTACCGTTGTATATGATCATGGCATCATGTGCATGTCTTGGGGAGGTTGTTTACATGAGTATATGTTCATGATGACGTGATGAGTTTGGTTGTTGAGGGGGACTTCGCCGTTATGCTCCGGCGGTCAAGACCCCCATAAGAGATGCAGGTTTCCCAATTGCGTTCTGACGGCTGAGGCGTCTACCCTTGAGATTGGTTTCCCCGTTATGTTCCGGGGTTGAAACCCCCATAAGGGATGCGGGTTTCCCCATTGCATTCCGGCGGTTGAGGCGGTTGTGTATCATGCAGTCTCCCGTTTATTTTGGTAGGGAGATCGAGGTTGTTGGAGGACAGTTGTTAGCTATGGAGATTATGTCTCTGAATGATCGGTGGGACCATTGGTTAATTGTGTAGTTGAGTACTCTTGTTCGCTGATGTATGATATGGTTATTACCTTTATTGGACTAGTTAGCTCACCTCCTACTCTCCAGGAGTTTGTTGGAGGACCTGATGTGGGCCACCGAGATGATGTCGCGGACTAGTCGGTGGATTATTTGTTGGTAGTGCAGTTGGATCTCATGCATATGAGCACCCCTTTTATTACGATATTTTTGCATTCATGCATATGATAATCTACTTATATTGCTGACATGTGATATGCATTTTCTCTTTACTGGGCTGGTTAGCTCACCCCTTATCTTTTAGGTACCCGATTCCGAAGGGACTAGGCAGGGTCCCTTGAGGAGGCGCCCGTAGAGGAGCATTGGTTAGACATCTTATATTCATGTTGTTCTTATTTGAGAGACCTTGTTTTATATGACCACTCTTTGTATGTTGTTTGATTTCGGATGATGTATAACTGTATTCAAATAGTCTATGATTATTTCATGCTATGTTGGTATGTTGAACCTTATTGTCAGTTTTTGAGCGGGAGATAGTTGCCCCGTTTCAAAAAAATATATACCCGTTATCTACTCCTTTGTGATGTTTTGATATATTTCGGAGATAACGCTCCCGTAGCGAGACAGGACGTTACACTTTAAGTTAGCCTGTTTTTTTGATCAACCATGTTTACCAAACCCAACTCCGATTTTGGAGTCTGAGCCTCATTAAAAATATATCTGTGACCTATTCATAGAAAAGGTTAAAGATGACAAATATTTGGATGGTACTAAAAAACAAGGGCACAAGAAAAGAAAAAGAAGAAAATAACACAAAAAGAAAGGGAACATCCTGACATCAAAAGAAATATGTGAAAAAAAAATATGAATATTTTGAAAAAGTGCTGAAAAGGAAAAAAAAATAGAGGAAGAAATATCCCGTCATATATCTTAAAGACCTCTAACCTTTTGATCAAAATATTTATTCTTAGAGTCTTATTATCCTTCTATGATTTGGCCCAATCTGAAGCCACGTTTTGTCCTATAGGAAGTATTATTGATCTTAAGTTGAAATATGGTATTTCATGTGGAAAATAAAGGAAAAAAATGATAATGTATAACTCAATATTCTAAGGAAAGTGGCATCCATTCATGAGATCCAACAATTATTTTCTTTATCATCTGTCGTCTTTCTTAAACATATGTGAGAAATTTTGAATTTGAATACACAAACTCCGCTCACATACACCTTTGAGAGAAAATAACCTAACCTCTGAGCGTTAATCTTTCTAAGAGATATCTAGTGAGGTTTGAAGTCAAAGCGCATCTTCCGATGTTGGTTACGAACTTGTGTCTATTTGGAAAATAAAATTATTTTTAATATTGGCTAAGTACGCACTACACTCTGAATATAAGTCTTATAAAATAAATTTTGGAATCGTATGATGTCTAGATTTTTATGAACTCATTTTTGCATAATCTGAAACTAAGACTACACAAAATTGGATGTTTGTAGGTATCATCACTGTAAGTACTCACGAGACTATAACTCGTCCACTAGGGGTAACCTAGGGGTTTAAAGGCTTGTCGCATACGCTAAATGCAATCAACAGTGCCAACGAAAGTAGTGTAGTTTTTAGTTTTTAGGTCTAGGTTAGGTCCTGTAAAAATAAAACTTTAAGTTAGTATTAGGTTTAGATTAGGAATTTTTATTTTTTAGATTTTCAGACTAAGGCTTTTATTTTTAATTTTTGCTCCAGGACTAGAAAAATCTAAGTTTGGAGGTATTTGTTGAGTCTAAAAATCTTACATTTTTACCTTTAATTATGATTAAGTTAGCCTTGATTTTGTATATAAATATGTTTAATGGTTTTTTCTAGTTTTGTAGATAAAGGATGGAAAAACAAGATTCATGCATAAAACAGTGGATAATTGCTGGAAGAGTGCTTAAAATGGAAATTTTATAATTTTATAATTTAATCATGTCACTTTAGGGTTTTTGATATAAATTGGATAATCTGGACCCATTTATGATAGTCTAGATTTATTCAATATTTCGAATTTTAGTGGTATTGATTAATTATTTAACTTTAAAATCAAAATTTGCAATTAAAAGGCCAAGAGTTGAAATGAAGATACATGGGCCAGAGATCCACTGCAATTGGGCCAAGCTTTCCTCTAAATGCCAGACACTGGGCCAGGCCAAGCACTTCAAGGGCATTTTCCAAAGTGGGCTAGGCCAAAGTGAATTCAAGCCCAACAAGCTTAAGTCCAAGTCTCCAATTCAAGTCAAAGTCCAATTTAAAGATCTAATGCTCTAGGTACAAAACCAAGTTTACCAACCCTAAGCCCAAATCCATTTTAGGTCCAAACCCAAAAGCCCATATCCTTGACCCATATTACCCAACCAATCTTAACCATCCAAGTTCCAATCTCCCATCCACTCCTTCCATTAACCCAATCAACCAATCCAAACCATTCACTTCATGCATCTCATTTATCCCATGCATTTCATATCATCAAACCCTAGATCCAATTAGTTAATCAAACCCGTTCATGCATCATGTTTAGATCTAGGACATCCAAACCATTCATCATATAGATTAACCTTAGGATTAGGATCATCCATGCACCATCTATCCATCCATCCACTTAGATCATCCATCACCCATCATAGCCATTAGATCTAGGCCAAATAATCCCAGCCCTCCATTTCATGTTTCATCTCATTAAAAACCTAAGCATCTCATTAAATCCAAGAATTTAGGTGTTCATGCGCATAATGCATTGCATCACACGACACACACAATCCTAGAGATCCATTCATGCGTATACACCATGTAAAGTTCCTAAAATTCCTCTCCAAGCTTGCCACCTCACCTAGATCCTATTTCATCCCCACCTAGCTCAATTTTAGCATCTAAATCCTCTCAATGCACTTAGACCTAAAACCATCTAGATACACTCCTAGGATCCCTACACACCTCATCATCCAAATCCACCATAGCTTCGTACGATTTTTGCCTATCTCCTTCCTAGCCCATTCGAATTTCATAGGCCAACCCTCCACCTCATCACCTCATCATCCCATCCATTCATGCATCCATCCATTTAATCTTAGCCGTTCATGTCATTGCACAACCCAAAACCCTAAAACACCATGCCAAATTCGACCAAGCCACATCCAGTCCCTAATTTCTCTCATTCATTTCTTTCCTCCCAAGACACCTTAGCCACCAAGCAACCAATGCACAATAAATTCGACCATAGCACTAGGAAGCCCTAATTTTCTATTTTTTAATCCTAGCCACCCATGTTAAGTTAGATCTAATCCCAACCATTCACCCATTAACTTAAACCTAGATTTAATCTTAGCCATCCATTCAATCCCAAGTCCTATAAATAGCCCAGTAACCCTCATACCAAACTAGAATTTGACTTTGGAGCCAAAGAGGACCAACGGATTGAGGAGAAGACCAAGTGAAGACTAAGAGAAGACTTGTAATACCCTAGATTTTTCAATATATCAATATTTACGAAAATGCCATTGGAGTTATGAATTAAAAGGTTATGATCGTAGATGAGTAAGTGTGGGGCCCATTGTTCAATTAAGCATCAATGGCTATGAGTTTTGTGTCTGAAATAAAAAAAATGAGCAATTGGGTCAAGATTACTAATTGGGTCAAAGTTTGTGAAATGGGTCAAAATGGCCAATTTGGACCCAATGGGTCGGGTTTGACTTAGTTGACCATCAAGTGAGTCCAAGCTTGATTAAGTTGGGGCTGATTGGAGTTTGAAAATGGAATTAAATAATTGAGTTAAATGAGTGAGTTGGTTGGAAGTAAATTATAAGTGAGTTAGTTGATTTGAAATAAGTTATAGGTGAGTGAGTTATTTTGAAATAAATTATAAATGAGTGGAGTGTGAGGTTGGAGGGCTGGTGTTTCAAATTCAAGTAAGATGGTCCACACGTTGGATGCATGGGAGGTCATCCCATGCATGAAACTCCAAGATAGGTAATAAATGGAAGGTGGCATTTTGATGGAGTTACAAAATGGGTTCACACTTGGAGGGGGGCGTTGATGAGGATCAAAGGGAGCTGGACGGTTTGGTGGTCGAAGACAATACAAAACCATTGGTTAGTGGGAGTTTCATCTCATGGATGAAACCCCCACATGGGTAAGTAAATGAGGAATGGCGGTTATAGATTTCAAACCCACACATGCCGTTGGGGCACATGGGTGTTTCACGTCTTGGATGAAACTTCAAGATGGAAGATGAATGGGGTTTGTGGAGGTTACTCAAGACCTTGCATGGGAGACGTTGGATGCTTGGGGAGTTTCATTTCATAGATGAAACCCCCAAGTAACATAAAGGATTTTGGTTAAGGTGATGAGAGTTACACAAGGGTTTAATAAAAAACCATCACCTTGGCCGACCACCACATTTGGAACAAAAGACTTGGATCTCCAACTCTCTCTCTCTCTCTCTATCTCCCTTGGACGGTTTTCATCTCAAAGACAAAGATTATTGGCTGATTGTATCTCATACCAATCAGTCCATGACCGATCCCTCCACCTAGACAAGTAGACTTATAGAAAAGGAGTTGCACCACTAGGTTTATCATTTCCATCCAAGGTCAAGTTCCTATCTCTCTCCTTCTCAAATCAATACTTTGGCTGATTAGCTTCAAGGAGTTTCTAGCAAGATTAAGCTTGGTTAAAGGATAGGAAGAAAGGAGGAAGGATAAGGATCTAAGAGGAGCAAAAGGCACGGAAGAACAATCAAAGATCAAATCGGTGGAGTCGCGGAAACGGTAGGTGTTCTATAAGTTTTATTTAGTAAGATAACCAAAGAAACATGATCAGTCCATTGTATGTCCAATTCTTAAAAAGGGATGTACAAAAACCATTAAGTATGAAAAGGAGGTGATTAGGTTTGGCCATGATGTATGGCCGAACGCATCAAAAGGTATGATCATGGCTAAGAGGTTTAAAGGAAGAGGTAAAGGAACCATAGGGTTCGGCCATGAGTATGGCCGAACCCCATGGAAGAAAATGAATGGATAATGATGTGTGAAAAGGATAAGAAATGGATCATAGGGTTCGGCCACTTGGGATGGCCGAACCCCATGAAAAGACTTGGTGAATTTTTAGGATGTTTGAGAAATAAAATCCATATTAGGTAATGAATGTATTAAAGGGTTTAAAATGGATATAAGTTTACTGTTTTGGAGCAGCTATGGCATGGCTGAACCATGTTAATGTTATGGCTAAGTTGATGATCAAAACCATGGACAAATATTGGAGGGTTTACATCAAGGAAACCATAGGGTTCGGCTAAATGTATGGCCGAACCCCACGGACAGTTTTTATAGATTAATTAGGGTAAGATCATGGTTGGAAATTATGGATGATGTCATGTTCTTAATTTAAGAATCACATATGTTTACCTATGGACTTAGTATAAGTAAATAGCCAACCATGATAGATGATGGAATATGGGATAAAAATCCATAGGATGAGGTTCGGCCATGTAGTATGGCCGAACCCCATCAATGATCATGTGGTGGACTTAGTGCTAATTTATAATGTAATTGGAGATGGATTAATGAAGGATATAAAGGACAAAAACTAAGTGGTGAGGTTCGGCCATGTTGTATGGCCGAACCCCACCAAGGTGGATTAGTTATGGCTATTAGTTTTTAAGGAAAAATTAAACAAGGGATAGTATAGTGGCATTATTGTAAATATGGATGAAATGATCAAAGGTGGAATGATCAAAGATGAAATGACCAAAGGATTTTAAATATGGGCTAAAACCAAAGTGGCAAGGTTCGGCCATGTTGTATGGCTGAACCCTACCAAGGTACATTTGGAGGATTAGGTTATTTGGATGGTTTTGGGTTAAATAAAAGAGAGACCAAAGTTTAAGTGAGTGAGGTTCGGCCATGGG